>SJYX01014805.1:0-41093 GCA_006410675.1 Oreotragus oreotragus | reverse complement strand
TTTTGTAGTTTAAAATTTTTTTTTGAATTTCTCCCCCCCCCCCTTTTTTTTTTTTTTTTTACTGATTTTGACTCTCTTTGAATTCCTTGAAAAGATTTATAATAACTTTTTAAAAGTCTTGTTTGCTTATTTAAACATTTGGATTATCTCCGGGTCTGTTTATCTTGCCTGATTTTTCTTTTGACTATGAGTCATTTTTCTGTGTAGGATTTTTTTTTCCACTGTATACAAGATACAGTGTTAACATATTGCTAAGATTCTGGATTCTCCTTTATTCCTCTTAAAACTGTTAACTTCTGTTCTAGATTGATTTTTGCTCTTACATTACTGGCTGATAACCTTAAACTTCTGAAGTCATCTTTTTAGATCTTCTTAGGGAACTCTATTTTAATTTTGCTATTGATCTTAGTGCAAAGTCATAATCCTGGGCACAGTCTGTATATCTAAGTGTTTCCATTTGGGGACTTTGATATAAAGCCAAGGTATTGACTAAGTCACTTTACCTTATCAGAATTACAACACTGGACTCTGATCCCTCATGATGGACAATTTATGAAATGTGTAGAAGCTTTTTCAGCCTTTCACTTGTTAGTTTCTGCCAGGCTACTTGGAATTTTCCTGGGAATCCTCAGTTCAGGAATGAGCTACGGATTTGTGAAGTGGTATATGCAGATTTCCTATCTCTGTAACTCCTCTCTTCTGGGATTTCCCTTTATAACTTCCAACCACTTGGTCAACCCTGATCTCTGGCTTTTTAAGATAGTGAGTTTACAGATTCCATTTTGAGTTCTAGCTGCCTTGTGCAGTGCAGACTGCAAAATGATTTCAATGGAAAAGCCGTTTAAACATTGATATCACCTGATATGGTTCACTTCTTTAATAAAGGTCATTGAATTTCTCCATTTTCTGCCTGCTTTGGTAGTTCTCCAGTGCCTTCAATTAATTGTTGCTTATGTTTTCCCCAGAGTTTATAATTTTTATCTGTGAGAGAGTTTATCTGACACAATTTACTTCATTGTTAATCAGAGTCAGAATAGCCTTCTTATATTCTTCTGTAGGGCTGAAAATAGGGCTGCTAAGTCGCTTCAGTCGTGTCCGACTCTGTGTGACCCCATAGACAGCTAGCAATATGAAAGAACTCTGGGGTTCTTTTCACTCTTCTTGTTTTGATGACTTGGGTTATTTTGTTTATGCAAACCCCTTCCAGTGAGCATGAGTCTTCAGGTGGACCCCTGGCTCACCTTTACCTCTAGTTTTCCTGGTGAATGTCTTTTAATAAGAGTGACCTCCATGCTTATCGGGGGAGATCTCCAGCTGTGCTCTCTGAAGATGCTTGGAATTAACTCTGATGCTTTGACTATTTTCATCACTGATTTTTAACTTTATTTTTTCCTGCACCCTGGATTTATTCATTTGTGGTAGATTGAAAGCCTACTGTGCATGAAGCACAGTTTTAGCATCTGTAGTTTGGCAATGAATAAAAACAAACAGAAAAAACAAAGTCACGATTTCCCGAAGCTCCCTTTTTAGTAGGAAGAAGCAGACAGTAAACAGATAGTAAACAGCTGGCATCTTGTGGTCTGAAGACAGAGGAGTCCAGTCAGGAGCTAGTGGGTGTGTTTGTGGATGTGCTGAGAGCATGTTAAGGTAAGAACTTGCTGGTGTGGGAAATACTTGCGCAGAGAGCAGAAGAATGAGAACAAGCCTCCCATGGGAGGATTTAAGGGAAGAACACCGCAGGCAGAGGGGACAGCAGATGTGAAGCCCTGAGCACGAGTGTGATCAGTGAGCTTGGGGAGCAACCAGGAGACGTGTGGTCTGGAGTGAAGTTGACCCTTTGGTTCCTTAGAAGCCATAGTGAGTACTTTGGTATTTACTCTGGGAGAGACAGAAAACTTGGATGGTTTTGTATACAGAAAGAACATAATTATTTCAAGCCTTTATCTTAGATTCTAGGGAGTAAGAGGAAAAGCAGGGAGACCAGTTAGAGAGCTGTTGTGACTGACGACAGATGGTGAGGATCGATTTGCTGTTGTTGTGTAGTTGCTAAGTTGTGTCTGACTCTTTTGCGACCCCATGGATTGTAGCCTGCCAGGCTCCTCTGTCCATGGGATTTTCCATGAAAGAACACTGCAGTGGGTTGCCATTTTCTTCTCCAGAGGATATTCCTCACCCAGGGATGGAATCTTCATTTGCTGTATTAGCAAGCAAATTCTTTACCACTGAGCCACCAGGAAAAGATGGATTTTGATCAAATGATATTATTTGCTAAGAGCTTCTTCTCTCCTCTGTGTGATGCTACCTGCAGAATCAGTTGTGTTCCAGATTTCCTTCTTGCCCTTGCAGTAATCAGATCTTGAAGAATCTCCCACTACATGGGGAAATACACATGATAGGGAAAAAAAACTTGAGTAGGGGAGGCAGACCCAGCATGAAGCTTTGGGCGTGGTGAAGTATTAGATTATGTGTGTGTATAGCCACATACCTCTCTGCTTAAGTCATTGCGAATGTCATCTGGCTAATGTCCATTAATGATTAGTTAATTAGAAGATTGCCATTTCTGTCCTTGGGCTGACAGCTGGTTTATTTTACTGAAGGCAGTGTCTTTGGTAGGGTTTTCTTTCTTTTTTTTTTTTAATCACATTACAGAGGATATTATTTCTAAAAAGTGATAGTTTCAAAAACAAAGAAGATTAGGTACTTTCTATCAAATAAGAAAATCAAGCCCAGAACCTGGCACTTAGTAAATGTTTAGTGTTACTTGACATTAGATTTACTGCTTTGTTTGATTAAAAATACCCCCCCCCATTTAATATAGTAAGAGCGGCTAAAGGGAGCACCAACAATCAGTTAAATAAACAGTAACGTAGATTGAAACTAGAAGTAGCAACTCATGTACATTTCTTGATGTGGTAATTGCCTAAGCTGCTGGCGATCCTGTCTAGATGTGTGCATTCAGGTGTGTACTTTCCCAGCTCCTTTACTTCTGCCTCCTGGTTCTCCCCTTCTCCTTCCTTCCCCTGCCCTCCCCCCTCCTCCCATCATTTATGGAGGACCGCCAAAGCATGCTGACCATTGGTTCCTGACAACGTGAGCACAGAGACTTCTTGCAGCCTTCAATTCTGTGTGGTCATTTGAGAGCATAACCTGAGAGTCAGACCCACTGGGTTCTAACACATTCTGTGTGATCAGAGACAGTTTATGAAGCCTCTCCAAGACTCAGTTTACTTATCTATAAAATGGAGACAGTGCTACAGATTTCAGGGTGTGAGTGAGAGGGTGTAAGGTCACTTAGCTTAGTACCTTGTAACGTACTCCCCAGGTCTCATGATCATGCCCCCACTCCCCACACATGAGGAAACCGAGACCCTAGGAAATCCCAAGACTTGCCCAGTGATACTCACAGTATCACTCAGGTCCAGCAGCCACCTGCTCTTGTTAAAAGGGAGCAAGCACGTGCAGCTGGGTGCTGCCAGGCCAGCATGAGGGGCAGCAAACTGTGATGTGTAAGTGCGCACCTCAGTGGGTGCAGGTCCTAGCCCTGCTGCTTGCCAGCTGTGCACCCCCAGGCTAGCTATTCAACCTATCTGCCCCTCAGTTTTCTCACCTTTGAAATGGGGCTAATGATGCGACCTTGCATAGAACTGCACAGAGGATTAAATGAAGTCCTATGTGCAGAGTACTTGGAGCAGCCTTGAATCACTGCCTGTTAATATTGACACTGATTGTGAAATGTAATTGATCATTGCTGAGAGCTTGTGTTTCCATCAGCAGCCAGTCTAACTGCTCACTTCCTCTGTGATGGGTTCAGACACCCCCTTTGCCATACCCCCACTCTTTGCATCGGGTCCCAATTTTGTTTGATCAAGGCACTTGTTTTTCCCCGGTGCCCCATCACTACCTTCTTCCCTTCTCTCACGGCCCTCTGGTTCTGGTCTGCCATCTGCTGTCCTCTTCGCCACTCCCACCAGGTCAGAAACCGCAAGGGCTTCGTGGGGTGCCCAGGCATCATGTCATGTCCCAGCGCTGTTGTACATCTTGTTTCAGAGATATTTTGCTGTAATGTTCTGTGACCTTTTCCATTGAGTGAGGTAGTTGGAGAGGCACTCGGTAAGGGAAAATTGAGCTGTTTTATTCCTCCCCAAGGAGTCTCCTGTTTCCTTTCCACCATTCATTTGAAAGCTATCATTTTCTTGATTTTATAGCTGAAAAACACCATTGATTCACTGGGTGTTAGATGCTAAGAGTTCTCCTATTGACATGCCTATTGACAGTTTTCAGTATATTCTGCGTCTAATTATCACTCTCGGCTAAATGATACACCTTGTGGACTTGAGCGATGGAGTCGATAGCTCTCACCACATTGTTCCAGCCGTGCCTATTGAGGCCCGTGTCGGGGCGATGTGATTTATGTGATCAGAAAGAAAATTTCTGTTGGTGTGCTGCATAATTAAAGCAAGTGCGGAGTGACTGGTGACAAAAAAGCCAGTCTGCTGATGTCATCCCCACAGGAGGAGAGATTTCTATGGTAAGCAGCTGCGACAGTGAGGGATCTCTTCTGGCATCCTGTTCTTTGCAGTTTTCAAGGGTTCGATTTTCCTCCCAGCCCCAGCTGAGGATCCCTCTAATCTGACTTCCCGTCTCATGTTCAAAGTCCCAGTATGTGTACACTCTTGCTCCCCAGGACTGGAGCCCTGGGGCTTGCTCTGGGAGGGGCTTACTGTTGGGATGTGTGTGTTTTAGGAGGAGATGATTCACAGAATTGAGGCAGGTAGAAACTCATCATGAGTAGGAAGGATATATGGTTTAAGAAAAAAAAAAATCTTGTCCTTTGTTTTGGCTAGTTGGAGTTTCTTGGGATTAGAGTAAGGAATGAGAAGGTCATCTTCTCTGTGCCTGAGTCAAATGATCCCTTGTGTGGATAGCGTGTTCTGAGGGGAGTGGATGGAGGGTCTTGCCAGCGGCAGACAGGAAGGGTAGGGAAGTGTAGGAGGCTGACAGGAGGTAACCCTGGCTTGTGGTACGGAGGGAACTCGTGTTAAACACACTCCCCTCCTCTTGCACTGCCTTTCTGGTGATACTCTTCACAAATGCCCTTCAGGGACTCTGAATAGTCAAGAACCTATTTCCTCCAGTGCTGGTTGAAGGACGTTTTCTATGAGGCCAAGGGTCTTATTATTTAGCCTGTATGGACCTCGGTTTTCTTATCTGTAAAATGAACCAGGGAGCCCATTTAGCAGTCAGGTACAGAGGCTTAGTGAGCTAGGGGCTTGAAGTAGGGGTTGGAGAATGTTACAGGTATTAATCTGAGTCATTCTTGGACGAATTCACTGATGAGGTCATGGTTGGTCAGAAAGAAGTATGGTTTACCTAAGATGCACAGTCTCTGTTTCATATAGGACTAAAGGATCTTTTAAGAAGAAAATGTATCACAGTGAGACATATAAGGATAGATGTGAATGGAGCATCTGAATCAAAAGGAAGGCGTTGATATTTCCAGGCACCTGACTTGGCAGTAAATTTGGCCTGGTGGCTAGGAAAATTCACAAGTAGAATTGGACTTGGGAGTTGGTGGGTGGTTGAGGCCATGCAAAGGGATCAGGACTCTGGGTATCTATAAGGTGGTGATGAAAGGGGCTTTTGAAGTCATTGATTCCAGACAGGTTACTTTCCTGGAAGCCACAGAGGCCTTATGTGATTTCTGTAACCATCAATTCTTACTGAATGAACCTCTGTATGTGGCACTTTTTACAATTCAGATTTTTAGAATGAGAGTGAGAGAAAAGCAAGGAGAGAGGGAGGGAGATTAATATTATGGCAAAGACATAAATAATTTGATTTGAGAAGGCTCACCCATGCACAAGACCAGAGGCATCGTGATTTTAAGTTCATATTTTCATAATTGGAATTTTTTAAAGATTTATTTATTTATTCTAGCTTTTGGCTGCACTAAGTTTTTTTTGCTGCACACAGGCTCTCTCTCTCTTTATTGCAGTGCATGGACTTCTCATTGCAGTTGATTTCTTTTGTTGCAGAGCACAGCTTCCAGGTGCTTGGGCTTCAGTAGCTGCAGCTGAGGGCTCAGTGGTCACAGCTTGCAGGCTCTAGTGGGTGGGCTCAGAAGCTGTGCACACAGGCTTAGCTGCCCCGTAGCATGTGGCATCTTCCTGGACCAGGGATCAAACCTGTGTCCCCAGTGTTGCAAGGCAGATTCTTATTCACAAGACCAGCAGGGAAGTCAGTACTCAGAATTTTTTAATATAAAAGTTTTAAGACTGCTCTGGTATCTTTGAGAATTCACTGATGTTTTGTGATGGGAGTGGCAGCAAAGTGCTTTGTCCTGAATGTGAGGTAAACCATGAAGCTTAGCAGGGTTACTGAGAACTCAAGAAATCTCATAGATTTCATTTCCTTTTAATCATTTATAGTTATTTAGATCTGGGCTAATTCTCAAGCTGTTGATGGTCCTGGGAATGGGGAGACATCCCTCTACAAGTATGGAAAGCATCTTTGAACATTCTGGTAAGATTATGGATTTTCTCCCAATCTGTCTGTCATAACAACCAAACACACTTCTGTGAAGACATGAATACATTGAGGTATGGTTACTGTAGCATGGCACTGCCAGAAGATTCTGGATAGCCAATCAGGGTAAAGTCGATCACCTTTCTGTTCAGGTCCTTTTTTCCCATCCTTGACTTGACAAGTGATCCAGCTTACAAGCCCTGACTCCCCCTAATAGATCACAGGCTACAGTGATCACCTGTGGTTTGGGGATAAGACGGTTGCATTGTGTGCTGGGATCCCAAGTTAACCACGATTGGTTTATTTAGACAGGGGAAATTAGGGGAGAGAATGTAGCTTGGGATTCCTTGACCCACAGTTCTTCCTGCTCCATGTCCTGGGCTTCTAAAATGCCTCCCTTCCTGTGTCCTGCATTTCTCTCCCTCGCCAGACCTCCCCTGCTGGCAGAGGTGTCACCTGGTGGTTTTAGGGCAGTTCCGGAATTGTTCTTGTTAGGTTGATGTGTACTTTGCGTTTCCTTGGGCTCCTTCTGGCCTCTCCAGGGTTGAGCTCTGGGATCCCTGGCGGGGGGTGAGTGTGCAGAATATGTCCTCTCCTCTCAATTCATTGTGACTTTAGCTCGAGGTCCGTCCTGTGGCTGTCACCGCTCTGTTAAATCGCAGTGAGTGGAAACAGCATGGAAGGTGGAGCGAGCAGTGAGCATATGGCCGGGGTTTGTGTGTGGAGGGGCGTGTGGGGCACGGATGGGAAGCTGCATTCCCCCTCCGGGATCATCAGGAGAGGTAGAACCTTCTGAGGAGATGATGCAAAGGCACAGCCAGCCTGACGGGGGTGTGGGCCTGGGCAGTCCTGGGCTCATCTGCTGAAGGGTGAGGAGGAGTGGGCGACATGGCCTGGCCCCGCCATCTACAGAGAGTCCAGAATTCAGGGCTTCCCTCAAGCAGCCCAGATCCTTAAAACGGCAAATTATTCTTTTTGTTCTTTCCTGTCTTTGGGATTGTTTATGCATCTCAAATGAGCTGTAAAGGGAATTTTGTGCATCCGACAAACTTTTGCTTTAAAGGAGGCAGGTTGGAACAAGGCACCGTCACGTTAAATGCTGGCTATTGTGCTTTTCATCAGCCTGATGAACAGTGGCCGAAAATGGCAGGGGATTAAATTGATGTAATGACAAGAATTCATATAGAAGACTGTGGGAATGGGGCAGAATAATGCCAAGGCTGCACAGTATTGTGCCGTTCTTTGATCGGCCTTACATGGAAAACATAACATACCTGTATTTATGCTGATTCTAAACAGGGAGTGCAGAAAGAGAGGTGTGTCATTTTTCCTACTGTCTTGGAGGTGAAATTAAGGAGCTATCCATTTTGAGCAAGGGACATATTTCTGAATAATGAGTTACGTGCAGTTTTTGAACATTCGGATCTTATTATGCATCACAATGGAGTGTTTTTTGTTGCTCAGTTGGGTTCTTGTTAAGGAGGCCTGCTACACATGGACATTTGTAAATTATGTATTTGTTAAAGGACGTTCCTTTTATTTTTTGGAAAAATGTCACCCTTGTCTTGGTGAATTTAAGCAGGATCAAGCCTGAGGAGAGAAAACACCTCCTTTCTCAGTCTGGATCTTTGATGCCCAGACTCACAGATGAGATGGTCCTGCCTTCTGGAGAAATACATATGTGTCTTTCATCTGGGAAATGTCTTTCTGGGGTAGTACCAGCTGGAAGACGTCAACTGGGATGACCAAATGCTTGATGGATGGATGAGGGGTGCGGCAGAGGTGGCTGAGGGCCATTCATATGCAGCGTGTTTGAAAGCACTTTGAAAAGTATAGCGTGCTTAGCGTGCATTTGTATATGATATGGAAGCATATTTTTATTCGGCGCACTTCAACATATGGTTCCAAAGAAGACAAAGGTGTTGTATTGTTTTCAGACTTTACTTGTGTGTGTGTGTGTGTGTGTTTTTTCCTCCTGTGCACAGAGAAGTACCTTTAGGCGTTGATTCCAGTAATGATGTTTATCCTTTCCTGGTGGCTCAGCCGGTGAAGTGTCTGTCTACAATGTGGGAGATCAGGGTTCAATCCCTGGTTTGGGAAGATCCCCTGGAGAAGGAAATGGCAATCCACTCCAGTACTATTGCCTGGAAAACCCCATGGACAGAGGCGCCTGGTAGGCTACAGTCCATGGGGTCACAAAGAGTCTGACACGACTGAGTGACTTCACTTTCAAGGCTTCGTAAGGAATTGCCCTCATTTCTTAGAACACTGCCTTCATTACCTCCACACTCACTTTGGGAAAATGTGACATTCTTGGCCCACTTTTAAGGCTTTCCACAGGCAGGCTTTTGACTGCCTCTACCCTGCAGTGAAGCCCTTGTGTCTGAAAGCCCTGCCTGCCATCATTGTCACGTTTCTCCTTCTGTTCATGTCATTCCTTCTGTTTGAGGCCCCCGTCCCCTGACTGTAGCCCTCCCTATGTGGCCCATGCTCTGGAGTGCTGCTGGCTCAGCTCCTCCTCAAGGCCTGTCTTAATAGCGGACGTGTTCTCTCCGCAGCCCCCTGTGAGAATTATCCATGGCCTTGCTGTGCAGTATCCTCATCTGACCTGCTGCTTTCTTGGCATTAATGGTACAAGGTATTGACGATAATGGCAATGGAGATAATAAAAATACTTATTCAGAGTATTGTCCTCTTTGTGAAGATTCAAATATTGTGACTCTGGCAGGTTAATTAACTTTTCCAAGGTCACACGGCTAGCAAGTGGAGGAGCTGAGTTTTGAAGCCTGATAATTTCAGTCTGGGGCCCAAGCTCTCAACCACTCTGCATGCTGCCTTCCTTATGGCTTCCTCACATCATGTGCAGCTATTTGTACGTAGTGGGTCCTTAGAAATTCCTTACTGAATACAAAAACATAAAACATTGGATGAAAATAGCAGCATATTCCCTTATGAACAGGAGATTTTTGGAGGAGGTCCCAAGGCCTCAACGTGTGAGTGTACGTGGATGGAATTTAGGTGGTTGGCTTCCTGGTTATTTTCATGGCACTTTTCTCCTTTACTGTTACGCGCCATCCCCCTCCCTTGCTGAGGTCTGAACTTTGTACACAGCCTTGGTTGACAGGACAGCAGTTTATCTTGCATGAGTCTGATAATGTATTAGGTGCTCTCTGCAAGGTACTTGGGACCTCTCAGGCGGCTCAGTGGTAGAGAAGGCATCTGCCAAGCAGGAGACATGGGATTGACCCCTGGGTAAGGAAAATCCCTTAGAGAAGGAAATGGCAACCCACTCCAGTATTCTTGCCTGGAAAATCCCATGGAGAGAGGAGCCTGGCAGGCTACAGTCCATGGGTTTGCAGAAGAGTAAGACCTGCCCTAGTGACTAAAGAACAACAGTGTTCTTGTGGTGAGTTTTTTTTTTTTTTCTCTCAGTATAAAAATGTGTTTATTACAGAAAATTAGGTTCAAACAGACATAAGCAAAATAAGTTTTAATCATAATAACACTTTAAAATAAAGATTGCCTATTTAGTCATACTTCTGCACAAAAACATACATAAACCCTTTAAAATGTATATCATAATATCACTAGTAAGAAGATTGAATCACTAATCAGAAACCTCCCACAAAACCAAAGTCCAGAACCAGAAAGTTTCATTGGTCAATTCCACCAAGCAGTCGAAGAATTACTACCAGTCTTTCTAAAACTCTCCCCAAAATAGGAGGAGAGAGAACACCTCCAAACTTATTTTACAAGGCTGGTATTACCTTGGTACCAAAAACAAACAAGGATAATAAAAGAAAATTATAGGTCAATATCTCCATAACAGAGATGGGAAAATCTTCAACAAAATAATAACAAAATAAATTATATGAGACATTAAAAGAGTCATATACCATCATTAAATGGAAGTTATTCTAAGGATGCAAGAATGGGTCAATGTCTACAAATCAATCGATGTGGTACACCACACTAAAGTCATAAAGAATAAAACCTACATGATCATCTCAATAGAGGCAGAAACAGCATTTGATAAAATTCAGTATCACTTTGACTAACTCTCAACAAAATGGGTATAAGAGGAAACACACCTCAACATAATAAAGGCCATATATGAAAAGCCCACAGGCAACACCATACTCAGTGGTGAAAATCTGAAAGCTTTTCCCCTAAGACCAGGAAAAGGATGTCCACTTTATGTGTTCTTGGGGTGAGTTTTATATAATTTTGGCATTTTGGGGCTAAGAGCTGGCTTGGCTGCTACCATGCACATTTCTGGCAACCCGGGATCACATGGCTAAGTCACCAGGACACTTTGCTGTTCTGCTTGGATGCCAATTCAGAATCCTTCTCAGCACAGGACCCCTTTCCTTTTAGGATTCAGGAAACTGAGATCCAGAGAGGTGTTACTCCAGCAATCAGAGTTAGCCTGCAAAAGTACATCTCTGTGCTCTCGCTGGTCTAAGAGGAAGCAAAGAAACTAGACTCAGTCTCTTTCCAGGTATGGAAGCTGAGGGCCTGGGGCAGAGGGATTCCCTGCACATTGCTGGCAAAACTGGAGCCCATGCCCTCATCTCTACTTCTTGATTAGTCTGTGATCCCTCCTCAGGTCTGGAAGCAGATACTTTCTGTACCAGCTCATTCAGTAAGACTTAACACATCTGGTTGTATACATGCATTTTTCATCAGCTGTCCCCCTGGAAATTCCCTCATCATGAATGTGGACAATGAATTGAGTGGTATGGATTCTGTTTTACTAGGATTGCCTTTTGATACAACAAGTATTTATATAAGGCTTCCTGGTACTCTCAGCAAGATTCACCCTGGAAATACAGTATTTTATTCTCTGTGCCCTTGATGTTGAAGTGAAGCATATTGTTTCCCTTTAGGATGCCATTAAAAGTCGATGATGACCTTTACAATGACTAATAGTTTTCACAGGCTTTAATTGTGACTTTTTTTTTGGCAGAGCAGCATCCGTCCACTTCATACATCTTTTGTATCAGGGAATCAATAAAAACTGCTGCCTTTTGTTGATGCTAAAGGAGATTTTATGCCGATGACAAGGGATTTGATTTAATATTCTCTTTAAATAAGATCAACACTGCTGCAGTTATAAACTCTTCGAAAAACTGTCAAGTCCATCAATATAGCATGAAACAAAAAGTTAGCAGCCTGGTATAAATTAGTACATGCATTGTGTCTTTGGGAAGGGCAGTAGATACTTATGATGGTGTGCTAAAGTATATATATATTTAGAGATTTCTTTCTGCTCCTTCAACCGTGAGGAGGAAATGCAGAGGAGCATTTCATTACCACCATGTTCCAAACTGCAAACTTTCTTTGCCAGTTAATGATTTTCTGGGGGCAATTCTGAATGTGGTGACATGGTATAAACAGGTATTTATGATCTGTGATACAATCCTTAGTGAGTATGGATTTATAGTTAAATGGTGAAGTGGGAATCTAGTCAGTGATTATTGACAGAGCTTCTAGATATGTATTTTTTTTGTTTCCATTATTGACACACATTTTCTTCTGGGGCCTGATTATCTCTGTAAGTCTGTTTTGCTAGTTTAGTTGAGAGGTGACTAGGAGACTTTGCAACTCAGGGCCATAGGCTCTGTGTGTTTGTCAGCAAGTGGGACACCTTGTCCCCATAACTATTTCCTCACGTACCTCGCCATTTTCATTAGACTGTAATTATGTTATATGATTATTCTATCTCTTTGGCTCTGTTCTAGGTGAACAGGTGACCCAGTAGGAACAGATGTGACTGACAATAAATAACTGGAGTAAGCTTGTGTCCACAGGTTATGGCTGTGTCCTGGGGAGAATCCACAGTGTCCAAGATGAGAGCCACTGTGGTCCTTGAAACAAGAGCCAGCTTCCCCAGAACAGCTTCAGACTGGTGATCGTGTCACATGTGTTATAGATAGCCTGGGTGACATGGGTCATGTTAGCAGAATAGGAATAGGCAAGAGGCTGAGGCCTAGGCAGATCTGAGGTCAGGTGATCTGGGGGAGCGGGGTGTGCAGCATACCAAGGAGGTGACCACAGAGCCATCTAGAGCCCCAGCAGAAGGCAGTGGAGCCCTTTGCTTTTATGAGGTTCTCTTTTAAGAGAGGCCCACTCAGAGTTGTCTGTGGCACCTGGCGTGGGGTGAAACCATTAGACCAGAGTTCGTTGAAGGGTAGTCCATAGACTGCGTACATCTCAGTTACTTGGGACTTTAGTGAGACTCTTTCATGAAGAAGTGGAGTCTATGTTTTGAAAAGCTCTCCAAATAAGTTCCATGCATACCAGTAAAGCTTTAGAACCATTGCTTCAGATGTAAGGATGCTTGCCAAGTTAGAACAAGCTCAGATCTCCTTTTAGCTTTTTCCAAAAGATTCAGGATTCATATTTGGAGAGAGTGATATTCTTTGAATGGATCTGGGATAGAGATGTTTTATTCAACAGGGCTATTTGAGAGACTGACGTTCTTAAGAAAACACACAATACAGTTGACCCTTGAATAACTTGGGATTGAACTACTACAAGGGCCACTTCTAGGTGGATTTTCTTCAGTAGTAAATACTACAGTACTGCGTGCTCTGAGGCTGGGTTGAATATGTGGCTAGGGAATCACGGATATGGAAGAACTGCAGAAACGAATGGCCCACTATAAGTTACACAGGGTTTTTCAACTGAGAGGACGGTCTGCACCCTTAGTGTTTGTGCTGGTCAAGGGGCAAGTATATATGTGTCCTTTTGCTTGTGCTTAATGTCTCATGGACATAAATTTACCTGTAATTTCCGATGTCTGTGGTACCCTCATCATGAATCCTCTGTTGAAAACTCTTGATTGGAAGACAGGGTTGTGTACTTGTTACTTTTCCCTGATCACCATGTGCTTGATCCAACAGTTGAGTTGAAGGCATGATCAAAATGTCATCTCTCTGTATTGTCCTAGAGAAAGTTCTGATTGATGGAAATGCCAGATTTTCATCGTCATGAATCCTTTGGTGAACATTGTAACACGCAGCCCCCAGTGTAGATAATTAATCCACTTGTCACCACTGGGAAGCATTGATATCCTTGAATTTGCATTTTGCTTCTCCTTTGAATGTTACCCTTTCTGTAGCCTTAGTCCTACGTGAGCGAACCATTTGTGTCACTTGTGCAGGGGGAAAAAGTGAAGAACTTCCTTCTCTAGGACTCAGAGCCCTTGAACTTGAGGATCCCACTTTTTGGTCTGGTAGATAGGGCTCTGACATGGAGTGACTCACAGAAGCATGGATTAATGTTTTTTTTTTTTTTTTTTTTTTGAGAGTTCTTCATCGGCATGAGTCACTCATCAGACCACACATCAGCTGTCTTCTGCCCAATGTTTTTGTCATAGTGGAGGAGAAGAGTGTAAACTGATAGTATCTCTGCTCATTTTCCTGGGTGGTACTTAAACTGCCTGAGTGTTCCTTTTTGGGATTTATTAGTTAAAGATTTTCTTTTCAATAAACATTTGTAGCATATTTAGTGAGCTTTCCTAAGGAGGGGAGGATCATTTGGCAGTCTCTTCAGTTATTGGACCTTTTTTTTTTTTTTAATCTTAGGACATCCTTTTCCCACTGAGTCATTCAGATATGCCTTCCTCTCCCTAGACTTGGCCCCACTGCCTGAAATGTTCATGTGTTTTTCTGTGAATACCAGCCGAGTGCAGGCGCCCGATTGACACAGCCAGATCAAAACGCTTTGAATTTTGAAAATGATCCCCCTCTTGGTATTGAGCCCAGTGATAAAAGCAAAGCAGTTGTCATCTTGAAAACAGAGCTGTATACATGGCAGAGCCTTTCCAATTAGCACACTTAAGATGCGTGTTAGAAGTGATGGGAAGTGGGATGTTACAGAGCGAAATGCGGGTAATAGGGCTTTAAATTTTCATGTTTCAGTTGATTTTTTTTCTATTGCAGTTTGAAGAAAATTGTTGCACATTATTGGAGCTCCTAAGTGCATTTTAACACTGCTCTTTCAGTTTGCAATAATATCTTCCAAAACAACAGAAATACTGGACACAAAAAAAGGTTGTGTCCATTGATTTTCCAAGTAGAGAGAAAGTAATATATTATTTAAAAATTACTACTAAATAACAATCAGTTTAGGCCATTCTCCAGGTACTTTTCTGCCTTTTGCCAAGCAATTGGTTTGATGGGATCCTTGAACTGAACAACCTGGCATTTTTGATGTTCACCAGATTCAGCATCAAAAATGAATTCTCTCCATACACATGTGCAGAGAAATTAAAGCCAAATGTCCAGCATAAAGCAAGGGGTGTTATCTGCAACTGTCCTATCAGAGTTATTTACATATGTGATATACTCCCTAGAATGTGGATGTCCAGCATAGGGTCTGATATAGAGTAGTAATAATAATACATAGTCGTGGTCAGTGTTACGTGGTCAGTGGTTCTTTGTACATAGGAGAGTTACACCTCCCTTCCCTCTCAAAGTTAGGTGCGCCTTGCTTTGGTCAATTCAATGGGAGCAGAAGTGATTTGTGTCACTTTTAGGTAGAAGCATTTAAGACCCAGTAAACAGTGCCCGTTTCTTATGCTATGGTAAACGCTAAAGGCTTCTATTGAGAGACCAATGTTATAAGATGCTGGAGACTCTGTAAGCTTGGTTTCCTAAGTGGCTGCAGTGACCAGAGCCCCCTCCCCACTAGCCAGCCCACATTGGACGTGTAGAATGAGACAGAACCCACCCGTTGTTGCTTTAAGCTGCTGAAATGTAAGGTTTGTTTGTTATTAAAGAATAATCTAGTCTACTTTGGCTGATGCACAAATTAACATTTATTCAGTGCTTTGTGCCAGGAGGTTGAAGTGCTCTCTATGTATTAATTCATTTAATCATCGCTTATAATCAAAGAAACGCTGGGCTGGAAGAAGCACAAGCTGGAATCAAGATTGCTGGGAGAAATATCAATAACCTCAGATATGCAGATGACACCACCCTTATGGCAGAAAGTGAAGAAGAACTAAAAAGCCTCTTGATGAAAGTGAAAGAGGAGAGTGAAAGAGTTGGCCCAAAGTTCAACATTCAGAAAACTAAGATCATAGCATCTGGTCCCATCATTTCATGGGATATAGATGGGGAAACTGGAAACAGTGTCAGACTTTATTTTTTGGGCTCCAAAATCACTGCAGATGGTGATTGCAGCCATGAAATTAAAATACGCTTACTCTTTGGAAGTAAAGTTATGACCAACCTAAATAGCATATTCAAAAGCAGAGACATTACTTTGCCAACCAAGGTCCGTCTAGTCAAGGCTTTGGTTTTTCCAGTGGTCGTGTATGGATGGGAGAGTTAGACTGTGAAGAAAGCTGAGCCCCAAAGAATTGATGCTTTTGAACTGAGGTGTTGGAGAAGACTCTTGAGAGTCCTTTGGACTACAAGGAGATCAGTCTTGGGTATTCTTTGGAAGGAATGATGATAAGGCTGAAACTCCAGTACTTTGACCACCTCATGCGAAGAGTTGACTCATTGGAAAAGACTCTGATGCTGGGAGGGATTGGGGGCAGAAGGAGAAGGGGACAACAGGATGAGATGGCTGGATGGCATCACCGACTCGATGGACATGAGTTTGAGTGAACTCTGGGAGTTGGTGATGGACAGGGAGGCCTGACGTGCTGCAATTCATGGGGTCACAGAGTTGGACATGACTAAGCGACTGAACTGAACTGAATAACCAATGAAAGTTACTCCTGTTATCTCCATTTTTTTTTTTTCCAGAAGAGGTGCTGAGATGTTAAATCACTTTCTTAAGAAGGTACTGGTGAGGAACAGAAGTGAGATGGAACCCAGGCAATCTGGAGAGTGCTCAGTAAACACTAAATGATTGATTCAAGATCAGAGAGGGTTTTATTGGTTTGGTAGAACATACAGTTTTCCATGTGATGTTATTGGAGAGGGTACCAGTGGCATTATCTATCCCAGATGTCTCCAGCTGCCTGCCATTTTGCCAGTGTGGTTACTTATTTTTAGGCCTTGAAATGTTGGGGCTTTTTAGTGGAATATGGTTGGCAACACCCTATAAAGGTTTTATAAGGTGAGGTGCTCCAAAAGAGCCCGTGAGTCACCAGAAAGAAAGTCAGGGACCCCAGGGGAAAGTAAGATGGAACCAAGGGCTATAGTTTCTCTTTGGCTGAGGGTTGCCCTCATTAGGATTAGCGTCTGCTGTATTCTGCTCTGTGCTCTGAGAAGCTGAAACTCTCATGTGTCCCACCTATGGGTTGATTCAGGCTCTCAAAGGGAAAGTTGGGGATGGGATGACTGTAGCTTTGCTCAACTGTTTATTGCTTTTGAAAGATATGGGTCAGTTTTCTTATGTGAGCAGAAAAAGGAGTTATGGTGTGGCAAGGGAACTCTAAGTGGTGTGATTTTGTGCAATCATTCTAATATGTTTTAGTCAAGGGTAGTAGTTAATCCATTCCATTCCTTGGGCTGCAGCTGGTTTGTCTCCGAAATGACTTTCATAAACACTCACACATACTTTCACACTGAGTTAGCTGAAGAGCCTTGGCCAAGGTTCTTTTGGTCGTAAGTGACAGAAACCTAACTTGGAAGCTTAGTCCTTTCGAAGCAAAAACAGGAATTGGTCTAAAGATGTGAGATAATGAGTCATCTTATGGAACCGCAACACTAAATGTACGGCCATGGAGGCAGGGACAGGAAGCTAGAAAGCTCTGCAGAGCTACGCCTCCTTCTGCCCATAGAAGTTGTGCGGAGGTCTTCTCTATTCCCTCAGCACACTCGCTTTCTCTCCCGCTGTTCCTTTGCCCTGTTAGCTTTCTCCGCTGTCCTATGTTCATGAACAAACAATACGGTTCCTGAGCTAATGGACCTTCAGTTCACATACGCATTTAGAACTGATAAGCCACCTTAACTCCCAGGTCTACAAACTGGGAAGAGAAAATCTGAACCATGTTGACTCTGTTCTTAGCCGCTATAGGCAATGTTGATGGGATTAGATCTCTCATGTATTTAGCAGTATATGTGCCTAGGATGGTAAAGAATCTGCCTGCAGTGCAGGAGACCCTGCATTCCTAGGTCAGGAAGGTTCAATTCCAGGGTTGGAAAGGTCCACTGGAGGAGGGACAGGCTACCCACTCCAGTATTCTTGGGCTTCCTTTGTGGCTCAGCTGGTAAAGAATCAGCCTGCAATGTGGTAGACCTGGGTTTGATCCCTGGGTTGAGAAGATCCCCTGAAGAAGAGAATGGCTCTACCCATTCCAGTATTCTGGCCTGGAGAATTCCGTGGACTGTATAGTCCATGGTGTCGCTAAGAGTTGGGCGCGACTGAGTGACTTTCACTCGTTGCACGTGCCTAGGATGTAACAGTCACAGTGTTTAATGCTGGGGACACTGATATGGATAAGGCAATGCTTTTGTCTTTGAGATAGTTCTACTCTGGAAGGGGATATGAGTCCAGAACTCAACCCAGAATATCCAAGGGTTGGATATAACCTAATGGCTATGAGACTCCTTATAGGAGTCACATCTTGTTTTAATAAAAGATTCTAATAGAGTAATAAATTGCTCTTGTAAAATGGCAAACTCCCTGTGCTGAAAGTATTTAATCTGAGGTAGGCTCATCATCTCTACTGTAGGATGTTACCTGAGTAAGTTCTCTCCTTATCCAGCAGTTTAAACTAGATGACCCTTGTTCTCTGATTCTATTATTTTTATGATAAACCTTGTGATACACAACCTCTGAGGGCTATAGAAATGAAAGGGGAAGAAATTATATGTTCTAGAAGTGATCAGAAAAGGCATTTTAGTGTAACTGTGTCTTGAATTTGGCTCCAGAGAAAGGGGAGAAGGTGAGTAGACGAGGTGAGAAGAATATATTCCAAGTTGCGTGGTGAAATGTGTAAAGACCCAAAGGTGATGAGTGTGGTGTGTATGAGAGACAAGAGACACGTGTATTTGGGATCTGTCAGGAAGCTGAGGAAAGGCAAGACAAGTCGAATTTCAGGAAGGTGTTGGAATGATGAGATTAGGTAGTTGAATTTATATTCATAATACTGTAGAACCAGAGGGTACTTGTTGTGGGTAGAATCCTCTTTACCATAAAATAAGGCTCAAGAAAAAATGGTTTAAGCATGGAGGACATCTTTTATGTCACAAGAAAAAAGCTAAGTGAAGCAGTTAAGGGCTTGGTCCAGTGATTGACATCAAGAACCCAGATTCCTCCCACCTATTTATTGGCCGGTTTACCATCCTGGCTTGGCACTTAGACTTCTTTCCTCGTGGCCACAACCTGAGTGCAAGTGTTCCGTGAATCACAGACAGACACAGCAATCTAATGTTGAAGAGTTGGGAGGGCTGTTTCCTTCTGTGTGTCCCTTTTAATTTGAGATAAAGTGTCTCCCAGAAAACATCCTTTCATGTCCTATTGGCCACAGTTCACCACCCATGCCTTAGCTTTTGGGGAGAACGAGAGGGAAAGGTCACCTGTGCCAGCAAAGAGGGAGATGCTGCCCAAGGGTTGTGGAGTTAGCTGCCAGCAGCATCTCCCCAGCCAGCTCATGCAGGACATCTTGTATTATTGCCTAATTTCACAGATAGGGACATGTAATAGCTGTCATATACCCAGTATCTTTTATATTATCAGGGACTCTGCAGTGTCCTGTTTTTACCCTTTAACAGCAACCCTTCCAGGTAGGTGGAATCAGTCTCACTTACTGTTGAGGAAACTCTGACTGTGGGTGGGTAACTGGGTTAGTTAGTGTCTAGAAGGATAAGACCTTTCTAAAATCACAGTCACAGTCTTGGGTTTGAGAGTGGCTTTAGGCCAGCCTGCTCCCTTCCTCCAAAGGTGCCCCCCTCCACTTCCCATGTCCCTGCCAAGTGGCAGTGAAGCCAACTCTTGAATGCTTGTAGGGACGGAAGTTTCCTAACTGCTGGCCCAGTGTTCTTTCCAGTCCACATCACTGGCAGAGTACAGACGTGTTATGGATTGAGGAGGACTCCTGGTTTTCTTCTGTTGCTCCCCTTCTTCCCCCAGGAGGTACCTTTTATAGATGCTGGCTGCTAGTGATGGTGACGTCATGGCATTGGCATCATTGGGCATGCTGAAATCCATTAGCTGGTGTTCCCTCCTCTCACAAGTGAAGAGGGGGCCATGTGAAAAGTTAGTTTGGCCTCCCCAACTTCCTTAAGCCTGAAACCCTGTGCCAGGTATTGCTATTTTCTATTTGCTAAACGTTAGTGGAAACAAAGAGCTGTTTTGTTTGGTTTGTGTTTCCCTGTGGAAAAGATTACTTTAGGCACATTTTAGAAAATGCTTTAAAAAAGAATCTTGTGTAGGTTGAAAACATAGGGAAAGAAAGCAAATGTCTTGATGGCTTTTTATTACAATAAAAATTGTAGTGAAAGCTCTCTCAACTTCCTCCCTCCTTCTATCCCACTAAACAAACCTTTGTTTGTGGGAGGAGGATTAGGTTTAAACAGCAGGAGCAGAGATGAGGAAATAGCATCATTTGGGGACCCTAGTACTGAAAAGGTCACCACCAGTGACATTTCCTGAATATTTGTCAAAATTCAAGAGGTGCTTTAAGGGTAAGAGTTTGCTATTGGTGGTAGTGGGAAGGGAATACCCATGGATCCAATAGAAAAACATTTTAAGTCTGTCTCGTGAGCCTTGAGGGGTAGAAGGAGGACGGTACTGGTGTTGGTTTAGTCTCTCAGTCATGTCCAGCTCTTTGTGACCCACGGACTATAGGCCACCAGGCTCCTCTGTCCATGGGATTCTCCAGGCAAGAACACTGGAGTGGGGTGCCTTCTCCAAGAAGGAGGATAGGGGCAGCAACATTCAAGCATAAGTGTTTTCATTGTTACTGTTTTTGGGAAAATGCTTTTAGTATTCAGCTGCTCTCCTCAAGTGCCTTTAAATTTGCCTTCCCTTTTTTTGACTAATAAAAAGGGCCTCTTGTAGAAGTCCATCAATTATGTGAGATCTTCTCTCTATAAACCTTCTCTGCAGTTTGGTGGTTGGTGGGCAGGTCATTGTGTTGGCAGCTGCAGTACTGCTGATGCCCTAGATAGGTCTATGGCTTGGGACCCATCTAGGGAGGGGATGATGCACTTAGCCCTTTAGTGGTCAAGAGGACCCTGACTGTTTCTAAAGATGACACCTGAAACAGGCAAGGAAGTGTTTAGTCTAGACCTCGCTGTCAAATGTGGTAGCTTCTGGTCACATATGCCTGTTGAACCGTTGAAATGTGGCAGATTGAGATGTGCCATAGGTGTAAAACACATTGAGGACCTATTGGGGAAAGAATGCAAAATTCTCATCACTGCCCTTTAATTTTGATTACCTGTTGAAATGATAATGTTGTAGATACATTAGATTAAGTAAAATACAGTGTTAAAACTACTTTTGCCTATTTCTCTTTACGTTTGTAATGTGGCTACTATAAAGTGTGAAATATCTTTGCATTTCTGTTGGACAACACTGGTCTAGGTGAGAGTTCAGCAAGTCACGGCCTGTTTTCATAAATAAAGTTTTAAGGGCCATGACCACCGGTCAAAGTGTTTTCTGATTTCATGCTATCATGGTTCACAGAGCCTAAAATATTTCTTTTCTGGGCCTTTACAGAGAAAAGTCACTAAACTGTGGTCTAAAGGATTCTGGAAAACATGGCAGGACCTAAAAGCAGTTTGGGAAGCCCTGATTCTTACTCCCTCGGGCAAGGAAAGAGAAGCAAGGATGCCTTGATGTCTCGAAGGTGCTTTAGTTCAGTTCAGTTGCTCTGTTGTGTCCGACTCAGCCACCCCATGGACTGCAGCGCAGCAGGCTTCCCTGTCCATCACCAACTCCCGGAGCCTACTCAAACCCATGTCCATTGAGTCGGTAATGCTATCCAGCCATCTCATCCTCTGTCGTCCCCTTCTCCTCCTGCCTTCAATCTTTCCCAGGATCAGGGTCTTTTCCAGTGAGTCAGTTCTTCGCATCAGGTGGCCCAAGTATTGGCGCTTCAGCTTCAGCATCNGTCGGTAATGCTATCCAGCCATCTCATCCTCTGTCGTCCCCTTCTCCTCCTGCCTTCAATCTTTCCCAGGATCAGGGTCTTTTCCAGTGAGTCAGTTCTTCGCATCAGGTGGCCCAAGTATTGGCGCTTCAGCTTCAGCATCAGTCCTTCCAATGATATTCAGGACTGATTTCCTTTAGGATTGAGTGGTTTGTGCTTCCTTCGCTCCCCAGCCTGTTCTCTTTAAATAAATGTGAACCTCAAGCCCCTTCACTACTGAGAAGAAAGATTATAGAGCCAGACAATTAACTCTGGATGAAAGGCAGTGTTGGAACCTTTTACCATCCAGCAGAGGGGTATGGAAACGTTGCTCCTGATTGCTGAATCTCTAAAGGTTTTATGTTAGAGACACAGAGTTATGGCTGATAAGTAGGATAATGACATGGAGTGAATTAAGTGGCCTACTTGCTCCAGTGAGCTGCCACGGAAGTGCAAGTGTTCAGTCATTCAGTCACGTCCGACTCTTTGTGACCCCATGGACTGTAGCCCGTTGGGCTCCTCCGTCTATGAGATTCTCCAGGCAAGAATACTGGAGTGGGTTGCTGTTTTCTTCTCCAGGATATCGTCCCTATCCAGGGATCAGACCTGGGTCTTCTGCCTTGCATTACCATCTTAATAACCAGGAACTTGAGCTGCCATAGTACATGTCAATAATTTGGGGCCCTAAAGATATTTTACACCTAAGAGCTCCCATCAGCAAGAAGCTATTTCAAGGAAGTATGCATTCTTCCCTGGGTTGGGAAGATTTTCTGAAGTAGGAAATGACAACCCACTCCAGTATTCTTGCCTGAAAAACTCCATTGACAAAGAAACCTGGCAGGCTACTGTCCATGGGGTCGCAAAGAGTCAGACACAACTGAGCTACTGAGGACACACACAGATATTTTACACCTAAGAGTTCCCATCAGCTAGACACTATTTCAAGGAAGCAAACATTCTTAAAACCTTCGTTATCACCTGATACCTTGGAAAATGAGTTTTTACCTGGCTGAGTATAAGTTTTGGAGAGTGGTAAAGACTGGAGAGGTGAGATGGATGGACACAAGGCCAATAGCACAAAAGGCCGGAGCTGACGCTACCCAAGCTAGAGCATTCTCCTGGGGCCAACCGGTGGGCAAGAGTCTCGGGAGGGTAACAGAGTCTTTGTTCCAAAGTGCAAATTGGTGTGGCACTTCCTTAAAAATTCCTTTCTACTCCCCCCCAACAATTTAAATGCATTTCCTAGGATAAAACCTTGCATCAGAATCAAATTCCCCACAAGCTTTGGGTGGTATTAATGCCTGCCAGCACAGGGTGAGCCCTGTTACAGTGAATGGAGTCGCAGTATTCAGAATGAATTACAGGACGTTAGGCACGTGATTTACCACCTATAGTAAACAGGGCTTCACACATGGTGTATTTCTGCTGCATGGGTTAGTTATTAACTGCAAAAAAAGGAGAAATTCATTTAGAAGACATGCCCATTTTTTATGAGGTAAGGCTGCCTGGAGATGCATGGCATTTTAAAGCAAACAAATTCCTGGGAGAGCCTGAGCTTACCACCCAGAAATGTGGCAAGGAATAAAAACATTTACACCAGTTTAATATGAATGGTTGAAAAAAATATCTATTGCACATTGAACTAGATATATGAAACCATAACCTACTCTTGTGTAGTAAGCAACAGAACAATTCACCTAACAGATGACTATTCGAGTTGACATTATTCTGCATCTTTTCGATCTTCTCTTGCCAAGCGCTAGAGACTGTCAGGGAGAGCCCGCCAGATACATAGGCACTGTTGGCCTGGGGGCTGAGTGCTCGTAAGACTCTTGAAGGCGGAGGTTAGCCAGTGATCCTCCTGCTGCAAACTGGAGTGGAAATCAAAGGATGACGGCCAACATAAACAGTGGCTGCATGTGGAATGTCAAAGTGAAGACGGATAGAGGTGGGACTTTCTCTGTCTCCTGTTCCCTTTCTAGTCTATAAAATGGAGCTTATTTCCTATCTTCCGGTAGAAGAAAAAGTACCATATGACTTTTGGGGGCCTCTGAAGTGATTCTCAGTTCATTCTTATAACGTAGGTGGAATTTGACCTCCTCCAAAATTATTCAGGGGTGACTCCTGTTTAATCCTACCATGATTTTTCTACTACACACGAGCTATTAAAGCTAGAAGGAGTCTTGAGAGATGTTTTTGTGTAGCTTTCTCCTTGCACAGACCAAGAAATCGACGCCTCAGAAAGGTTAATGAATTGCCTAAAGTTAAGTGCTAGCTGAGTGCAGGCCTGGTCCTAAGAACTCAGAGCTCCTTCCATTTGACTTTCTGTGTCTGTTCACACCCAGAAAGTTACGCGGGATGCCTGATTTTGAAAAGTAGTGAAATTAAAGATGTCCTCGATCCCATCGTTTGGTTTGTAAATGACCTTGGTCATTTTCTGTGTCAGGGTACCTTACCTGGCTGGTTCACGTTCCTAATGTTTTGTGATGCCTGGCCTGTGGAGCTTTCTTTTAATTAGTGTCTTGAAAGTTTCAGAGTTCAATTCACTCATCTCTGGGGATGATAGTAACAATTTCATATTTGGGAAGATCAATAGAGTTTGGGAATTTTAGAGAATTAAGTTTCCTGTCCTATACACTGGCGGCATGTTGAAATAAACTGGAGAGGCCATTCCTTGTGAAAGCTAAAGAGTTTCTTTGTCGAGTGAAATTTATGGGCTTTGACGTTTCTATAATATTTAAACTCAAGAATCTTACTCTGATGGTTTGTCTGACATCCCCAAACTCTTTAATTTAAGATTGCTGTAGAACTCTTGGTTTGTATTAATTCCATTTCATTTGTGTATTTTATGTGTTTAGTGGTCATATTTGAAAAACATCTCTTGTGAGTGCTCTGCATAATTTTGGCAGAAAATTACTTTTTTTGTGTTTCTGCGATGATCCCCTGAGATCATTTTTGCATAAATCCAGCCTTCTATTTTCAGATACAAATCTGTTGTACAGATGATTCTTCTTAGAAGAAAAGATGCATTTGTAGCTGAAAAATGTAAATTACTTTTCATGGAAAATACCTCTCTGGGCCCCCATTTCCAAAATGTGATGATTGCACATTGCATGTTTTTGTGCGTGCTCAGGAGACTGTTTTCCTTACAATTAGAAAATTCTTGATTGTGTGGCAGGTAGAATATAGTGACATGGTTGCTTCTGCCACATAGGCAAGTCGGGGCAGGGGCGGTGGGCAGGTAAGGGGAAAAAACAGAAGATTCAATATGGATGTGGTACTTAGTTAAGGGGAAGGGGTTTTGGTTTTGAAGTGGAGGGGTGGGAGTGGAGGGTGTCATGAGCATTCTTTAAAGGGTAAGTGTGTTAGCAAAGGACATTTCTAACTGGGGTCATTTAAATATGATTACAATCCCCCATTTGCAGTTCATCTTTGCTTTTGCTGTTTCATTGAGGATTCAGAGTTTTATTGGCTGCCTTAGGGAAAGTCTTTGGGGCCAACTACCCTCCCCATCACAAGTATCATGAAATGAGGAAGGCCAGCAGACACATCTTCCTAGAAAGTCCTCTCTTCACTCCAAGGGTTACCATCTGAGGCACTTGGGGGGCACTGCTGTAAAGCAAAGTGTAAAATCAACGTATTCAGATTTGTGCCAAAGAAAGACTCAAGTTTGAGAACATTTACATCTGTTTTCAATAATTCCTCACATATGCTGCAGAATGTACGTTATCCATCTTGTTATCCAGGAAATAACATTTGTTGCAAACAGTTTGCCAATTCGTAATTTTATTGAATTTGTTTATCATGCTGTGGCTTCATATGAGGTCTGAAAGATGGTGATCTTTGGTGTTCCAGCTGTTGTAACATTCTGCAGTGGGGCCTTAATTCTGGGCTCGCCTGAGATTCTTTGGAGGGTTTGGACTTTCTTAGAACTGTAGGCGAAGAGCTGGCGTTGTTGATGGGCATTTATTTTCGGGGAACACAGTAACTTTACTCACACACTCCTCAAACCCATTTTCATTTCTGGCTTTTAAATACAGCCTTGGGTCTGACGTGTTAAATAGAGCTCCTTGTGTCCCCATACTATCTCCTTTGAAATCTGCACAAACCGTTTTCATGTTTGTTTGAGAAAACATTACTCCTTGGCAGGGGGTGGGGCGGACTTGATTCTTTAGCACTGACCCAAACTATCTCAAGCCTTGAAAATAGGAAACATTTCTTTCCATAGAGAAGCTATGAAGTATCTTTTTGCTGCATAAATATTATTATTTTCTTAAGATGTTGTTGGTAGATGAAAAGCAAGTTCAACTAGGTCTAATGTTATCATCTTCCTATTTTCTTTAGCTGACGTTTTCTTCACTGAGGTTTATATTGTCTTTGCCAAAACTGAGAAGAAAAAAAAAAAAACCTTGAAAGCTCTTTCAATCTGAATTACTCCTAAATGTTTTTAACAGTTTGTTGTAACCACACAAATGTGATCTTGGGGCCATTTGGAGGTTATTGAGTTTCCTTGGAGATGAGACTTGGCATTTTCCAAACCAGAGTTTGCTTTTGTGGCCTAGAAGTTGTGAGGCGCATATATTTGGAGGGCTAAAGATTATTCCCCACCAAGAAGTTTTGTCAACCTGACCTTCTCCACTCTTCCGATGCTGCACGCACAGCAGTAATCTCTGCAGAGGAGAGCAAATAAAGTGAAGAAATATAGCAGTATGTGTTATTTTTACATCCTAAAGTAAATTCTCCAGCATTAAGATCGACTGGGAATTTTCATCTCAGAGTTCTCATGAATGCTGCTCCACTTGGCCGTTGTCCTCTTGAATCTCTTTTTATTACAGGTCTTTTAGGGAGGTATTTCTTATAGTAATTTACTCAGCCAGACAGATAAGTGAGATGTGGAGCTGTGGAAATATGGGGCTGGCAGAAGCCTTCGGGGGTCAGCTGGTCCTGCCATTCAGCCTGCAGGGGTAAGTGCTATGGCCAGCCAAGTTGAAGGACACGTTCCGTTATATTAAGAGAACCTGTGTCACCTAGAATTCCTGTGACAAGGTGACCTCTAGCACTGGATTCCAAAGTTAGTCCTGGTGAAATGAATGTTCTTTGGATGTTGTTTGAGCCAAATGACTTTAGATAGTCTGCTGAGCCCTTTCTGTGAGGGGATGGCCCAAGAATCACAGACATCTAAGTTAGGACTTAGAAGGTTATCCTCTCGAGCTCCCCATCCCAAAGAAGGAATCCATCTCATGCTACCCTTGTCAGTTCATTATCTCATGTTGGAGCCATAAGCAGTTTGAGAAGCAGCTGGACCACTGATGAAAGGCTGTCATGAGAACTTCCTTCTATCTTTTGGTGGGATGTCTGTGGCCCTTCAGCTTTTCTCAACTGATGTCAATTCCGAGAGACACAGATTTTAAAAATCACCCTTCAAAGGGTATAAAAAAAAAAAAAGAAAAGAAAAAGTATAGGACGTTAAAAACAAGCAAACAAAGTCACTTTTCCCACTTTATTTTTTTACTCCATTCTGCTGTTCTAAATCAACGTTCAAGGTCAATTGTGTCAGTTTTAAAGAAAAAAANGGCCCCCATTTCCAAAATGTGATGATTGCACATTGCATGTTTTTGTGCGTGCTCAGGAGACTGTTTTCCTTACAATTAGAAAATTCTTGATTGTGTGGCAGGTAGAATATAGTGACATGGTTGCTTCTGCCACATAGGCAAGTCGGGGCAGGGGCGGTGGGCAGGTAAGGGGAAAAAACAGAAGATTCAATATGGATGTGGTACTTAGTTAAGGGGAAGGGGTTTTGGTTTTGAAGTGGAGGGGTGGGAGTGGAGGGTGTCATGAGCATTCTTTAAAGGGTAAGTGTGTTAGCAAAGGACATTTCTAACTGGGGTCATTTAAATATGATTACAATCCCCCATTTGCAGTTCATCTTTGCTTTTGCTGTTTCATTGAGGATTCAGAGTTTTATTGGCTGCCTTAGGGAAAGTCTTTGGGGCCAACTACCCTCCCCATCACAAGTATCATGAAATGAGGAAGGCCAGCAGACACATCTTCCTAGAAAGTCCTCTCTTCACTCCAAGGGTTACCATCTGAGGCACTTGGGGGGCACTGCTGTAAAGCAAAGTGTAAAATCAACGTATTCAGATTTGTGCCAAAGAAAGACTCAAGTTTGAGAACATTTACATCTGTTTTCAATAATTCCTCACATATGCTGCAGAATGTACGTTATCCATCTTGTTATCCAGGAAATAACATTTGTTGCAAACAGTTTGCCAATTCGTAATTTTATTGAATTTGTTTATCATGCTGTGGCTTCATATGAGGTCTGAAAGATGGTGATCTTTGGTGTTCCAGCTGTTGTAACATTCTGCAGTGGGGCCTTAATTCTGGGCTCGCCTGAGATTCTTTGGAGGGTTTGGACTTTCTTAGAACTGTAGGCGAAGAGCTGGCGTTGTTGATGGGCATTTATTTTCGGGGAACACAGTAACTTTACTCACACACTCCTCAAACCCATTTTCATTTCTGGCTTTTAAATACAGCCTTGGGTCTGACGTGTTAAATAGAGCTCCTTGTGTCCCCATACTATCTCCTTTGAAATCTGCACAAACCGTTTTCATGTTTGTTTGAGAAAACATTACTCCTTGGCAGGGGGTGGGGCGGACTTGATTCTTTAGCACTGACCCAAACTATCTCAAGCCTTGAAAATAGGAAACATTTCTTTCCATAGAGAAGCTATGAAGTATCTTTTTGCTGCATAAATATTATTATTTTCTTAAGATGTTGTTGGTAGATGAAAAGCAAGTTCAACTAGGTCTAATGTTATCATCTTCCTATTTTCTTTAGCTGACGTTTTCTTCACTGAGGTTTATATTGTCTTTGCCAAAACTGAGAAGAAAAAAAAAATAACCTTGAAAGCTCTTTCAATCTGAATTACTCCTAAATGTTTTTAACAGTTTGTTGTAACCACACAAATGTGATCTTGGGGCCATTTGGAGGTTATTGAGTTTCCTTGGAGATGAGACTTGGCATTTTCCAAACCAGAGTTTGCTTTTGTGGCCTAGAAGTTGTGAGGCGCATATATTTGGAGGGCTAAAGATTATTCCCCACCAAGAAGTTTTGTCAACCTGACCTTCTCCACTCTTCCGATGCTGCACGCACAGCAGTAATCTCTGCAGAGGAGAGCAAATAAAGTGAAGAAATATAGCAGTATGTGTTATTTTTACATCCTAAAGTAAATTCTCCAGCATTAAGATCGACTGGGAATTTTCATCTCAGAGTTCTCATGAATGCTGCTCCACTTGGCCGTTGTCCTCTTGAATCTCTTTTTATTACAGGTCTTTTAGGGAGGTATTTCTTATAGTAATTTACTCAGCCAGACAGATAAGTGAGATGTGGAGCTGTGGAAATATGGGGCTGGCAGAAGCCTTCGGGGGTCAGCTGGTCCTGCCATTCAGCCTGCAGGGGTAAGTGCTATGGCCAGCCAAGTTGAAGGACACGTTCCGTTATATTAAGAGAACCTGTGTCACCTAGAATTCCTGTGACAAGGTGACCTCTAGCACTGGATTCCAAAGTTAGTCCTGGTGAAATGAATGTTCTTTGGATGTTGTTTGAGCCAAATGACTTTAGATAGTCTGCTGAGCCCTTTCTGTGAGGGGATGGCCCAAGAATCACAGACATCTAAGTTAGGACTTAGAAGGTTATCCTCTCGAGCTCCCCATCCCAAAGAAGGAATCCATCTCATGCTACCCTTGTCAGTTCATTATCTCATGTTGGAGCCATAAGCAGTTTGAGAAGCAGCTGGACCACTGATGAAAGGCTGTCATGAGAACTTCCTTCTATCTTTTGGTGGGATGTCTGTGGCCCTTCAGCTTTTCTCAACTGATGTCAATTCCGAGAGACACAGATTTTAAAAATCACCCTTCAAAGGGTATAAAAAAAAAAAAAGAAAAGAAAAAGTATAGGACGTTAAAAACAAGCAAACAAAGTCACTTTTCCCACTTTATTTTTTTACTCCATTCTGCTGTTCTAAATCAACGTTCAAGGTCAATTGTGTCAGTTTTAAAGAAAAAAATAGATTTATTTATTTTTCTTTTTAAGGATATGTTAGTAAAATAAGAATTCATTCATCATTTTAGGTTTTCCAGAAGGAAGATTCAGGTAAATTAAATTGATCAATTCTTCCCCAAGTTCTTTGCTTTTAAGTTCTTTGGGTTGTTAAAATATGTGTGCTAGGTTGCTTCAGCCGTGTCTGACCCTTTGCGACCCCATGGACTGTATCCTGCCAGGCTCCTCTGCCCATGGAATTCTCCAGGCAAGAATACTGGAGTGGGTTGCCATTTCCTTCTTCTTCCTGACCTAGAGATCGAACCCATGTCTCTTATGTCTCCCGCATTGGCAGAAGGGTTCTTTACTACTTGCCACCTAGGTATTTTGGTTGGTAACTAACTCATCAATCGGCCTATAAAATAAATGCTTATTGACTGAATGTTAAATACATAATTCATAACTTTTTGAATAAGCAAATCTTTGCTGCTGAGAGATGTCAACTGACTCATATCTCATCTTTGATTGCTTATCATGAAAATAATTTTACTTGCTATTGCCTTCAAAAGTGTCTATTCAGCCTGTGTCCAATCAAAAGGCTTTTCTCCTCCCCAATATTTCTCACCACAAATATTCTATAATCACTTATCACTGGATCCAGTTATTTGGCAGCATGATAGAGTGGGAATTATTTTGGGGTTTCAGCCCAGTCACCTACCTTTTTATGAAGATTACCAGGGAAAATGTGTCTAACCTCTTTGTGCATTCTGCTGAGGGACTCCTGTGAGCAAATGGTCTGTGTAATGCTCCAAGAACCTAACAGACACTTAGGAGTAGAGATACCTATTTTTTTGCTTTAGTCTACTACAGTTGACCTCAGGTCTCTTGCTGATCTTCATGTATATCGGGGATTTGAGTCTTGTCTCCAGATGCCTGCACTTCTTATGAACTTTGATTCTGAGATGCCAAATACGTCATCACATTCTCTCTAGTTTCCTGGATAAATAAGGTGAGCACATATCACAGAATTTCTGTAGCAGTCTCATTGTAAAATATTTTGTCCCTTTGTCCCCTAAACTATTGGAATGTCTTAGAAATGTGAACATTTTGATATCTAGTTTTGGAATCTCCTAGCTAATCTCTTGTGTCAAAAATAGCATAGAAACAGTTGTCTAATGCTTTCTAATTTAAATCAGAAAGTACCAGTTATCCTATTTCTGACATGCCATGGAATACCTTACTGGCATAAGACAAAGAAGAGTTTTGAAGAAATAATGCAGCCAGATACTCCGGAGAGCATCTCATGTTTCAAGATCTCTGTTTGCTAGAATAGTATAGCAAGAAGATAAAGATGGTTCTTCGCTACTTCCCAGGGCTGTGATCTCTGCATAAGTAGGATCACTTGTGGTGGAGGACTCCTCCTCTGATTGCCTTTTCTCTCCCTGATTCATTAATGTCTTATCACTGCTATTACAAATTAGTAGGACAAAACACAAATATATTCTCTCTTTGTCTCCCAAAGAATTATGCCAACCACATGTAAAAAGCACATTAACCTTATTGCAAGTTCCCTCAAAGTCTTAACTTTTACAGGTTCAAGTCCAAAATACCATCTAAGTCTCATCAGCTCAAAAGTACCAAATTTCATTACCTCAGTCATCTACATGAGCTATGAATGAAGCTCAGAGTAGAATCCATTCTGTGGCAAAATCACTCTCCATCCATGGACCTGTGAAGCTAGAAGTAAATTCTCTGCTTCCAAAATGCAATAGTAGGAGAGATGAGGGGCTTCCAGATGGCAATAGTGGTAAAGAACTTGCTTGCTAGTGCAGGAGGCATATGAGATGCGTTTGATCCCTAGGCTGGGAAGATCCCCTGGAGGAGGCCATGGCAACCCACTCCAGCATTCTTGCCTAGAGAATCCCTTGGACAGAGGAGCCTGACAGGCTACTGGCCATAGGGTCGCAAAGAGTTGGACACAACTCAAGCAACTTAGCACACGTGCAGGACAGACGAACGATACCAGTTTTAGACATTCCATTCAAAAATGGAGAAAGTGAAAGGAAAAGGAAGTAATTTACCAGCCCCAAGCAATTTTTAAATCCAGCAGAGCAAACTCCATTAGGTTTTCAGGTCTGGGAATAATCAATCCTCTGTGGCTTGAGGATCTGCCTTCCTGGTCCTTGGCTCCATTGTCTGGCTCCTCCTTCCTTTTTTTCGGTAAAAGATAGCCTGTGTTTACAGCTGAGTAGTTACATTAGTGTATCTCTTGTCTATAGAATTGTGGTTACCTGACAGAGTTCTTTCAGTTCATATTATGTTTCCTTTCAGTTTAAGTGGTGGTATTTGTGCTGATGAAACGTTCTCAAAAACCTTGTGGTCTCCAGTGTATGTTATGGAATTCATTCTTTGAGACAAGAGGGTCATCCACAGATCTTTTCCGGATAATCCTATCTCTGTTTCTGACTTCTGCTGAGATGGGAATTCATCAGAAACATGCTTAATCTATTCAAAGAGCCCTCTATGTGATTAAATACTCTGATCTTTTGATCCTTCTGAAGCACTAGCCAAAGATTATAAAGTTATACCCTTTGTTTTCTCTCTGGAGCATCCTTTCTTGATGGTATATCCTTAAATTTGAGCATCTTTTGCAATATGAATAGTCTGAGGATTTCCCAAATCAGCAGGCTTTGGTTATTTTTTGCCTAACAATTCTTTCTTTAATTCACATTTTTCTTCGTGGGTGTCACTCTAAACATTGAGAGGAATTCCATCAGGTCTCACGGTCAGCATTTTGCTTGGAAGTGTGTGTGGGCTCAGTTGCTCAGTCATGTCCAACTCTTTGCAACCCCATGGACTGGAGCCCCCCCAGGCTTCTCTCTCCATGGAATTTTCCAGGCCAAGGCTCCTGAAGTGGATTGCCATTTCCTTCTCCAGGGGACCTTCCCAACCCAGGGATTGAACTCACATCTCCTACATCCTTTTGCATTGGCAGGCATATTCTTTACCACTGAGTCGCCTGGGAAGCCCCTTGCTTGGAAATGCTACTGTGCTGTGCTTAGTCATGTCTGACTCTTTGCGACCCCATGGACCATCGCCTGCCAGGCTCCTCTGTCCACGGTGATTCTCCCGGCAAGAATACTGGAGTGAGTTGCCATGCCCTTCTCCAGAAGATCTTCCCAACCCAGGGATCGAAACCAGATCTCTTATACTACAGGCAGATTCTTTACCATCTGAGCCAGCAGGGAAGCTCCTTGGAAATATCCTCAGCTAAATAGGAACTTCACTGCTTACAAGTTATGTTTTCCATCTAACTGTAGGACACAATTCAGCTAATCTTTTTTGCCACTATGTGAAAATGATTCCCTTTCTTCAGGTGTCCAATAATGTGTTCTTTTGTTTCCTTCTGAGCATTCACTAGCAGCACCTTTAACATTCATACTCCTATCAACAGTCTGTTTATTACTGTTTAAGAACTCCCTAGGAGAATATTGGTTTTCTCTACCACACTCCTCACTTCTTTCTGAGTTCTCACTAATGGACTCACGAATGCTAATATTTTACTAACCATCTGCTTAAGGCAATCTAGCTCTTCTCTCATGTTCTTCAAAAGTTCTCCACCCTCTCTACATTGTCAAACTCCAAAGCCACTTCCACATTTTTAGTTATTTGTCACAGTAGCACCCTGCTTACTTCCCTGTTGCCGTTGCAATAAATTACCACAGGTTACTGGCATAGCACAAATCAATTATCTTATAGTTCTGGAGGTCAGAAGTTTAAAGTGAGCTTTACAGGGCTAAAAGTAATGTGTCAGTAGGGCTGGTTCTGTTGGGAGGGTCTGAGCGGAGCATCGTTTGTCTTTTCCAGCTTCTAGCGATAGCCTATATTCCTTTGTTCGTGGCCCCTCGCTCTCTCTTCAAAGAGTATCACTCCATCTGTTTTTGTCATCATGCCATCTTTCTCTGACTTTGGCACCTCCTGTGTTCCTCTTAGAAGGATCTTTGCAAATACATTGGGTCCACCTGGATAATCCAGGTCCATTACGGTGTCCCATTTTCCATGTAAGGTGATATTCACATGTAAATGTCCCATTTTCCATGTAAGGTAATATTTACATACATGTAAGGTAATATTTGGAGAAGGCAATGGCACCCCACTCCAGCACTCTTGCCTGGAAAATCCCGTGGACGGAGGAGTCTGGTAGGCCGCAGTCCACGGGGTCGCTGGGAGTCGGACACGACTGAGCGACTTCACTTTCACTTTTCACTTTTATGCATCGGAGAAGGAAATGGAAACCCACTCCAGTGTTCTTGCCTGGAGAATCCCAGGGACGGGGGAGCCTCGTGGGCTGCCGTCTCTGGGGTCGCACAGAGTCGGACACGACTGAAGCGACTTAGCAGCAGCAGCAAGGTAATATTCACAGGTAAGGTAATATTTACGGGTTCGGGGATTAGGATGAAGACTGAAAAAAAAGTGCGTTAGTCACTCTTTGTGACCCATGGACTGTAACCCACCAGGCTCCTCTGTCCATGGAATTCTACAGGCAAGACTATTGGAGTGAGTAACCATTCTCTTCTCCAGGGATCTTCCCGGAATTGAACCTGGGTCTCCTGAATTGCAGGTGGATTTTTTTTTTTTTTTTTTAAACCATCTGAGCCACCAGAGAAGGCCTAGGATAAAGACTAACTGGGTGTCATTCAACCTACCTCACTGTGTTCTTCCAGTTCTTCCAACTTTTAGGTTGATAGACACCATGTAGTTGTGGAAGGGACTAATTTAGGAGTCAGCAGTCTAGATTTCAATCTCACTTGCCCAACTAGAAGTTCTAACTAAAAGTTAGAACAAGCCATTTTACTGCCTCAGACCTCAGTTTTGTCAGTTGTAAAAGGAGGGGATTACACTGAGTGATTGCCAAGGCCCTTTAGGACTCTTCGCTGTTTCAGTTCTTTGGTTCTGGGCTTTCACTGCAATCACATGCTTCTTGAGAAAGAAGTGATGATGAGTTTCCATTGAGAGAGTTAGGAGTGAATGAGGCCAAGTGGCGCTGCAGTCTGGTGCCAAGCTTCAGTTGAGGTGACTTCAGTGTGCTCTTGTTGTTCTTACCATATTGTGGACCTGTTACACTCAGCACCTTGAGGCAAAAGCATTCTCAAGCATAGTTTCTCTTAGGAGGTGCTTGGATGGAATAACAAAGAAAGATCATACTCTCTAGTGGGCAGGGGGGTTAGGATGACTTAAATGGTAAAAACTGAGGTCTGAATAAAGAGTGTCTTATGCTCTCCAGGGTGGATAGTGTGGCTGAGAAAGGGTGAAGGTACTGCAGAGGTTTGTGTCTCCTGTTGGAGACAGAGACCTTTGGAGTGACTGTGTATGGGCTTTTGCTGGCTTCCTGCAGCTGCAGAGTGGGCTGCAACAGCCACACAGGTTATAGAGCTCCAGAGAGCTGGAGGTGGTGTCGGGCGCTAAGCCTTCTACAAGCAAAAGCGGGAAGTGAACTCGAGCTGAGACCTCAGCAAATCAGGTCGTGAAGTTTAAGCACTGAATCTAGGAGAATTCAGAAGAGGAAACTCATTGTTTTCCTCTGTCCGCTGGGACTCTGTGCGACTGGAAACTCGTAGGTGGTGTTTCTAAAGGACAATAAGCGTGATAATGAGAAGTTAAAAAGAGGTGCCTTTGGTAAGGACATAGGATTTTCGAAACTGGCCTGTGAGGCTGGCTTAAATCTTGTGTTTTAAAAAGAGGAATCTCTCCTCTTCATTCAGATGATGGAGCCTTCATAATTTTTCTTCTGTTATTTCCTCTGCCTGAAAATTTTTACCCATGTCTTCACATGCTAACACTATTCTCTGTCCTTTAAGTATTGGCCATGTTTGTCTTATTTCTTCTCTCTCCAAACGATCCTTTCTTTTTCTTAAACTCCTATTGTATTTCTGGCCTTTAATTTTTAATGGGATTGGTCATAGTAGGTATTGAATGTTATGTTTTTCTCTCAGTCACATTATGGTGTCAAAGATGAATTTATTTGTCTTTGTATCTCTCACAGTATCTCAAACAAGAGAAGGGGCTTAATTAATGTGTTGAAAGAATTAACAGAATAAAGATCTACTTACACTTAAGCATAAACTTACTGGATATGTAAGATACAATAAATGAGTATATTGATATACTGATATTGATATCCTTATTGATAGATAACTTAGTGTTCAGAGAGTGCCGAGTATAGATAAAATGGGAGATATGAAAGAAGTCTAATATGAGATCTGAGGCCTTAGTAAAATCATGTTATAATTGTAGAGAAGATAACAGCGAAATGTCAATGGGCAATTGTGCTGGGTAGGGTTAAATGATATGGCACAGATGGGTACCCCCTCTGTGTTTCAGAGAAGAGGATGATGCGAATGGGCTAGGGTTGTTCGGAAGATCTTTACAGAGGAGGTGGAATTTAGCAGGTCCTTGAAGGGTGTTTGCATCCAACACTTACAGGGCTGAAGGTCTTTTTTTTTTTTAAATGTCAGACATTTCCATGTTTGCCTACATGACAGTAGTTACATCTTTACTGTTGCTTGTTTATAAAACAGAATAGAATGGACAAAAATCAGTTGCAAGTTGAAGATTAATTTATACCTATTTTTATTGTACATTTTTTATTCTGCCTCCAACCAAGCTTGTGACATGTATGGATCCAAGGGCTCAAGAAATTCCAGTGCTCTTTGGTGACTGTGGTCCTCAAGGAACCTCTGAAGTAGTACCTAATAAATACTTGTGTATCGTTGATGGATTCTAGTTAAGAGTTCTTGATTTATGATTTTGATCAGTTCTTCACAGGGTCTGCTAAGGTTTAGCTTTGTTGTTGGGTAGGTACGTTCTAAAAGCTTTTTGTACCTGATCCCAGAAGATTTTCTTTCTCAACTAGATGGAACTGTATTAACAATTCAGTTAATGAAGTACATAAAAACCACAGTCACTAATGGGACATTTTAAAGAAGGTTAAGAGAAGGAGAAGCAACAAAATTTGATGACTGAAATGTTTTCCTTTAAATGCTTGTAACATTATCAGGAGGGGGAAAAACCAGATACCACTGGGGTTAAAACCAGTGATAGGATAGTGAGGCTTTATGGAATATATAATATAATTATTTCATATGTAAAGTGTTGTGCAGTGCAGGCTGAGTCAGGTGCAATACAAATACTAATGCAATAAATTCAGCATTGCAAATACAGAGAAAAATATATTGTCTTATGAAATGGAATTTAAACTGATTTCCAATGATTCTGAATATTTAATACAGAGGAAATAGCTTCTTCGTTTTTTTTTTTTTTTCCTTCTTCTTCTCATGCTTCTGGTTAAATGATAGGAATAAAACAATCACTTGAAAATAAATTCTGAAAGATTACTTCTCAACATATTATAATACCTTTGTTGTTTTGAACTCTTGGATTCTAACCTGGTTTCCGTGGCTCATTCAAATGATCAGTTCAGATTTTCCTGGGGTGAAAAAATTGAGTCTCTTTGTTTATTTGAAGTTTCTGAGTTTGTGATAACCTAAGTATCACTTTATTTGTCAAAACTAAGTAGCATCTTGGCTTTCTTCTAGAGAACTGAACAAAATTACCATTGCTCAATTTAATGAGTATATATTTATTTCCTCCTCTCTGATCTAATATGTTTTAAGCATTCTTGGTAACACAAAGAGTAGTTCCTAATTTCTTGATAACTGACTGGTTGAAAGCCTTACCCAACAAAGAATAAAGAGAGGCACATATTTAAATACCATGCTGGGTGATAGAGATTCCAGGAGTGGTAGGTGATTAGAGAAAGGAGAGGAAATCCATTGCTAGGTTAGGATTCTGTAGGTGAACCACAGCCAATGGTACTCTGACCCTGAAGATTCTAGGCAAGGTCTCCCAGCATGCCCTCTTCAGGACCATGGCTACTGAGTGTAGAAATACAATGGGTGGTGTGCTAAAAATTTCTGGGGGAGTCAAAGGGAAGGGGAAAAAAATCCTCCAGGCCTATCTTTCACTTAGCTTTTTATTTTTAACAAATGAAAGATACGCAGAGCAGTTGTCATTTGTTAAAGTGTAGCAGAAAGAGCGAAACAGGCCAGTGGAGGCTTCATCAAGAACGCTCATTCAGAATGATGAATGTGGCTAAACACACATTTGTTCGTAAAACTTGCAGAGTGGCTGAGCATCATTAAGCATGAGGAATAGGTGCAGCATGCTGAGAAGAGAGTGGAGCAAACAGATGTTGTGAATTTTCACAGGCATCCTTCATCTACCAGTCCATCATTAATATCGTTGAAGGTGATCCTTTCTTTTTATTTAATAAGCACAAACAAAGTGCATGTGCTGTGATTCTGCTGAACACACTTCTTTTTCTGTGGGAGGAAGGGCGTGGGAGGAAGGGGGGAGTTATCTAGATATATCAACTCTCTGTGTGCTTGTATGTGATACCAGCCTGGGGGCTACAGCTGGAGCAGGGGACCTCTTTTCTTTTTCTTTTTTTCTCATCCTGCAGAAACCGTAACTATCCCATCACCTGGCGTTGCTACTTAGAAGATTGTCTAGATTCACTGGAGAGGAAAAAGCTTTATGGCTCTAAAGTTTGATATTTGCACGGAATTATACTTCCTTCACCTGCATCCAACTTTTGCAGGGAGGTGTTAGAATTTGTTTTCTGAAATCAGTTGGACAGAAACATTTTGTTGTCATTGTGGCAGATTTCTCCAACTTTACCTGTATCATCCAATTCTCCTTCTTCTCCTTCCTTCTCTTCCCTTTTACTTTCCAGGCCTTTGAGAGGATAGATTGTGGCCTCCATATACTTAGAGCTTTTCCTCTACCTCTGTGTATAGTCTAAGCCACTGATCTGAAACCCTCAGCCTCTTTTACCACCAAAGAAATAGGGAGCCCTGTCTTTTGTAACCTCATTTCCCCAGTCTACTAAATGAGGAGAGTAATGCCTTCTTGCTAGGCTTGGTCCAAGTAAAAGCATTTTGGGAATTCTGAAAATCACTCTATGGTAATTATGAATGTTGTTTTATGATCAATTGAACAACGAGTTCTCCTTGTAGAGTTTTCACTTAGGGGTAGTCTTTATACACTTAAATTCTTGTGGCCATTGGCCTCAAGCTTCCCCTTTAGTGCCAGAGCTATTGGGCCTTTGAAGTTATATGTGTGGTTGCTATGTATGTATATGGTGTCCATGTGTATCTATGTATCTGTTTATTCATTTTCAGACCAGATTAGATATGATTAAAAAAAAAAAGCAATAGAAAACAATGAAAGTCTAATGCAGATCTAGGGACACTATATTGCTTTATTTTGCTACTAATGAACTATGAAGAATAAAATAACTTTACAGTTGCCCCATTCTTTGTACAAATTATGCATTATTAAGACCTTGAATACCTTCAGGCAGGAGTGAGGAACTCTATATTAAGTCACTTTAGAGCAGAAAATATCTGCTGGTAGTCTCAGACATGTTCAACTTGGGATATTTACTCGCTGACCATTGGTGGTGGTCTGCACCTGCATTGATTGGGTGTGGCAAGTTTAAGTGTGTCTGGGTGTGCTTTTGTTAAAAGACTTGTATTTGTACTATTAGAGGAACCTGTCTGTGTTTTAAATGCTCATGTTGCCAGGGCTTTGTGATGATGCCCACATATTCAGTAGCTCTGGGTACTGTGTTCAACAGAATTCATCGACAGCATTGCTGGAGATGGAGTTTGAAGTCGAGAAGCATTATTGTAGCTAACACTGGGTCCATGTTCTTTCTGGAGGTAACACTCTTGGCTCTCTAAGCCTTACCAGCATGGCAAAAGAGCACATTCACGTGGTGAATGTGTTTTAATCATCTTCCTTAGCCTCTCTAGCTCTTCACTAAGCACTTGTGTCCTTGGAGACTTAGAGTAGCCCTGGATTTCTTATAGTTTTTTATTGAACATAAATACAACCTGAATTTTGGAATGCTGTTTTTTGTCTGTGTGAATAGTTGCCCTCAGGAAGAACAAACGTACAACATAGACTCAAGCCGATCTCAGGAGACTGGGTCATGGGCTGTGTTTACCATAAGCTGCCACCCAAACGTTGAGAACCTCGCTGTCCCCTCTGGCTGTATGGGCACATGGCCAAATGCACAGGATGACAGGGAGCGTATATGAGACTCCAGACAGAGTGATCTGTTCCATTTAATTCCCTTCAGGAGATGAAGTGTGTGTGTTAGTTGCTCAGTCATGTCCAGCTCTTTGTGACCCCGTGGACTGTCACCCACCAGGCTCCTCTGTCCATGGAATTCTCCAAGGCAAGAATACTGGAGTGGATTGCCATTTCCTTCTCCAGGGGATTTTCCCAACCCAGGGATCAAACCCAAATCCCCTACACTGCAGGCAGATTCTTTACTGGCTGAGCCACCAGGACAGCCCAAGGAATATGAAGAAACNAGGCAAGAATACTGGAGTGGATTGCCATTTCCTTCTCCAGGGGATTTTCCCAACCCAGGGATCAAACCCAAATCCCCTACACTGCAGGCAGATTCTTTACTGGCTGAGCCACCAGGACAGCCCAAGGAATATGAAGAAACTTACCTGCAAATGAGCTTCAGTGGTCTTTTACGTTCCATCCCAGGTGATTACTGTTCAGGGACTGAGAGATCCAAGTACCCTGCAGGTTATCTGTGTTATGGCCAAGAGGCAGGTAGGGTTGGCCTTGGCACTTTGTGTTAACCTGCGTGGTGTAAGAGAAAATGAGTTTACTAGAATCCATGGTAATCTCTGCTGGTGCCTCTGGAGGAGTGAATGACTTGTTCCAGAACTGATCTCATTTTCTACCCATTGGTCATCTCAGCTAAACCTTCTCATTGCTTAGATGGGTAGTGTGCACCTAGCCCTGGGCTTGGAAGCTTTCAGGCCAAGTCTGGGCAAACACTTCTGCCTGGGTTTCCTCCTTGATAAGGTAGAAATAATGGGAACAATGGCTTCCCACGTGGCATAGTAGTAAAGAATCCACCTGCCAGTGCAGGAGATGCAAGAGACACGTGCTCAGTCGTGGGTCAGGAAGATCCCCTGGTGAAGGAAATGGCAACCCACTCCAGTATTCTTGTCTGCAAAATCCCCTGGACAGAGGAGCCTGGCGGGCTACAGTCCATGGGGCCGCACAGAGTCAGACACGACAGCGACCGAGCACATACACAGGATGGGCCAAACTCAGTTCACTGAGAGGCTTCACTGGAAAGTTTCTCAGTTATTTAGACACTCACGTTTTTCTGGCTCTCTCTCAAGCACCCATGAAGGTCTTCTTTATACCCAGCATGGCCATGAAATAATTAAAGTCTTAGGATTATCAGTAAAGACTGGTCTTGCTGTAAGTTCAGTTCAGTTCAGTCGCCCAGTCGTGTCCGACTCTTTGGGACCCCATGAACCGCAGCACGCCAGGCCTCTCTGTCCATCACCAACTCCCGGAGTCCACCCAAACCCAT
>SJYX01014804.1:0-16699 GCA_006410675.1 Oreotragus oreotragus | reverse complement strand
TATATATATATATATATATATGAATAAAGATGGTGCATGTATATGTGTGTATATATATATATATATGAATATTATTCAGTCATTAAAGAAGATGAAATTTTGCTATTTCCAACAACATGGTTGTACTTGGAGGTTATTATGATAAGTGTGGCAAGTCAGACAGAGAAGGGCAAATACTGTATGATCTCACTTATATGTGAAGTCTAAAAAATAAACTAGTAAATATAGGAAAAAAGGGACAGACTGACAGATATAGAAAACAAGCCAGTGGTTGCGAGGGAGGGAGGGGGGACAAGCATGGGATATGGGATGAGATGCAAGTTATTAGCTATAAAACAGATATGCTACAAGGCTATAGTATACAGCTTAGGGAATATAGCCCATCTTTCATAATAATTTTAAATGGATCATAACCTTTAAACATCGTGACTCACTCTGTTGTACAGCTGCAACTTATCTATTTACATCAACTATACTTCCAAAAAATTCAGAAAGTAATTCTACCTGTGCTTCTTGCTTAATATTTTTTTTCATAAATTCTACTTCAAAAGTATATTCTTTATCAGTTTGAAATCCTTACTGATAAGAAGATTAATAGACTTTTTCCTAACCTGTCTCCCTCTTCCTGTAGGTGAGGTCTGCTCTCGTAGACCTCAAGTGAGATTGGGTGATTTCCCAGCACTCTGACAACCTGTAGAGAGAGCAGAGGTTTCAAGAGAACTTCAGTGGAACTTCATCCCTGCGTAGTTACTTCTGCTTGTTTGCAAGCCTGCTCTGCTAGTAGGCAGACCCAGTGAGGCCTTATCTTCTTGTGCCTCCTCTTCGTGGTCTCGGGGAAGATGTCTTTAGGATTTTGTTTTGTGCTTGGGCTCTTAAAAAGCAAATGCCCTCCTTCTCACTGGCCTCATGACTACTTTTGCTACTTATTCTCCTGAAGAACAGCACTGCTGCTTTGGGGAAAGCCTTCAGCACTGCTGCCAGCATCTTATTTGCTCCACTTTGTCGAAGAGACCGACTCTCTGCTCGCAAATCTCACTTTGTCTCCCCCCTTGGAACTCCAGCTGGACTGCACTTATCAAGTCCTTTGGTCTGTGGGCACGTGTTTGATTTCTTGGGAATAGCATGTGAGTAGAAGTGACATTGTTATTTCTTACAAAAACTTTCCATTTTCCATTCCTCATGTTCTTCCCCCTTCTACCAGCAGGATGCAGAGGATTCGAGTGGCCTAAATGAGTATAGATCCACAAAACGCATGAAGTCTTGGTCCCTGGATGGCCATGAACAAGGCTGCCCCTTGAGCTGAAACAACCTCTGTGACTGCGCAGGAGTGAAAAATGACCTCTTGTGCAGAGTCACTGAGATTTGGGAGATCATCCATAACAGTGTTAGCATGACTTAGTGAGTGAGTGAATTCGCTCAGTCGTGTCCGACTCTTTGCGACCCCATGGGCTTGTAGTAGCATGACTTAACTAACTCAGAAATCAGCAGCTTGAAGCGGAGTGCTAGGATAAATAATAAAATGCTAAAGTTTAAAATCTGGATTAGTTGTCAGCTTCTGAAGATAAAGATGTAGCAACAAGGACTGCTTGAGAATGCTCCGAGTTCCATGGAAAAACACGTGGCAAAAGGGATGCCTGTGGATGACTTAGAAAACAGACCATGTGCCTGGTAGGAGATCCTGTTTTTAATAGTTATAGTGATGCCTATTGTTGGCTGTCTTTGGTGATTTGTGATAAGAAAGAATTGGCTGGTTTTCAAATAGAGATTAAAAGGAAAATGGAGATGGTCTGGTGGTTGAGGATTACTTTTGATCTACTGTAGTAAGAAATACATATTAAAAATTATTAAAAGAAAGAGATGCAGTAAGATTTTCAGTTAAACAAAGTGAGAATCCTTGCTGTGAAGATCAGATTAAGGGAGGTCTAGAGGCAGTGAGGTGTTTCAAGAGCTAGAGGCATGTAAGAAGGTGTGGCATCCCCTATTGTGTTCACTACTATTTCCTAGGCACTTAGAACAGTGCCTGGCATCTAGTAGTTGCTTAGTAAATGGCTGGGTAAGTGAAGCTGGAGACTGGAGATGGGCTACTTCAGACAGGGGGTTCAGAGAAGGCCTCTCTAAAGAGGTGACACCTTTGAGCTGAGCCTTAAATGATGGAAGGAGTCATGCATGATGATCTGGAGAGAAGCAGTCCAGGCCTAGTGACCCACTAGTGACAAGGTCATGAGGTGGCAGAGAGCTGGTTCTTCCAACAACTGCCCGGAGGTCAGTGTGACAGAACAGCCCCAGGAGAGGTTAGTGGGGTGGCCGGGGCCAAATCTCTCAGGACCTGGGAGGCCACAGCCATAAGCAATGGGATGCCATCAGAAGGTTTTAGGCAGAGAAGGACACAATTCCAGTTCACATTTTGCAAAGACGACTGGCGATGGTGGGCAGGGTGAGCCATAAGGGCAAGTGTGAAAATAGGGAAGCTAGTTAGGAACTGATTAGTTGCTCAGGCCAGAGGTGATGGAGGCTTGGATGAGGCAAAGTTGGTGAAGATGGAGAAACACAAGCAGACCAAGAATGCCTTTTGGAGGTAGAACCTATGGGATTCACTCAGAACCTGTACCGAGTGTCAATGATATACCATGCCTGGTTCTAGGCCCTTTGTGTATTCACTCATTGGGTCATTCAGCAAACGTTAGCCCTGCCTGCTCACACATGTTCTGTCTCTGGGTGGGGAAGATTCCCTGGAGGAGGAAGTGGCAACCCACCCCAGTATCTTTGCCTGGAAGGTCCCATGGACAGAGGTGCCTAGTGGACTACAGTCTACGGATCACAAAGAGTCGGATACGAGTGAAGTGACTGAGCATGTAGAGGTTTACAGGTTCTAGCAGGAAGTATGTATCACTTACCCTAACTAATATGCCCAGTGTACATTAGGTCTTTCAACATAATCATCCTTGAATTTAACTGAGATGTTTCTGTTATTTGCTAGGTGTTGCATCAAGGTAGTTCCTGTTACTTTTGTGTAATGTTCCTTCCACTTACTTTCCCTCCTACATCACACTGAGTTCAGGTTCCAGTGTCTTTCGATTAATAACTGCTAAAGGAGGGTGAGGAAAGCAGGATTGGGTAGCTGCTGCTACTGCTAAGTTGCTTCAATCGTGTCCGACTCTGCGACCCCAGAGATGGCAGCCCACCAGGCTCCCCTGTCCCTGGGATTCTCCAGGCAAGAACTCTGGAGTGGGTTTCCATTTTCTTCTCCAATGCAAGCAAGTGAAAAGTGAAAGTGAAGTCGCTCAGTCATGTCCAACTCCTAGCGACCCCATGGACTGCAGCCTACCAGGCTCCCCCATCCCTGGGATTCTCCAGGCAAGAGTACTGGAGTGGGGTGCCGTTGCCTTCTCCAGGATTGGGTAGAGGAAGAAGTAAAATTCTGATGCACCACATGGCAAGGTGTTCAGGAGTAAGAATTGTCATCCAGACACTCTCTTGTTGAGGGCCAAAATGCCTGGGCCTTCTTCCCCTTTGGGGGCTGAAAAGTATGCCTTTGTATTTCTGCCTCACTCCATTATCACAGCGGCTGCTCCAAAATAGGAGTGATCGTGGCCAAGGCATGTTTCTCCTTCTGAAGAAGGCTGTACAGAAGCCAACAGCTGGAAGCTATCTGCTGATCTCACTGCTAGGAACTGAGCAGTGACTTCTACTAAATTCGTCTCCCTAAATTTCCATTTCCTTACACACACCTTTTTCTTCCCCCCCTCTCAATCTTTCCTACCTTCTAATATGCCTTTTTTTTTTCCCCTCCTATAGTATCTGGCATGACTCCAAACAATTATATTTTCCCTTTTGTTAAAAGAAACTGGCAGTGCTCAAAGTCTGTGCAGAGCAGAAGAGGTGCCTTAGGACAAATGGCTTTTGATAATCAAAAAATTATTTAAGGGATTGGTTCCCTTTAGTATTCAAATTTCATTGGCATACCTAATGTAGATGACGTTCAGTTCAGCGACGTTAGGTATGTATTAGAATTGTTCTTTTTCACATCCTCTTCTCTAATAAAATTAATTTTAATACATTTTACAAATGAAATTTAAAAATTTAATTTTCATTTTAAAAATATGAAGTATAGCTGATGTGCAATATTATGCTGGCTTCAGATGTTCTACATAGTGACTTGACATTTGCTTACATTATGATCACCATGATATGTCTATAGCCATTATTAATGGACAGATTTTTAAATTGAACTTCGCATGTATAACCACATCAGCTTAAAATATAAAAATAAAACAAAGATAAACCAAAACAAAGGAAAAAGTAAAAGTAAAGGTAGAAAGAAAAACAGACAAGAAAAAATGAATGAATAAACTATAAAGTATAAATAAGAAGAAAGCAAATTAATTTTTCAGTAGTTTTCATAGTTACAAAGCAGTTTGAACTTTAGACTTTTAGTTACCTCTTAATAATAATTGTTTGGTAACTAATAAATGAATTATAATTTAAAAAATCTCTAAAGTTTAGGCAAGTTCTTAAGTCAGGCTCCTGATATAGCATTTTGTGATTTATTCATTATTTTGAAAACAAAAAATACAGTTTCTTAAAAAGTTAAAAACAGGGATAGGAAGAGTTGACATGAAAAAATATTCAGAATTCTGAAAAAGGAAACTAATAACAAGGACCTAGTCTTACTGTTTCTAAAATATGTATAGTAAAGCAACCAAAGTTAAAATGTCTTAGTCTTTATGAATAGACAGTAGCAAAACACAATCCAGGAACAGTCTCAGAAAGCTAAATATTTAGAAAAAAAAAATTTAGGAAACTTGGATCTTAGTCTTAATCTTCACACCAAATATTTAAACATTTAAAAGAAAAACACAAAATTTCTAGAAGAAAACAATGATAACTTTATTACTTTACAGCAAGAAGTGTTCTGAAGTGTTCTTAAACCTAGAATTCATTAAGTGTCCATGAGAATCTAAAGAAAACCATTCATCTAAACAAAATAAACTTCTGTCTAATGAAAAGAATTGTCAACAAAGAAAATACAACAGACATTTTTTTGGGGGGGAAATTGCAATACATATGGCAGAAAAAAAAAAACCCAGTCCAATTTCCTTGATTTACAAAGAGCTCAAACAAATGTCATCATTGCAAACAAATTCAGATCATTTAAATCAGCAAAAAATTAGGGGTATGCATTCAATAAAAAAAATGGACCATGACAAAAGAAGGCCCCTAAAATTGTTTATAATGATCGTTTTCATTGTTTTCACTTTTGTGTGGCCTATTACGCACCACAGATTTCACTCTGCACCTCAGAATGCTTTCTTTAAAATGTCCCTGCTTCTTTAATTTTTTGTTGCTACTTTCTCATTTTTGTTGGTGGTTACAAAACAACAGAAGGATGAGAAACACATGTTTTCTCTTTAACTGTTTTTAATTAAACTTTTGGTAAAACAGAGCTGATTGTAGTTACTCTTCTATTATCTTTAAGAATCTTCTCAAGCTTCCTCAGTTTCTCAGATCATTCCTGGGCAGCAAATGAACAAGAAACAGAAACATTATTAACTGATAGCTGGCTGGCTGACTGATTAGGAGCTGCCTGGTTTCTGTCTACAGAGGATTTTTTAAAGAACAGATGCTAAATCCATTATTTTTAAAGAAAAGTCTCCAATCTATTTGCCATTGTCTTCATAGTCCATCTCTGAATTCTCCACCGGTAAGGTAAGGAGTATTTGCTCATAAAGACTCAAAGATGTCCTTCAGGAGACCTAGTATCCTACAGTTTTATGTAAACATTCAGTGCTCTTATTTTCTGTTCATTTCATTTCTTCAAGGCAAAGGACTCTAATACTTTTATTGGTTTCTTACCATTGTCTTTAACATTCACCCCACTCCACACCCAGCCCCCCAGTGTGTTTAAGAACACTACTTAAGTTTGAATCATGGATTTCCCTGGTTGTCCAGTGGTTAAGAATCCACTTGCCAATGCAGGGGACATGGGTTTGACCTCTGATCTGGGAATATCCCACATGCTGCGGGGCAACTAAGCTCATGTTCTGCAACAAGGGAATCCACTACAGTAGGAATCCCCAGCCCCAACCTGCGGCAACTAGAGAAAGCCCGCACACAGCTACAAAGATCCAGTGCAGTAGGAAACAACACAAAAAATTGAATGAGAAGTTTGGTTTTGGAGTGTGTTAATACCTTACAGGCCACCAGGTCCTACCTAGGGAAATAGAGTCTTCAAAGTGGGAATTTGGAAACTTTTGGAAGATTTTTTTTCCCCCCTTGACACAGTGTTTAGTGGGGTGCTACAGGCATTTATTAGATGGGGCCCTGGAATTGTAGCCATAGAGGAATAGTCTATATGAGAAAGAATTCTCATATGTTCTGATTGACACTCAAAAGAACCACTGGATGCTGTTGTCGGTGAAAATACTGTAATGATCTGAACCTCTACCTGTTTTGCATATATACATACATTATTTTTTATCTTTTTAATTATATATATTGAATATATGAAGAATGTAGCTGCATTTGTTTTTTTGCTGCATAACAAATTGCCATACACTTAGCAGTCCATAGCACATGTATTTATTATATAAAAAAGTGAAATAATAAATATATTTTCTGGGTCATGGGTCAATAGTCTGGCCACATTTAGCAGAGTCCTCTGCTCAGGCTTACAAGCCCAAAGTTAAAATGTTGGCCCAACTAAATATGGGCTTTCCAGGCAGTGCTAGTGGTTAAGAACCTGCTTGCCAATGCAGGAGATATGAGACCTGGGTTCGATCCCTGGGTTAGGAAGATCCCTTGGAGGAGGGCATGGCAACCTACTCCAGTATTCTGGCCTGGAGAATCCCATAGACAGAGGAGCCTGGCAGGCTCGGTCCTCCCAGGCTACGGTCGCCAAGGGTCAGACATCACTGAGCAACTAACACTTTCACTTTCACAGACAGCATTACAAAATACATATTTAAAAGGAAAGGGTGCATCTAGTCAGGTTGAAATGCATTGTAAGAAGTGACGTCGCTCAGTCGTGCCCGACTCTTTGCGACCCCATGGACTGTAGCTTACAAGGCTCCTCTGTCCATGGAATTCTCCAGGCAAGAGTACTGGAGTGGGTTGCCATTTCCTTCTCCAGGGGATCTTCCCGACCCAGGGATCGAACCCAGGTCTCTCGCATTGCGAGCAGATGCTTTACCGTCTGAGCCACCAGGTAAGCATTGTAACAAATAGTTAAAATTGAAAATCTTCTTTTTTGCATGAATTAACTGAGACTCCATGACCCTGACCCATTAGTATGGACTCATGTGTCAGATTAATTTGCAGGCTTGGAATGTCTGCCCTTCAATATGTCGCTCAGTCTTGTTTGACTTTTTGCGACCCACTGGACTGTAGGCCGCCAGGCTCCTCTGTCTATGGGATTTTCCAGGCAAGAATACTAGAGTGGGTTGCCATTTCGTCCTCCTGGAGATCTTCTTGACCCAGGGATCGAGTCTGCATCTCCTGCATGGGCAGACGGGTTCTTTACCACTGAGCCACCGGGGAAGTCTGCCCTTGAATGGATGCCCTTAAATCCAATAAACACCCTTAAATAAAATAGCTGAAATTTGAAACTGGAAAAGGAAGACAGAAATGCATAGCTAGGTAGAGATGGCAAAAGATCCCAGGCAGCCAGGGGCTTCTTACTCCGCCAGTTAAGACGAAGGAAGCTGGGAGGTGAACCCCAGATGTGAGTCAAAAGACAAAATAGTGGGCTTTGGTTTTTTTTAGCTCAGGGTGACTCCAATTAAAACAAGACTAATTCTGTATTATGAAATGTAATAGTTATTGAATTTCTTGATAACCACTCTTTCTGAAACTAGATTACTTGTATACTGATGCTAATTAACCAGGATTATTAAAAGGCTGTTCCCCCTCAAATAACAAAGAGTCTCTCTTTCTCCCACTCCCTCCTCTATCTTCAGAAAAAATCAACAGAGTGCAGTCATAAGTGACATTCACACCACATCAGGTAGTAGCCCACCACCTGCATAAAACAGGACTGTCAATGATTTGCCCAGTGAGCAGACAAGGTAACCAGGGGTGACCCTGAAAGAAGCGGTTACTCATTACTGCATTGCTTTAGTGCTCACCTCTGCCTGCCCAAAGCTCTGGAGAGCCTGAGGGAGTGGCTTCTTTTTATCCTGTTGAGAAAGTCCAGAAAGTCCATGTGCTGGACTGTGGTATTGCCTGCCTCACTGGTTGAGGACACTGGCTTTGTGTGGGGGAAAACCTGGTTATTCTTAGTTAGAGAAAGGGGCTCAATAGTTGAGGAAGAAGTAGGTTCATTAACTTCAGGATCAAAGCAAGGATTTGGAAAGTTTCAAGGGTAAGAGGGAACACTGGGAGTTTCCTGTCACAAATTCCTATGTTTAACTTGAATGCAACCTAAGCAAGGGTGACAAGATGGTAGTAAACTTTTGAAATAGACACTCAAATCTCATTTCTTGAGACTTGGGTAGCTTATCAGAAAGTAATTAATATGAGTGGAGAGGATAGTTCAACTTGGCTGTGACATGTAGCCTATTGGTTAGAGGATTCTGCTTTGGAAGAGCCTTCTTACTGACATTTTATGTATTTAAAAGGCTACCAACCTCCTACAAAACCAACTATCCTAGTTACTTTCCAAACATAAGCTTAGGTTCTGAATGTGAAAATTTACATTTATAAATTCACATTAATAAATATAAATGCCATAAATTTGGGAAGGAGAACTCAAGGCAACTGCATTTGAGATAGTTATTTTTGTTTATATGCAGTTTTCACATTAGGAAAACACATTGCAGCTGAGCATGAATGTCTTCACTTCCAACTTCTCCTATCAGCTTCTCCGGGTGATCTTTTTTCTCTGCTCCTTATCTTCCTACAGAGAATAATTTAGAAGGCAAAAAAGAGACATAGACTTTGCAGGGAACTTTCTGTATTACAGGTTCTTGATGGTGGGTTTGGGCCTGGCTTATGAGTTTCTGCGTCTGCCTACAATGCCTACCATGTGGGAGACCCCGGTTCAATCCCTGGGTCGGGAAGATCTCCTGGAGAAGGAAATGGCAACCCACTCCAGTATTCTTGCCTGGAAAATTCCATGGATGGTGGAACCTGGTAGGCTACAGTCCATGGGGTCGCAAAGAGTCAGACACGACTGAATGACTTCACTTCACTATGAGTTTCTGTCTACCTGTGGTACTGTGCTTGGCTGCAGTTGTGTGTACAGCCATCTGACTTACCAGATCTACTAAGCATCTTTGGGAATAGGATCAAACGAAATGATAAAAGACAGTCTATGTGATGATAAATTCAAAGACTGGAAAATTGTGTAGATGAAGTCAGCAACATTACTGGGAGAAACCAATGGAAATTAGGATAAGTAGTATGAGTGTGAGTGTGTGTGTGTGTAAACATGTCACTCATAAAACTGAAGCAGTTCCTAAGTTTTATGAGGCCACATACTCTTTGAATTTCCTCAGAGTAAGGAAGCTGAAGGGATCTCAGCGTGGTTGCCCATGATCCTCATGTAGGAGATACTTGTAACAGCTTCCAGTATGGCTTGTGCAATTCACATTTAGATTAACTTACCAAAAGCCCATTCACCAAGCAACCAAGCTCCAGTTCACATCTTCTCTCTTAAATGATTTGGCCCATCATTACCTCTCTGACCCCACCACTCTGCTCCAGCATTCCCAGCCTCCTCATGACTCCTGACACACACCAGGTGTATTCTGTCTTTGAAGAGTCTGTGCTTCTGTTTTTTCTGCCTGCAATGCTCTTTCTCAAGATACTTACTTTTTAATCCCCCTCACTTCCTCAACTCTTTTCTAAAATGTTACCGTCTCAGGGAGCATTTCTCTGATATATTATTTATATATATATATATATATATATATTATATTTTCCATCCTTGACTCCACATTCCCTATTCCCTTCTACACTTACTTTTTTCTCCTTAGCATTGTTCTAATTGTATCTATGCCAATAAAACCTATCTCTGTACCTAACGTCTATGTCTGTTTGTATTTATCTACATTTGACTATTTAATTTATTGTACGACTTCCTCAGAAGATTGAAATTTCCTTGGGAAGCTATTTATTTAGAAGTTCATTTCAGTATAACCAGGGGCATCCCCAGTGGCTCAGCGGTAACAAATCTGCCTGCAATGCAGGAGCTGCAGAAGACGTGGGTTCGATCCCTGGGTTGGGAAGATCCTCTGGAAGAGGAAATGGCAATCCACTCCAGAATTCTTGCCCCATGGACAGAGGAGCCTGGCAGGCTAGAATCCATGGGGTCTCAAAGAGTCGGATATGACTGAGCACACACACACACACGTGCACACACACACACACACCCCTAGTAAAATGCCCAATTATCCTTCATTAAAGGAAGAAATTGCTAAAACATCTATTAGCAGCCCTGCGGATTGAACTGTTTTCTCATTTCTATGTTTCATTCTATGATACAGAATTCTCAACTGTTTCTCTCACTCATTTTTCAGAATCAATTACTTTACTTGGTTTAAGCAAAGAAGTTTAGAGATCATTTCACTGCTTGAGAATACTTAACACCAACTTCAAAGCACGTTTTTCAAGCTGATCTTTAAAGCAAAGATCGTGTCTCCCTAAAAAAGATGAACCTACTCTCTTTCATCATGTCAGTTCAGTCACTCAGTTGTGTCTGACTCTGTGACCCCATGGACTGCAGCACGCCAGGCCTCTCTGTCCATCACCAACTTCTGGAGCTTGCTCAAACTCATGCCCATCAAGTCGGTGATGCTATCCAACCATCTCACCAGCTGTCATCTGCTTTTTCTCCTGACTTCAATCTTTCCCAGCAGCAGGGTCTTTTCAAATGAGTCAGTTCTTTGCATCAGGTCGCCAAAGTATAGGAGTTTCAGCTTAAGCATCAGTCCTTCCAATGAATATTTAGGACTGATTTCCTTTAGGATTGACTGGTTTGATCTTCTGGCAGTCCAAGGGACTCTCAGGAGTCTTCTCCAACACCACAGTTCAAAAGCATCAATGTTCTGGTGCTCACCTTTCTTTATAGTTCAACTCTCACTTTCATACATGACTACTGGAAAAACCATAGCCTTGACTTCATGGACCTTTGTCAGCAAAGTAATGTCTCAGCTTTTTAATATGTTGTCTAGGTTGGTCATGGCTTTTCTTCCAGGAAGCAAATGTCTTAATTTCATGGCTGCAGTCACCATCTGCAGTGATTTTGGAGCCCCCCAAAATAAAGTCTGACGCTGTTTCCACTGTTTCTCCATCTATTTGCCATGAAGTGATGGGACCAGATGCTGTGATCTTCGTTTTCTAAATGTTGAGTTTTAAGCCAACTTTTTCACTCTCCTCTTCCAACTTCATCAAGAGGCTCTTCAGTTCCTCTTAGCTTTCTGCCATAAAGGTGGTGTCATCTGCATATCTAAGGTTATTGATATTTCTCCCGGCAATCTTGATTCCAGCTTGTGCTTCTTCCATCCCAGCGTTTCTCCTGATGTACTCTGCATATAAGTTAAATAAGCAAGGTGACAATATACAGCCTTGATGTACTCCTTTCCCAATTTGGAACGAGTCCAGTGTTCTGTGTCTGGTTCTAACTGTTGCTTCCTGACCTGCATACAGATTTCTTAGGATGATCTGGTATTCCCATCTCTCTCAGAATTTTCCACAGTTTATTGTGATCCACAGAGTCAAAGGCTTTGGCATAGTCAATAAAGCAGAAGTAGATGTTTTTCTGGAACTCTCTTGCTTTTTCGATGATCCAGCGGATGTTGGCAATTTTATCTCTGGTTCCTCTGCCTTTTCTAAAGCCAGCTTGAACATCTGAAAGTTCACGGTTCACGTATTGTTGAAGCCTGGCTTGGAGAATTTTGAGCGTTACTTTACTAGCGTGTGAGAAGTAAGGATTGTATTAATTTCCAGATTATATAGATTAATTTTCTAAATAAATTTTTTCCAAAAATCTTTCTGTATATGTATTTTAGAAAAGCATGCCATAGCATGCATTCAAAAGGATGCATGTCAAATAACTTCAGCTATGATATTTTAAAATAGAATAATTAGTGGAATGTATTCCAAGAGAATATTAAGACCCATTTCCAGTCTGTGCAAAAATAGGATTATTGAGGAAAGATAAGGTAGCAATAAGTGGATTTAAGGGTTTTTCTGGTGGCTCCGTGGTAAAGAATCTACCTGCCAAGCAGAAGATGCAGGTTCAATCCCTGGGTCAGGAAGATCCCTTTTAGAAGGAAACTGAAACCCACTCCATGATCCTTGCATGGGAAAATCCCATAGCCAGAGCAGCCTGGTAGGTGGGCTACAGTCCATGGGGTAGTGAAGAGTTGGACACGACTGTGTGACTAAACAACAAGTGGATTTAATAAATGGTATTAAATTGTGAGGAGAAGGAAATGGCAACCCACTCCAGTATCCTTGTCTGNAACTCTCTTGCTTTTTCGATGATCCAGCGGATGTTGGCAATTTTATCTCTGGTTCCTCTGCCTTTTCTAAAGCCAGCTTGAACATCTGAAAGTTCACGGTTCACGTATTGTTGAAGCCTGGCTTGGAGAATTTTGAGCGTTACTTTACTAGCGTGTGAGAAGTAAGGATTGTATTAATTTCCAGATTATATAGATTAATTTTCTAAATAAATTTTTTCCAAAAATCTTTCTGTATATGTATTTTAGAAAAGCATGCCATAGCATGCATTCAAAAGGATGCATGTCAAATAACTTCAGCTATGATATTTTAAAATAGAATAATTAGTGGAATGTATTCCAAGAGAATATTAAGACCCATTTCCAGTCTGTGCAAAAATAGGATTATTGAGGAAAGATAAGGTAGCAATAAGTGGATTTAAGGGTTTTTCTGGTGGCTCCGTGGTAAAGAATCTACCTGCCAAGCAGAAGATGCAGGTTCAATCCCTGGGTCAGGAAGATCCCTTTTAGAAGGAAACTGAAACCCACTCCATGATCCTTGCATGGGAAAATCCCATAGCCAGAGCAGCCTGGTAGGTGGGCTACAGTCCATGGGGTAGTGAAGAGTTGGACACGACTGTGTGACTAAACAACAAGTGGATTTAATAAATGGTATTAAATTGTGAGGAGAAGGAAATGGCAACCCACTCCAGTATCCTTGTCTGGAAAATCTCATAGAGAGAGAAGGTTGTTGGGCTGCAGTCCTTGGAGTTGCAGAGTCCGCCACGACTGAGCGACTAACACACACACACGTTAAATATCACAGAGATCTAGGCAGAGACCTAAGGTAAATGGATTTCACAGAACTAGATACATACAGGAAATTTATACTTCAGCATGGACAAAATGCAGCTAGAACTAAATGGATAAAAGCCATACAAATGGCATCTATTTGAAAATTAGTCCATAGAATATATTGTGAACTGATTGACATAGGGAGATCTTAAACTCATAGCTTCACAGTGAACTAGAAATGAATTTTCAATGAAAGTGCTCTGTACAGTGGGGAAAAAAGGACAGTAATACCTACAAAACAAAAAAGACTATTTTCATCTATACTTATTAAAATGCATGCTAATAGAATTTTTAAATTTACCTAAAATTATGAATTTTATACAGTGAAGACAAACATCACTTTGACTTCTCAAGTCTTCTTCAAAGGCTAAAATGCAGTGCTTTGTATGGTAACTGTTAATCTTTTTAATGGAAATCGTAGGAAAATATCTAGGTATACTTTATTGAACATGTTTTTCATAATAATGTTTTTAGACTGCTACAGATGTATTTTCTGAAGGGAAACAGGGGTGATAATTATGCCAGTGGCCTCAACTCTGTTCTTTTATTAGGGTAACAATTCTTTCTAAATGTCCTGATAACAAATTGGATTTAATTTTGGGCCAGAATAAATGTGGGAAGACCTGCAAATTTAGATGGAAAATCAGGTAATCTGAATTATATAAGCCAACATTTATACAGTAATCTGACAACAATCACAGGGACAATGTACTTAGAGTAAACCTTGTCACATAGTAATTCTGGGTAAGAAGAAGTCTTTTTTTTTTTTTTTTTCATAGAAACCAAAACCATGAGAATTCCTAGTTCCAAATCTTTGCTTTTTCTTTTGTGGCTAATACTGATTGAAGAAGTACAAGGAATGCAGAAAATGCTATTTCCTGAGTAGGCTTATTTCTTTTTTATTTTAAAGAAATATTTATTTTTTTATGTAGACACATATCCAAAAGATCAGAATAAAGAGTTTTAAAAATGGATTATTAACCACAAATGTGACTTTTTGCCTCTGATTTCAAATATAAGATGGAGATGAATGACACCAAAATACAGTATTGTTAAATTCAAGGGTGTATTCTGTGGGAGTCTTTTGTTTTCAAAATTTTTTGTTTGCAAATTTGTTCATGATTCCTAAATGTGATGTTTTTCACACAATACACAATTGGCCTTCCTTCATGCTTAACTAGAAATGTGTTTGACTAGCATAAGAACATTAAAAGGCCTTGTTCTTTCTTTGCCCCATGTTGAGGATGCAATTAGTGAATATTTAATTCATGAGCTCTTAGATTCATTTAGGAAAGACTGAATCTCATAACCATATTAATATCTGGTGAATGTGCCTTATCACAGTGTGTCTGTGATTTTGCTGTTCATTTCCTTGTGATAAGATTCCTGGGCAGAGCAAGTCTTCGGAAGTAAGCCCACAGGGCTGCCTGGCAAGTTTATTTTGGGAAGGAAATAATCAATTTAGAGCTATTACTGCAAGAGTCCTTATCGAGCTCATTTCCTCATCTAATGCTTCACAAGCTAATATTACATGTTTAGTAGCAACTTCAAAGGAACAGAACTGTGCTCTGTAGGTTTTATTAATGTGAAATTTCTCTGAGGGCACCAAGTGTTTGCCATTAACGTGACTACAATCCACAGACTTGCAAACATAGGTCATAAAAGCTGTACCAAAAACCTGCGCCGCTGTAGCCCAGGACACTATTAATGCGGTTCTATTATCGTTCAGTTACAAGGACTGGGGTTAGGGGCATAGCATTGTGCTACAGTCCTGGTTTTTCTGTACTCCTTCTTCTCCATTATGGGTCAGTGTGTTGAAAATAGTGATTTAGCCTGAAAGCAATATAGTCAAAACAATGTACTGAGAGTGTCTCGTGCGCACCCAGGTAACAATAGTGGAATTGTTTTTTTTCAGTATGACACATTGAAATGTAAACTCTTATCCACACAGAGAACCATTTAATGTTCTACAAGAGAATAGCAAGAAAGAGAAGAAAGCATTCAAATACGGCATGTGAAGCGCTTGAAAGAAGAAAACTGGCTTCAAGGAGAGAGCCTTGATCCTCCCCAAAATTCTTAATTAGAACCATGAGTGATTATATATTTCTGCCAAATCAAGGTATCTTGGTGCTCGTTTCAGGACATTGCAATATAATTGCCTTTTGACCCTAAATTTGAGAACATTTTCCTGTGTTACATATTTGACTAGACTCTTAGAGCAGACTAATCTCTTTGTGAGCCAATAGTAAACCCCAGTGGAACAGAAGGAGTTCATTTAATTAAATGTTATCTTTACTTGTCTTATATAATTACCTACTTGAACACAACTTCTTTTCCATTTCAAACTACTACCATTCGGTTCCATTACAACCACCTAAGGAAGGTTGTTTTATTTTTAATATTTTTATTTATTAAATTAAAAAAAGTCATATGCTGATTAAATGAGTACCAGAAAAGTCACGGAGAAGTGCCCATTCTTAGGGTGGGTTGAGCTGTGTGGACGCTCCCTCAGTAAATGAGCTGCAGCTGCACATGCTAGAACTTATTCTAATGGCCAGAGTGGGAAAACCAAAACATCCCCTGGAATTTGGCTAGCACTTTAGGAAAAATAGGATAAAAATACGGAAATTATAGGAAAATCATTAGCAGTTGTTTGGTTATTTTTCTGTGTTAACAGACTTTTGTTTAATATTTTAGATATTTGAGCAGTACTGTAAGAGTCTTTGTTTAGTTTCCTTCACATTAAAAATAGCAAGTTGAGCAGCCGGCTTTTCAGAGTAGGGTTATACATTAGGGAAAACAAGAGAGAAGAAAATGATATAGAACTTCTAAGTTAAATAAACCCTCATATCCAGTTTAAGGTTTGTAAAGAGAAGAGATACATTATAAGGGAGGCTTTTTTTTTTTTTTTTTTGGTATTACAGTTAGCTACCAAAATACCTCTATAATGGATATTTGTTTAGAACTCATATTGAAAGGGGAATATTTTTACAGAGGAATCTTCTTTCCAGTTAAAACAAAAATTGCAAAACCCTAAACAAACTCTGTGACAGGAAATTAAAGATACAAAAGCAATTTTTTTTTACAAATCAAGGTATTGGGGATAGTTGTTCTGAAACTCAGATGCATACAACTGTAGTATTTTATAAATGAGATCAAGTTATTTTTACTGTAAAAGTTAAGTAAAGGACAATTATTGGTTAAGATATATCAAAAATGACCTTATGGTTTTCAATTTTTCAATAATTTTTTTCATTTCCCTAATGAAATGCAAATCTAATGCAATATTTAATTTAGCACAGAAAAGCCTTTAGTTTAATAATTATTTGATTTAATAATCCACATTTTATCAGTTCAGTTCAGTTCAGTCACTCAGTCATGTCCGACTCTTTGCGACCCCATGG
>SJYX01014802.1:617368-658944 GCA_006410675.1 Oreotragus oreotragus | reverse complement strand
CGGGCACTGGGCAGTGTCGCTGGAACGAAGAAGGGAGAGGCTTGTGCTGGAGCCAAGTAGGATGGGGCCCCGTTGGAGGCGTCCTCAGGTTTGCAGAGCAAAGTGCCCCCGAGAGAGCAAGAAAGCCGTTTGTGTGGGTGGTCCTTGTCAGGAGAGCAAGTTGATCCTGAGGAGTGAAGGAGTGGGCCGGGCCTGGGGCCGTTAAGGCCCTGGGTCTTGTTTTAGAAGGGGCTCTGACGCTCCCAGCTCCTCTGAGAGTCCTCAGCCGGTAAGTGGGCTGAGCTCACAGTGACTGCGTCCTTCCTGAGACCACTCTCCCAGCTCCAGACGCAGGTGTCTGCTGAGAAGTGGTGGCACACAGACTCCAAGGAGCAAGTGCCCTCGGCCAGCTCTGCGGGAAGGTCAGTCCTGAGCCAGCGCCGGGGGTGCCCTCCAGCTCCTCACCTTGGAGCGCGGCCGCTGTGGGCTTCACTGGAGCCTGGGTGGGTGGCGCTGTCCCCTGGCAGAGCCCCTTGCAGGGCTTGACCCTGGTCTCCGTCCTGGGAAGCTGGATGAGGCCACAGGGCTCAGCACAGCTTATCTCCAGTGTTTGTGCCCTGGTGTCAGGTTTCCGGGGGCTGCAGGCAAGAGAGCTCTGGTCCTGTGCCCATGTTTTAAGATGACATGTGTGATTTCAAAGTGGACAGCAGTGTGACATTTGTGTGAAGGACTGGTGTCAAAGTGAGACGTGGAGTCTCCCAAGCCCTCACCTACTGGCCCAGGACGTGTCTCCCCTCTCCAGCCCCCCAGCTGTGTGAGGGGTCACGGGTACTGGGTGCACGCTGCTGGATCCTCCCCGGGGGAGGGGTGCGGGACCCGGCGGCCAGGGTGGATTGATGGGGCACCAGAGACCGGGCAAAAATAGCACCATGGCTGTGGCATTGCAGTGTAGACGGGGTGCTGGCCAGGGTGGAATGCCATGGACAGCCACAGCATGGGGCCCGAGTCTTGGGGTGCAGGCACCCCCCTTCCTGCCAGCGAAGCAGGTTGCCATTTCTGAGTGGGGCTGGACTGTCCAGGAGTCAGGTGGGAAAGCATCTGAAGACTTAGGGCTGTGGCAGTCACCCCTAGGGAAGGGCAGGGGGCATCATGGCCCTGCAGTTGCCCTGGGGCATAGCTGCCCTCACCAGCCCTCCTGGACCCTGTACACACAGGGCGCTCTGTCCGGCAGCTCTCGGCCAGGCTATACCAGCCGGGAGCCCTGTCTGCACACACCTCACCCCGATTCCCACTTCCTGCGGAAGGTGGGCGGAGCACTTTGACCCCCGGGTGGATGACCTGGGAGCCCCTCTGTGTGGCTGCGAAGGGGCCGTGTGAGCCCTGGGTTACCCGGAAACCTCCTTTCACCCAGGGACTTGTGGGCCCCCCACCGTGGTGTCCTCACCTTCAGGACCCTGTGGCCAGAGTGTTCTGGGCAGGGCCGCTGCCGGGTGCCTCTGGCACTGCAGGAACACCCTCCCGCTGGGCGGAGCCCCAGCTTGGCCCTGCTTTGGAGACAGCCTGGTCCTGCTTTGGAGACGGTTCTCTGGGCAGAGCCGGGGTACTCACTCGCCGGGCCTGGGCTGGGGGGCAGGGGTGAGCTGCTTCACTGCCTTGACCCCAGGACCTGGCAGCCCTCGCACCCCGTCTCGTGCAAGAGGTCTTGGCCGGCCTCAGTGGCCAGCAGCCTGCCCTTGGCCCTGCAGGGGAGTCAGCGGTCCAGCTGTCCTGAGATACCCTGGTGCCCCGCCTTCCAGCGTCCCTGTCCAGACACCGGCTTGACCAGCTGGCCTGCACCGTGTGGTCGGCCTTGCCAGGGTGGCTGGCCCGCGTGGTCCTCCTCCTCCCTTGTGGCACGCCCCCTGAGGCTCCTGGTGCACCCCACGTGCTGCTGACCTCATGCTGGTGCTCTAGTGCTGGCCACAGCATGGCATGCACTGGGGGGGATGGCAGGGCTGGCCGGGTCCTTGGCTCCTGGGCTGCCGCCCCTTGCTGGCTCAGGGCCGGGCGCCCCATCCATCCTTTTGTCCCTGAGAGGCCTGCGGGGACGGTGGCACCCTCTCCAGCATGGGCACTGGGTGCCCATGTGGGGCCCTTCAGTGCGGTCCTTGTCGCCTTGCACTTGGTCCAGAAGCCTGGACCCTGTGGAGTGGGGGATCCCCACCCCGCTCCCCGTGGACAGTGGGGTACTGGAGGTGCTGGCTCACGCCCAGGTGGGCTCAGGGCAGAGCCCAGCTGGGGCCTTGGTGCTGCGGGGGCTCCGGCCTCAGGAACCCCAGGACCGGTCCATTTTGAGTGACGATGGAGCAGCGCTGCCCCAAGCGTGGACTTGGCCACCCCCTGGATATGGGCGGGTGGGAGGCGGGAGGAGAAGGGGACGACAGAGGATGAGATGGCTGGATGGCATCACCGACTCAACAGACATGAGTTTGGGTAAACTCCGGGAGTTGGTGACGGACAGGAAGGCCCGGCACGCTGCGGTCCATGAGGTCGCAAAGAGTCGGACACGACTGAGCGACTGAACTGAACTGAACGGGGATTTGGGGGTGAGTGCTGGCTGTCTTTCTCCTCCACCATACTTGCCTCCACACCGCCTCACCAAGCAGCTTCAGCAAAGGCCCCCAGCCTGCTCGGGCCACCCTGTCAGACTACCTCTAACCTTGCTGCTTTCTCTTCATGCTGTCCTAGGAGACCAAAGGGAAAGTAAGTACCCTCCTGCCCCAGGCACCGGGGCACCACAGCCCAGCCCCGTGCCTGCTGCATCCTGACACCTCCGGGGCGCCTGACCTCGTCTGGAGTGAGGCTGGGCCTGGAGGGTAGCCTCAGCTCTGTCCCAAGCCGAGCCAGCCCCAGCCCCGGCAGTGGGGGGTACCCCTGAGCAGGGATCAGCCTGCATTCCTCCACCTGTGGGAGGGCAGGGCGCCCCCACCGACCCGACTCAGGCATGTTCAGAAACGGCCCTCTTGCATGGAGCAGTGGCTCAGAGGGCTCCAAGCGGAGCCCAGCCTGGTGTGAGGAGCCACGTGTCTAGGCTGCTAGGTTCAGGCAGGGTTTCAGCCTGGTGGGCAAAGCTGCTGTGTGAGGGTCTGTGTGGGAGGGCAGAGGGCAGATAGGCCCAGCCTGGTAGGCCCGCAGCCCCTGGGGACAGTGGGTGATGTCACAATGCCCCTGCCCCCTGGGCACCCGGCCCTGCCCCCCAGCACTGCCTCTGCCATCAGCCTGGCCTTGGTAAGTGCTGCTGCCACCCGGGGGGAGGCTTGAGGGAGAAGCCAGGGACCCCTCTAAGCCTGGGGCCCCTGCCCTCAGAGTACAGGGGTCTCCCTGAAGTCCTGGGCAGGTCGGGACTTAGTCTGTGCATTGCAGGGTAATTGGGTTTTGGTTGTGGAGGGGGGGCGGTGTTAGGAAAGGGCTGTAGACCCTGCAGGGAGCGGCAGGGAGGGTGTGCCATCAGGGCGACAGTCTGCCTTCTCCTGGAGCCTCATCCTGGGTGAGGGCTCCACAGACCTCACGGTGGCGGCAGGGGACATGGGGCATTCTGGGGGACAGCTGCCCAGCCCCTGGGCCAGTTGGCCTGGCACCTCTGCTTCCAGCACAGGGTTCAGAGTAGGATCTGAGGGGCATGGAGACCTTAGCCAGTCCAGCCCCACTTGAGAACTGGCTGGTCTGGTATGGGCTTGCGGCCCCTGGTACATCCCAAGAGCAGGCTGGCTTCCTGGGTGGGGCTGCTTCTGGTGGTGTGGGATGCTTTAGCATTCTGGGCTGCCTGGGTGGGGTCCAGTCTTTGTGGAACCTGATGCCCCAGAGCAGAATGGGGCATCATCCTGCCGGCAGCAGAATCGGGCTGCAGCAGCAGCTTGTGCAGGGGCCATGACAGGAGGTGCGGAGCCCTGTGTCCGCCTCCCAGTGTTATGGTGACGGAGCCCCTTAACCAAAAGGTGCTGAAGCGCAGGGACAGGACTCAGGTTCCTGTGCGGCCCCTCGAGGTGCACCCGTGGTGGGGGCTTATTGCCTCTTGCTCTGGAGACGGGGTGACCAGGTTCTGCCTGGGCCACTGGGTACCTTCCCTTTTAGATAGTGATTCCCCGCTGTGTCCCCGGATTTGGCCTCCACGGGAGTGAGCTCTCACCCTCTGCTCCTGGCTGCCCCTTGTCCCCGACCTTCCAGTTCCCCCTTGGAACAGGCCCTGCTCAGGATGGCAGTGTGGCCATGCAGGTGGGGGACTCAGGTCAAGCGGGGTGTGCTGTGCAGGGCCGTCCTCTGAGACCACCAAGTCATTTCCGTAGAACAGCTCTGGTGCCTCAGGGGGTTTGGCTAGACCTAGTGAAAGCACAGGACGTCCAGTTAAAATTTCAGATGAACAGCAACTCAGTTTTCAATGGGAGTCTCAGCAGTTTCATGGGACAGACTTATTCTCAAGATCATTTGCTGTCGATATCAAAGTCAGATTAGCTGAGTGTGTCCTGTGTTTTACCTGGTGGCCATTTTGGGGATTCACAGGAAAGGTTTCCATAACCAAAGAGGTTTGGAAAGTGTTCTCTGGAGCTCTTGGAGAGAGCCTGGGTACTTGTTGGATGAGACAAGTTTTGCGGTTAGGACAATACACATGCACACGTGCCCCCGCCCCACCACGGCCCTGCACACGCGTGTTGAATGCCTTCCTAGCTCCTTGTGCATGCTGCCCCAGGGCACCCCATTCAGGAGGCTGAGCAGGGAGGGCTCACCGGGAGGGGCCGTGTTGCAACTGCCCTCTTGTGCTTGCTTTTTAACGCTGCACGCAAGATGAGGAGCCTGAAGGCCTCCTGCGCCCTGGAGACCGTCTGGGAGGACAAGCAGAAGTATGGGGAAGCCGAGCGGAGGTTCTATGAGCACGAGGCCACGAGAGCCGCCACCCAGCAGCTCCTGGCCGAGACGCTGGCCGTGAACGGGCCAGGTCAGGAGGACGAGGAGGACAGCGGCGGCAGGAGAGAGCTCGGGCAGAACCTCGACGGGAAGAAGCCGCTGCAGAAAAAGAGGAAGCGCTCCCCAAAGGGCTGGCTCGGCCAGGCGGACCTGGCCCTTGTAGGCCTCTCGGCCGACCATGTCTGGCTGGACAAGCCGCTTTTTGACCAGGCGGAGAGCTTGTACCGCCAGAGGCTGGCCGATGTGGCCGCCCAGGCAGCCCAGCATCCCGCCCTGGCGCCCGGGGCCCCCTGCACCCACGGGAGCCAGGTGGCCTGCCACCACGTGGCCTGGGGCATCTGGGTCAACAAGTCGTCCTTCGACCAGGCTGAGCGGGCATTTGTGGAGTGGTCTCAGGCCCTGCTGCTGGCCACAGAGGGGAGTGGCGCGCCGGGGGCTCCCGACACGGGCCAGCGGGCAGCTGCCCTCGATCTGTGCCTTGTCTGCCAGCCCGGTCCACCAGCCAACGGCCAGCCGCCACTGGGCAGCCTGCAGGCACTGGTGCGGGAGGTGTGGCTGGAGAAACCCCGCTATGACGCAGCCGAGAGGGGCTTCTACGAGGCCCTGTTTGATGGCCATCCCCCCGGGAAGGTGCGCCTGCAGGAGCGAGCCAGCCAGGTGGAGGGTGCCCGGCGGGGCCGCAGAGACCGGAGGGGCCGCAACGCCGTGGGAAGCAAGCGCCTTGGGCCACAGCGGGCTGACGGGGAGGCCCCCTGTGCCCTGCCCTACTGGTACTTCCTGCACAAGGACGCCGAGGCCCCCTGGCTCAGCAAGCCCACCTACGACAGTGCGGAGTGCCGCCACCACGCGGCTGAGGCCCTGCGCATGGCCTGGCGCCTTGAAGCTGCATCCCTGGCTCACCGACGCGGTACCCGGCCGGGCCCATCCATGTCCAGCCTGAGACCCAAGTAGGAGAAGCCTGCTGGCCAGGCGCCTGGGCTTCCCAGGCCAGCATGTAACCCCTCCCTGCTCCCACCCTGGCAGGGCTCATCCCAAGACTGCTGGCCCGGCCGAGTGGGCTCCCTAAGCGGCTCTCCAGGAATAGGGCTCTGCCCTGGGCACTGCTGCCTCTGGGCTCTGCCTGGGGGGCACTGCATCCTGGTCAACCCCACGGGGTCGAGGTGGGCCCAAATGTGGCCTGCGCGGTGTTTCCCCTCTGGCCGGGCAGCTTGCAGAGTCCCCCCTGACAGTCACAGGTGGGGGCAGGGGTGTGCAATGGTGGGTCCTCGTCTCTGAGCCCCACTGGGCCCGGCCCTCCACCCCTTCTGCCATCTCCCCGCCTCCCTCATATGAAGCCACCTGAGATGAGGTGAGCATCTCTGGTGCTCTGCCTGAGTCTGAAAGATAATCACTGGACAAGGCCAACTTGCCTCCTGCCAGTGGATTTGGGGATCTGGCCCCAGAGTGATTTTGTGCGGTGCCAGCTGATCTCTGGGGGCCAGGGCCTGGCCGAGGAAGGGGTCTGCTAGCCTGCGGGGCTTAGGCAGGTGGGCAGAGACGGGTGGACCCTAGGCAGCCTGGAGGCACAATAGTAGGGAGAGGGCCTGGGGTGCAGAGGGCCAGTGGGTGTGTGGAGAGAGCTTCCTGGACCCCAGACTCTGGCAGGAGCCCCTCCACCCCTCAGAGGGCATGGACATGCTGGTTTGATAGGGTCTTGGCCCTATGTGGAGTCTGTTGTGGTCAGATGTTACCCAGAAGGCTGGAGGCGAGGTGTGCGTCTAAAACAGTCTTCACGGTGCCTCTTGGGGGAGGGTTGGGGAGGGTCTCAGGGTCCCGCCCCTCTTGTCACCGAGGTCTGGTGGTGGCCAGGGATCTGCAGCAGAGTGTTGGCAGGATCGGGTCCTGTTCTGTTGCACTGGCTGAGGGATGGGCAGCCCTGAGCAACAGACTTTGCTTGTGGAGTCTCGGCTGTGGCCCAGGTCTGGCAGCTCCCCTGCCCTGCCCAGTGGTGGAGANGGTGGCCAGGGATCTGCAGCAGAGTGTTGGCAGGATCGGGTCCTGTTCTGTTGCACTGGCTGAGGGATGGGCAGCCCTGAGCAACAGACTTTGCTTGTGGAGTCTCGGCTGTGGCCCAGGTCTGGCAGCTCCCCTGCCCTGCCCAGTGGTGGAGAGGCCGCCAGCTGCAGCCTTGAATGCAGCTGGATCCAGTTCACAGGCCCACCTGGAGCAGCCGGACTCATACTTACTGGTCTCGGGGTGTTAGAAAGTGTTTGTTTTCTATTTTGGTTGTTCTACTGTAGTAGTTAAATGCATTACTTAATAGTTGACAGATAAGAATCTTGTTACACATTACTGATACTTATGTGAGGAACAGTTTTTCTGTAACAAATGTTCGGTGAATAGGTTGGCCTTATTTTGTATTTTTGCAAATCTTGTGTCTGGCTTAATAGGAGGCAGCTGGATTCCTAAACTTGCTGTGCATTCAGTGTGTGGGTGGGTATTGTCTGGTCAATCCAGCCTTGAACAGATACGTGGTAGGGAAAGGGAGGACCTTGGTGACCCCCAGAGGTCCTTGGCCATGATTTGAGAGTCGCTGGTCTTCGGGACTGGCTTGGAGACCATCGGCCTTAGCCCTGAAAGGAGTCCATACAGCGGGCTTGGGTTAGAGGGGTCCCAGGCTCATTGTGGCCCACGCGGAGAACCTCTGGTGCCCTGTTCTGGGACCTGCAACCCTTGCCACCCAGGACTGGACAGCTTGCCCCACTTCCTTGGGGTCCAGGCCATCGAAGGGCATGCGTGCAGGCAGGTCCTGGGGCTTTGACACGGGCAGCCTCTCCTCCTGGCGGGCCTTAGTCTCTCTTCTCTTCAACAGAAAAATGGCCACAAACTTCCTTGTGCATGAGAAGATCTGGTTTGACAAGTTCAAATACGATGATGCAGAAAGGAAGTTCTACGAGCAGATGAACGGGCCCGTGGCTGGCTCCTCGCGCCAGGTAGGGGCTGCTGCACTTGGGCCTTGGGGTAGCTGAGGTTTGCTTATTTGTAGAAAAAAAATTTTAATTGGGGAAAAAAAAACAGGTTCTTTCTGCATCGTCTGCAGGAGAACGGCGCCAGTGTGATCCTCCGTGACATCGCAAGAGCCAGAGAAAACATCCAGAAGTCTCTGGCTGGAGTGAGTACTGCCCTCACACCGGGCGGCCTGTCTGGCATTTCCCCCAGCACGGCCTCGGGGCACCTTGGGCTGAGGCGTGCAGGGCTGCCCACCGCACCGCCGGCGGCCCCGCCAGGCTGGCGGTCACCCAGCGCCGGCTGCCTTGCTGTGGCTGCTCCTGCCGTCCCAGGCCTGCGGCTGCCTGCGTGCTGGCGCCTGCCCTGCTTCCTTCCTCCTCCCCTGCCAGCTGAGGCTGTCCCCGGAGGGGTGGGTCGCGGAGCCGCCATGGTCGTTCAGGCGCGCAGTCGTGTCCAGCTCTTTGTGACCCTGTGGACTGCAGCACGCCAGGCCTCCCTGTCCTTCACCATCTCCCGGAGCTTGCTCAAGCTCACGTCCATTGAGTCGGCGATGCCATCCCATCATCTCATCCGCTGTCGTCCCCTTCTCCCACCTTCAGTCTTTGCCAGCGTGAAGCTTTCACAGGGTTTGAAGCTACCATCTTGATTAGAGGCCCAGAGAGGGGCCTGCAGCCCAGCGTGGCCTCCCGGCCCACCTGAGGTCAGGCGGGGAGCACAGCCCCATCCAGCTCTGTCCCTAGCCTGGCTGGGGCACATCCCTCAGGGATGGCAACCCTGCTGCTCGCCTGCCCAGGGCCGCAGGGTAGTGTCCAGCCTCGGCCTCACTGTCCACAGAGCTGTGCTGCTCCTGGAGACTCCAGCAGAGAACCCACCTTCCTGCCTTTTCCAGCTTTGAGAAGCTGCCCACATGCCTTGGCCTGTGGCTTCCAGCCAGCAGTGTCGGGGCTCTGACGCCCATTTCCATCTCGTTTCTTTCTCTCTTCTACCTGTCCCTGATGGGGCCCTTTGTGACGACAGCGGGCCAACTGGGATAATCCAGGAGCCTGCCCATCCAGCTCCTCAGACCTTCTGCCCTGGGGTCACTTTTCCACAGGGTTGGGGGACTTCGAGGTAGCTCTGTAATGACAAAGCATCACACACCAGGTGACCGAAACAACAAACTTGTTTTGACAACCTGGAGGGTCAGAGTGGGAGCGGAAGGTGTGGATGCGGTGGGTTCCTTCTGAGGCTCTCAGGAGAGGCCTCTTCGTGTTGGTGGCTGTCTTCTTCCTGTGTCTTTCCATCTTCTTTCTGTGAACAAATCTCTGCTGGCAAGGACACCAGTCACTGCATTGGGACCCCTCTCATGACACTGTTGCAGCTGATCACCCCTGTGAGGACCCTACTGTTGACAGTGTCCCCCACGCTGAAGCCCTGTGGCGGGGCCTCCAGCCGCCCGGAAAGGGAGCCGGCCCAGCGCTGGGCTTGGGTTGGGGTACACAGGCCCAGCACACATCGGGGCTTCAGAGGTTCCTGGGGGCTGCTGTTGGCAGCCAGGCTGCAGGCAGGAACGCAGACTTCCGGGCACAGAACCTTGGGTGGCACCGCCCGTGCCTGACCATCGTGGAACGGCCACCTCACTGAGCCCATGGCTTCTTCCTTGTACAGGGTGGGAGGCTAGGCCCGGGCCCTGGAGGCCTCGTACAGCATGGGTGGCCTGTTGCCTGGTCTGTGCTGAGCGGCGGTGTCCTCGTGGCCCGGAACCCATGCCCTGGGGACCCATCAGTGTTGTTGCCAGGGGTGTGTTGGGAGGTTCCCAGGGCCGGGCAGCAGGCACAGCAGGGGACAGGTTTGAGGCTGCAGCCGCCTCGAGGCTCCTGGACCTGTTTGATCCGCTTTGTGGGTGCAGATCCTCCAGGAGGGAGGGCTTGGCCTGGTCGTGGGGGAGCCTGAGGCTGGTGGAGCCCTGGAGGGAGGTGGGCTTCTGAGGAGAAGGTGGTTCTGGATCATGTTCCCAAGCCAGGGGGCCCGTGGACCCTCCTCGTAGGAATGGCCACGCGAGCTGAGTTGCNCGGGCACAGAACCTTGGGTGGCACCGCCCGTGCCTGACCATCGTGGAACGGCCACCTCACTGAGCCCATGGCTTCTTCCTTGTACAGGGTGGGAGGCTAGGCCCGGGCCCTGGAGGCCTCGTACAGCATGGGTGGCCTGTTGCCTGGTCTGTGCTGAGCGGCGGTGTCCTCGTGGCCCGGAACCCATGCCCTGGGGACCCATCAGTGTTGTTGCCAGGGGTGTGTTGGGAGGTTCCCAGGGCCGGGCAGCAGGCACAGCAGGGGACAGGTTTGAGGCTGCAGCCGCCTCGAGGCTCCTGGACCTGTTTGATCCGCTTTGTGGGTGCAGATCCTCCAGGAGGGAGGGCTTGGCCTGGTCGTGGGGGAGCCTGAGGCTGGTGGAGCCCTGGAGGGAGGTGGGCTTCTGAGGAGAAGGTGGTTCTGGATCATGTTCCCAAGCCAGGGGGCCCGTGGACCCTCCTCGTAGGAATGGCCACGCGAGCTGAGTTGCGAGCCAGAGGTGGAGATGTGCTGAGGGTGGTCAGCCGTGGGGGGCGGGGCAGCCAGCCACTGACCAGAGTAGGAAGGTGGGGGTGGTTGGGGTGGATTCCTGGGCTGACGGGAGGGGAGGGGGCGTCCGGGGGCTGGTCACTGCCCCTTCCTGTCACCAGGCTCCACTGGCCGGCTCTGCTGGGTGCTCTGTGGTGGGAGTGATGGCCCGCAGAACATGGCATCAGCCCAACACTGCTTGCTGGCCCTGGGACGGGGAGCCAGCGTCTGTCAGCCTCTGGGGGTGTGCAGGGCACAGAGGAGCCACGTGGCTTACGAATGGGGCTTGGTGGGCAGGCTCAAGGCCCCAGGTCTCTCATGACTGGACGCTGGAGGTGGGCAGCAGCCATGTGAAAAGGGCCAGGTGCCTGTCCTGGGAGCCGTTCCATTGGGGTACAGGGTACACGTGACTGCATGCTGGCTCCTGGCGTGTAGCTCGGGCTCGAGCCAAGGCGCCCTGTGGGTGAGCTCCCTGGGTAGTGCCACCTGGGGTAGACAACAGGGGCTCCCCCTCAGGGAGGAGGGGAGCAGGCTGGCAGCTGGGCTGAGTGGCTGCATCACTGGAGCTTTGCAAGGCGGGCAGCCGTGTGGCCTGGGGAGGCAGGGCCGGGCTGGCGCTCCTGCACCGCCTGCTCATCCTCCCGTCCCTAGCAGGCCCTCCCCTGCTGTCCCCTGCTCAAGGCTGTGCTGCCTGGTCTCCCTGCCCTGGGTCTGGCCGCCCCTGGAGCTGTGAGTCTTTGGCCTCCTCTCTCCACCCCAACAGGCAGCAGCAGCTGAGGCTCTGTGCTGCCTCTGTGTTGGGGCTGCCCGAGCCCCCGGCTTCCTGGGCTGAGTTCCCGCTTGGCTGTGGTGCCGCCTCGGCCTGGGGAGCTTGCATGGCTTCCCCCTAGGCTGAGCTCGGGGCTCTGCTTCAGCACAGCTGTGAACGGGGGACCCCGAGGAGCAGGCAAAGCTGTGAGCCCCTCCTCCTCCTGCCTTGCAGAGCGCAGGCCCCGGGACCTCCAGCGGGCCCAGTGGAGACCACAGTGAGCTGGTCACCCGGATTGTGAGCCTGGAAGTGGAGAACCAGAGCCTGCGAGGGGGTGAGGCCCTGGGTTGATGAGGTGGGGGTCCAGGGAGGGACCCTACTGTCCAACCAGCATCCCTGTACCCCCACAGTGGTGCAGGATCTGCAGCAGGCTGTCTCCAAGCTGGAGGCGCGGCTGAGCGCCCTGGAGAAGAGCTCGCCTGCCCACCGGGCCACCACTCCACAGACCCAGGTGAGGGCCTACCCCCACCAGGGACCCCTGGCCTGGTGCTGAGGAGCGAGGGGACCCTCTGTGGGCCAGCCTAGGCAGCAGTGAGGGGCAGAGGCCTGGGGTCCTGCCTGCCTGGGTCTCAGCCTCCACACCGGCTCCCCCCGCCGCGGTAGCACGTGTCTCCCATGCGCCAAGTGGAGCCGCCCAGCAGGAAGGCGGCCACTGCCACGGAGGACGACGAGGACGACGACATCGACCTGTTTGGTAGCGATGAGGAGGAGGACAAGGAGGCTGCCCGGCTGCGGGAGGAGCGGCTGCGGCAGTACGCAGAGAAGAAGGCCAAGAAGCCTGCCCTGGTGGCCAAGTCCTCCATCCTCCTGGATGTGAAGCCTGTGAGTGGCTCACTTCTGACCTTCCCTTCCCCTCCCCGTGCCTGGGGCCCTGGAGGGGTCAGCGACCGGCAGAGCACGTGTAAACTCAGCCTGTGCTCCTTTCCTCTTGCCTCAGTGGGACGATGAGACGGACATGGCCCAACTGGAGGCCTGTGTGCGCTCTGTCCAGCTGGACGGGTTGGTCTGGGGGAGCTCCAAGCTGGTGCCCGTGGGCTACGGCATCCGCAAGCTGCAGATCCAGTGTGTGGTGGAGGACGACAAGGTGGGGACAGACCAGCTGGAAGAAGAGATCACCAAGTTCGAGGAGCACGTGAGTGAGGGGGCGCACTCGGGTGCAGGGGTGTCCCACGGGAACCCCTGGCCAGGCATGTGGGACTTTGGGAAACAAGGCCCCGTGTGACCACCAGCCTCCGTCCCTGCAGGTGCAGAGCGTCGACATTGCTGCTTTCAACAAGATCTGAGCGCTGGCCTGAGCCTGTGCAGCCTCGCAGCCAATAAAGACTGAGATTCCAGCCCTCTGGCTCTTGTCTGTCCTGGTCTGGGCCCTGTGGGTGGGCCTGCGTCCCTGGTGTAGCCGTGTGGGCCCACCCCTCTGCCTGCCCCTCCCATCCCCTTCTCACTTAGCTCTCAGTTGCAGGTGGCATGCCCAGGTTGAGCCCTAACACATGCATTGTCTCCTCCACTGGGGGTGGGGGGTGGTGGAGATGGTGGGTCTGCCACCATCTCTACTCTGCCTCTTTTTGAGTTATCCCCGTGGGTACGAAAGTGCCAGCCTGGAACCATCTGGAAGAGGTCCCAGTGGCCATCCTGGCCCTGCTCTTGTGACTATAGTCACCTGTGGGAAACCCTGCGCATATCTGTCCATGTCTAGGAAGGAGGTGGGGTTTCTTCCCTTAGCCCTGACCCCTCTCCCTCCAGCCCTGGAAGGGAAGGCGCCACACACACATGCATTGGAGAGAGACCTGGGCCCCTGACAGACCCCAGGACACACTACCCCATGGAGCTGTGCCCCTGCCCCACCTGTGCCCCCTCACCCTCTGGTCTGGGCAGGACTGTGTCACTAGTGGTTCCTCCCTGGAGCCCGTGTGACTGGTGAGGAAGAGTGAGTTGTTGGGCCTTCTAAGGCCCCTTAGGATTCCTGTGGGGCTTAGAGTGCAGGACTGGAGAGCCTTCTGTGCCAGCTGGTGGACAAGCAGCCCCTTACTTGGGTTGGCACCACGTTCCTCCCAGGACAGTGTGGGCTTGCCGAGGTGTGGTGGTGGCCCTGAGCTGCCCTGCCCACGCCCGCAGTGGCTCTGGGCAGGAGGGGATGTGGAGTTTGCATTGCTCTCTTTTACCGTCGGCACGGAGCCGCGGACGGCAGGGGACAAGACAGACCGTGCCCCACGGGGCCGACCAGGGGGAGCAGACGCCCCAGCTCGAGCCGCGTCCAGCTGAAGGAACGGCTCCCCAGCGTCTGGACGCCGGAGGCCCGCCCCGTGGGTTCTAGTTGCCAGGAGAGGCGGTCACGCCCCGGTGTCCCAGTCTCCCAGGTCCAACCCGCTGGCGGGGCGGGCCTTGGTGAGCGCGGACGTCAAGCGGGCAGGCAGGGCGGCCAGAGTCCGGATCGATGGCGGCGGAGCAGGACCCCGAAGGGCGCGCGGCGGCGCGGCCGCTGCTCACCGACCTGTACCAGGCCACCATGGCGCTGGGCTACTGGCGCGCCGGCCGCGCGCAGGACCAGGCCGAGTTCGAGCTCTTCTTCCGCCAGTGCCCGTTCGGCGGAGCCTTTGCCTTGGCCGCGGGGCTGCGAGACTGCGTGCGTTTCCTGCGTGCCTTCCGCCTGCGGGACGCAGGTAGGGCCCGGTCCGGCGAGCCCCCGCCCGCACGCCCCGCAGCCCCCGCCCGCCACAGCCTCTGTCGCCCCCAGACGTGCAGTTCCTGGCTTCGGCGCTGCCCCCAGAGACAGACCCCGCGTTCTTTGAGCACCTTCGTGCCCTCGACTGCTCTGGTGTGACGGTGCGGGCCCTGCCCGAGGGCTCCCTCGCCTTCCCCGGAGTGAGTGCGGGGGGTGGGACGCGGTGGCGGGGGAGCGGCGAACGGGGCAGGGCGGCACCGAGTGACAGCCCGCCCCGCAGGTGCCGCTACTGCAGGTGTCCGGGCCGCTGCTGGTGGTGCAGCTGCTGGAGACGCCGCTCCTCTGCCTGGTCAGCTACGCCAGGTGGGGCCCGGGGCGGGGCCAGATCCTGCGAGTAGGAGGGGCCTTCCCGGCCGGCCTGTGGGGCGTGGCCCCGTGGGGGCGGGGGCGGGGTGGGGGTGGAGCGCGGGTCCGCACCCGCTCCCGCTGCGCAGTCTCGAGAGAGAGAGAGGCCGGGCCGAGTAGCTTCCTGGCCGTCACTCCGGACCCGTACTCCCCTGCTCCCACAGCCTCATTGCCACAAATGCCGCGCGCCTTCGCCTGATCGCAGGGCCCGACAAGCGGCTGCTGGAGATGGGGCTTCGGCGTGCTCAGGGCCCCGACGGGGGTCTTACTGCTTCTACCTACAGCTACCTGGGCGGTGAGGCCAAAAGACAGAAGGGAGGAGGAGTCTAGCCCCGAGACCTGCCCCCTTCAATGTCTGAAGTCCCCCAACTTTACCCTGATCCAGGCTTCGATGCCAGCAGCAACGTGCTCGCAGGACAGCTGCGGGGCGTGCCGGTCGCTGGGACCCTGGCGCACTCCTTTGTCACTTCCTTTTCAGGCAGCGAGGTGCCCCCTGACCCGGTCAGTACCCCTGTCCCCCTAGCTGCATTCCAGAGGGCAGACCCCCAGGGCGATCCCTTCCCCAGAAGGAGATGCCAGTCCCTGCTCAGCCCTCAGGCAGGTACCAAGCCTGGCCCATCCAAGCCACCCTGGGCTGGTGTCTCAGTGTAGCACTGGCAGACGGTTGCTCAGACTGTCTACTGGTGCGAGCCAGCCCCCCACCTCCCTCCCACCACGCTCTGGGTCTTCCGTCCCTTACCCCTCTCCTTAGATGTTGGCTCCAGCGGCTGGTCAGGGCTCCCAGGTGGATCTGGCTGCCAGTGTGGAGACGTGGCTGGAGCGTGTGTGTGGCCACCTGGGGCTGGGTGTGCAAGAGCCGCACCGAGGAGAGCGGGCAGCCTTTGTGGCCTATGCCCTGGCCTTTCCCCGGGCCTTCCAGGGCCTGCTGGACACCTACAGTGTGCGGAGGTGAGGTCCGGCCATCCCCCGGGATGGTCTCAGCAGAGAAGCTGCAGATCCCCCATGCTGACCCTCCTGTCCCCGTCCCCAGGAGCGGGCTCCCCAACTTCCTGGCTGTAGCCCTGGCCCTTCAGGAGCTGGGCTACCAGGCAGTGGGCGTGAGGCTGGACAGTGGCGACCTGCTTCAGCAGGCTCGGGAGATCCGTGGTGTCTTCCGGACAGCTGCAGCCCAGTGAGTCCCTGGGAGGGGCTTTGTCTGCTGAGAGACCGCATCCAGCTCAGGGGTATTGAGAGGGGAAGTGGGAGGGAGGCTCTCTGATGCTACCCAAGTGGCAGTGCTGCTGGGCGGGTGAGGGGGAACCGGGGGAGTCGGGAACATCTGAGGGTCTGCCCCACCACAGGTTCGGGGTGCCCTGGCTGCAGTCGGTCCCCATTGCTGTCAGCAACAACATTGACGAGGAGGAGCTGNACTGGAGAGCCTTCTGTGCCAGCTGGTGGACAAGCAGCCCCTTACTTGGGTTGGCACCACGTTCCTCCCAGGACAGTGTGGGCTTGCCGAGGTGTGGTGGTGGCCCTGAGCTGCCCTGCCCACGCCCGCAGTGGCTCTGGGCAGGAGGGGATGTGGAGTTTGCATTGCTCTCTTTTACCGTCGGCACGGAGCCGCGGACGGCAGGGGACAAGACAGACCGTGCCCCACGGGGCCGACCAGGGGGAGCAGACGCCCCAGCTCGAGCCGCGTCCAGCTGAAGGAACGGCTCCCCAGCGTCTGGACGCCGGAGGCCCGCCCCGTGGGTTCTAGTTGCCAGGAGAGGCGGTCACGCCCCGGTGTCCCAGTCTCCCAGGTCCAACCCGCTGGCGGGGCGGGCCTTGGTGAGCGCGGACGTCAAGCGGGCAGGCAGGGCGGCCAGAGTCCGGATCGATGGCGGCGGAGCAGGACCCCGAAGGGCGCGCGGCGGCGCGGCCGCTGCTCACCGACCTGTACCAGGCCACCATGGCGCTGGGCTACTGGCGCGCCGGCCGCGCGCAGGACCAGGCCGAGTTCGAGCTCTTCTTCCGCCAGTGCCCGTTCGGCGGAGCCTTTGCCTTGGCCGCGGGGCTGCGAGACTGCGTGCGTTTCCTGCGTGCCTTCCGCCTGCGGGACGCAGGTAGGGCCCGGTCCGGCGAGCCCCCGCCCGCACGCCCCGCAGCCCCCGCCCGCCACAGCCTCTGTCGCCCCCAGACGTGCAGTTCCTGGCTTCGGCGCTGCCCCCAGAGACAGACCCCGCGTTCTTTGAGCACCTTCGTGCCCTCGACTGCTCTGGTGTGACGGTGCGGGCCCTGCCCGAGGGCTCCCTCGCCTTCCCCGGAGTGAGTGCGGGGGGTGGGACGCGGTGGCGGGGGAGCGGCGAACGGGGCAGGGCGGCACCGAGTGACAGCCCGCCCCGCAGGTGCCGCTACTGCAGGTGTCCGGGCCGCTGCTGGTGGTGCAGCTGCTGGAGACGCCGCTCCTCTGCCTGGTCAGCTACGCCAGGTGGGGCCCGGGGCGGGGCCAGATCCTGCGAGTAGGAGGGGCCTTCCCGGCCGGCCTGTGGGGCGTGGCCCCGTGGGGGCGGGGGCGGGGTGGGGGTGGAGCGCGGGTCCGCACCCGCTCCCGCTGCGCAGTCTCGAGAGAGAGAGAGGCCGGGCCGAGTAGCTTCCTGGCCGTCACTCCGGACCCGTACTCCCCTGCTCCCACAGCCTCATTGCCACAAATGCCGCGCGCCTTCGCCTGATCGCAGGGCCCGACAAGCGGCTGCTGGAGATGGGGCTTCGGCGTGCTCAGGGCCCCGACGGGGGTCTTACTGCTTCTACCTACAGCTACCTGGGCGGTGAGGCCAAAAGACAGAAGGGAGGAGGAGTCTAGCCCCGAGACCTGCCCCCTTCAATGTCTGAAGTCCCCCAACTTTACCCTGATCCAGGCTTCGATGCCAGCAGCAACGTGCTCGCAGGACAGCTGCGGGGCGTGCCGGTCGCTGGGACCCTGGCGCACTCCTTTGTCACTTCCTTTTCAGGCAGCGAGGTGCCCCCTGACCCGGTCAGTACCCCTGTCCCCCTAGCTGCATTCCAGAGGGCAGACCCCCAGGGCGATCCCTTCCCCAGAAGGAGATGCCAGTCCCTGCTCAGCCCTCAGGCAGGTACCAAGCCTGGCCCATCCAAGCCACCCTGGGCTGGTGTCTCAGTGTAGCACTGGCAGACGGTTGCTCAGACTGTCTACTGGTGCGAGCCAGCCCCCCACCTCCCTCCCACCACGCTCTGGGTCTTCCGTCCCTTACCCCTCTCCTTAGATGTTGGCTCCAGCGGCTGGTCAGGGCTCCCAGGTGGATCTGGCTGCCAGTGTGGAGACGTGGCTGGAGCGTGTGTGTGGCCACCTGGGGCTGGGTGTGCAAGAGCCGCACCGAGGAGAGCGGGCAGCCTTTGTGGCCTATGCCCTGGCCTTTCCCCGGGCCTTCCAGGGCCTGCTGGACACCTACAGTGTGCGGAGGTGAGGTCCGGCCATCCCCCGGGATGGTCTCAGCAGAGAAGCTGCAGATCCCCCATGCTGACCCTCCTGTCCCCGTCCCCAGGAGCGGGCTCCCCAACTTCCTGGCTGTAGCCCTGGCCCTTCAGGAGCTGGGCTACCAGGCAGTGGGCGTGAGGCTGGACAGTGGCGACCTGCTTCAGCAGGCTCGGGAGATCCGTGGTGTCTTCCGGACAGCTGCAGCCCAGTGAGTCCCTGGGAGGGGCTTTGTCTGCTGAGAGACCGCATCCAGCTCAGGGGTATTGAGAGGGGAAGTGGGAGGGAGGCTCTCTGATGCTACCCAAGTGGCAGTGCTGCTGGGCGGGTGAGGGGGAACCGGGGGAGTCGGGAACATCTGAGGGTCTGCCCCACCACAGGTTCGGGGTGCCCTGGCTGCAGTCGGTCCCCATTGCTGTCAGCAACAACATTGACGAGGAGGAGCTGGCCCGGCTGGCCCAGAAGGTGGGCAGGGCAGCGGCAGGCCAGAGGGTGGCGTGGGGGCCCTGGGCCTGCACGTGCTGGCCGAGCTCAGTGCCCACCCACTCACTTTCCAGGGCAGCGAGGTGAACGTCATTGGCATCGGCACTAGCGTGGTCACCTGCCCTCGCCAGCCTTCCCTGGGCTGTGTCTACAAGGTGGGGCTCAGTGTGAGTGGGCTGGGGGTGGACCAGGGGTCCGGGAAGAAGGTCCAGCTAGCCCAGCACCCTGTCTCCACAGCTGGTGTCTGTGGGAGGCCAGCCACGGATGAAGCTGACTGAGGACCCCGAGAAGCAGACATTGCCTGGGAGCAAGGCTGCCTTCCGGCTCCTGGGCTCTGACGGTGAGGCCGCTCCACCCTCCTCAGTTCAGTTCCGAGCCCCAGGCCCCTCACGTTATTCTTGGCGCCCCTCACATGCACACACACACAGGGTCTCTGCTGTTAGATGTGCTGCAGTTGGCAGAGGAGCCACCTCCCCAGGCTGGCCAGGAGCTGAGAGTCTGGCCTCGAGGGGCCCGGGAGTCCCATACTGTGAGGCCAGCTCACGTGGAGCCGCTGCTGCGACTCTGGGTCCAGCAGGGACAGGTGACCACCCCTACCTACCCCCTGAGTCTGCACCTTCAACCCAGACCAAGCTCTGACATCTGACCTTGAGCCCCTTCCCGCCCCGCAACAGCTGTGTGAGCCACTGCCATCTCTGGCTGAATCCAGAGCTTTTGCCCAGCAGTCCCTGCACCGTCTGAGCCCCGCCCACAGGCGGCTGGAGCAGCCAGCATTGTACCAGGTGTGTGCAAGGCCACGCCTTCAACCCGGCCTATGCTGTCTGCCCCCATGGCCCCATCACCCCCACGTCTCCCCGCTGCAGGTCGCGCTATCTGAGAAGCTCCAGGCCCTGGTGGACAGACTGAGTGCCAGAGGAGCCATCTGACAACCTGTGCTGGGAGCTGCCTGAAATTAACATGAGTCATTCACTGTCTTCACTTGTCATGTGTCATTTCTTCATCCAGCCTGCCACTCGCTGGACCCTCAGGGCTTCCTGGGGTAGACTGGAGTCAGAAATTAGTGAGAGGGTTTATGCTCCCAGGGAAGACCCCAGGCTGGCCAGGGTTCAGGAGGCAGCCCTATGCTGAGGCCTGAAGTCAGCTAAGGCTTGTGGGAAGGTGTCCAAGGCTTGAGGAGCTGGACTCTAGGGGCAGTTCGGGGCAGGGCAGGGGTATAGGGAACAGGGGGCGGTCTTTGTGCCCAACTAAGAGCTGGGGGAGTAGCTGGGAGACCTCTCCATGAGGCTGGAGGCTGGAGCCACAGGGTGGGGTTGAAGCGCCAGCTGGAGGGGCTCTGGGATTCTCCCTGGGAAGGCTCGCTGGGATACCTCCACCTCCCCAAGGGGAGGCCTGGGTGTCCCCTGCCACTGCTGCTGGCAGGCTCCACGGGCCCCTGTGCCCCTGGGCTCCACCCATCCGGCTCCCTCTTGGCTCTGGCGTGTCACAGTGTGGACCAGGTCTCAGTCTTGGGGACCCAGCTGCTGCCCCTGCAGTACCAGGAAAGGCTTGGAGCGGTGGGGCCTGCCTGACCAGAGCCAGGGAGGAAGTTAGGGAGCAGGGGCCCGCCCTGGGCACTCGGCCAAGTCCTGGCCGCCCCGCCTCTGTGCAGCAGGCTTGTCGGGTCTCCACCTGCTTCCGCTCCAGGAGAGAGGGTCGAGGCTCTGCAGGACATGGGGGCCAAGGCCTCGGTCTCTTGTCCAGGCGGTGGGCAGCTCGAGGAACCAGCAAGGGTGCGGGGAAATGCTGACTGTCCAGGGGACAGCCCCCAGGCTCTCCCACCTGCTCAGGTATTTGGCAGGACCAGCTCTTCTGGCTCCCCAGCCCAGGCTGGGCAGTGGCCACTGCGTTGCTGGGTGAGGATGATGGTGGGGATTTGGGATAAAGGCCTGGTCAGGCCTCCTGGGGAGAGGGGGGCTTGGAGAGAGGTACACACACCCCTGCCAGCACGCACACAACAGAATACACCCAGGCCCAAGGTCCCCTCATGTCACCACTTCTGAGCTTTGCACTCTGGTGCCAGGACCCAGACCCTCCCCCAGTGACCCATCCAGTGACATTAGTCACCTGTGAGGGCACCAGAGGCACTGGGCAGCTCCTATTCTGCTGGCCCACCCCCAGGGCTGCTCTGAGTTCAGAGGGGGCGGCAGCTCTCAGACTGTCCCCTTCCCGGAGGTCCGGTCGGGTGGGAACACAGAGGGGACAGCCCAGCCCCAGTCCTAGGCCCAGCATGGGACTCGACTGCCTTTTAGGGATGAGTATGGCGAGGTCTCAGCTCAGGGCTGGGCCAGACCCTCAAGAGCTGTGCATGCTTGCCGGGATTCCCTGCCCAGCGGGGTTGGCGGTCAGGTCAAGGGCTCACCTCCCTGCCACCACCCCCTTGTACTCCCTGCCCTGGCAGATCCTCTGTCCCCCAGGGACCTTGCTTGGCCCTTTCCTAGGGCCCGGTGGGCAGAACTGGACCCCAGACCCTCAGGCTGCAGGCAGCCTGGGCAGGAGGGCCCTCCCAAAGCCCCTGGCAGGTACCACACCTGGAGACACCTCTGTATGGCTCCCCACCTCCACCCTACACACACACACACACACACACACACACACACACGCCACCACGCCTGGTCCCGCACACACACACACACACACACACACACACACACACACACGCCACCACGCCTGGTCCCGCCTGCCTGCGGCCTGCTTCTAGGTCAGGCCTGGGCACGACTTCCTGGGAGGACCAGTGACAGGTGCTACAAGCTTGGCGTGTGCCACGGCCATGGCTGGGGGCATGTGGGGCCGGGCCCGTGGGTCCCCCGTGGGGGCCCTGACCCTGACAGCCCTGGCTGAAGGGATCCGGGCCAGCCGGGGGCAGCCCACGGGACCCCCTGCCCCAGGCCCTCAGCCCCAGCCTGAACCTGAACCTGCAGTGGTGGAGCCTGGGAGGGCAACCACCACCCCCACTGGCGGTGAGCCCCTCTCCCCGTCCCCTCCCCAGGAGCCAGCCCCTGAGGGGCCCCAGCTGGTAAGCAGGAGGGCTGCCTGAGGGGCAGGGGAGGTAACGAGGGAGGGGGCTGGGAGATGGCAGAAAGGCTGTGTGGAAGGAGGAAGAGTGTGAGAGAGGCAAGGGAGCTCCACATGCCCCCTCTCCCGCCCCCAGACTCCCCGGAACTCCTGGGAGGAGGGCGCCCTTGCAGACCTGGCCTTGTACACCGCTGCCTGCCTGGAAGAGGCTGGCTTTGTGGGAACCCAGGCGACAGCGCTCACCCTGTCCTCAGCCATGGAGGCGCAGGGGCACAGGCTGGAGGACCAGGTGAGCCCCCCGGCCCCTCCCCACGGGTGGCCGGGCCCCTCCAAGGCCTGGGGTGGGGGGCGGTGAGCTGTGTCTGCTTGGCGGGGGCAGGGCTCACAGAGCCCTGACCGCCGCCCGCCACCCCCCACGCCAGGTGCATGGGCTCGTGCGGGGGCTGCTGGCGCAGGTGCCGCACCTGGCAGAGGGGCGGCCCCGGCGGGCGGCGCTGCGGGTGTTGAGCGCGCTGGCTCTGGAGCACTCCCGGGACGTGGTGTTCGCACTGCTGCGCTGCTCACCGGCCCCGGACCGGTAACTTGCCCCGCCCCACCAGGAGCGCGTCGCATCGTCGGGGCCCCACTCGGCTTCCTTCCCCCTTCCGGCTTGGTCGGCTTGGTCCTTGGTCGTGGAGTCTGGCCCAGGGCAGAAGGAGGAGGGAGCCTTCCCCCTCCCCTCCTCCCTCTCGCTCTCCCGCTGCCCCTCCCACCTCGGGTCCTCTGCTAGTTCCTGGCTGCAGCCTGGCCTTCTCTCTCCCTGTCTGGGGGTGCCCATCTGAGCAAGCCGGGTGACTTCTGCACCCCCAACGCCCCTGGCTCTGGTTAGTCTGCCCCCAGGGGATGTTTTCTCTGGTTTTATTCCCCATGGTGACTGTTCCTGATGCCAGGTTTGTTGCAGCCCGTTGGGGTCCCACGTGGTCTGCACAGAGGCCACTCATCTTGTTCCTCAGGGATTGCCAGGGTGGGGTGGGGGGCAGTTAACCCTCCCTCCTCCTGCTGGAGTCCTAGTGGCTGCCTCCCTGACTGGGGCTCTCCTCACCCCAGCCCCAGACCCTGTCTCACACGCCCCATGCCCCCAGGGCAGCCGCTGAGCTCTGGCGCAGCCTGAGCCGGAACCAGCGTGTGAACGGACAGGTGCTGGTGCAGTTGCTTTGGGTGCTAAAGGGCTCAGCCGGATCCCAGCTGGAGGCGCTGGCGGTAGGTGGCTCTGTCCAACTTGCCAGGGGACACCCCAGCCCTGGCCCAAGAGGCCAGGAGAGTCTGGTTACAGGGGCTCGGGGGCAGCAGGCGCTCACCCTAGTCACACCCATCCATAACGTCCTTCAAGTGTGGAGGCCTTGTCCTCTCCCTGTCTGCCGTATCTGAGCCTGAATGAGCCCCTGGTTCCACAGGCCACTCGCGCCCTTGGGGAGATGCTGGCTGTGTCCGGCTGCATGGGTGCCACCCGAGGCTTCTACCCGCACCTTCTCCTGGTGCTGGTCACTCAGCTCCATGAGCTGGCATGGGACGCACACCCCCCCAACACACCCAAGGTTTGGGCCCCATCTCACCGAGGGCCACCGCACAGTCATGCCAGGTGAGGGGGTGCACACCAGGGTGTGAGGGCTGGCCCAGTGCCCTCCTGGCCCTCACTGCCCACTCGCCACTGTCCCTGCCTCCAGCTGCACCTTGGAGGCCCTGAAGGCCCTGCTCACTGGGGACGGAGGCCGCATGGTGGTAACGTGCATGGAGCAGGCTGGAGGCTGGAGGAGACTCGTGGGAGCCCGCACCCACCTGGAGGGTGTCCTGCTGCTGGCCAGGTGCGGGGCGGTAGTGTGGGAGAAGCAGGGGCATGGGGGTGGGGGTGGGGCGGCTTCTTGAGAGAGAGCTTCCGTTTGACCCCGTCCCAGTGCCCTGGTGGCCCACGCCGACCACCACCTGCGAGGCCTGTTCGCTGACTTGCTGCCGCGGCTGCGCAGCACAGACGACGCACAGCGCCTGACGNGTAGTGTGGGAGAAGCAGGGGCATGGGGGTGGGGGTGGGGCGGCTTCTTGAGAGAGAGCTTCCGTTTGACCCCGTCCCAGTGCCCTGGTGGCCCACGCCGACCACCACCTGCGAGGCCTGTTCGCTGACTTGCTGCCGCGGCTGCGCAGCACAGACGACGCACAGCGCCTGACGGCCATGGCCTTCTTCACCGGGGTGAGCCCGCTTCCAGGACGGGTGGGGAGGGGTGACAGTGAGCTTGGCCCCTAAGCGGCTCTGGCCTGCGCGGAAAGCCAGCGCGCTGACTCAGTGTACCCCGCCCAGCTGTTGCAGAGCCGGCCCACCGCGCGGCTCCTGCGGGAGGAGGTGATCCTGGAGCGGCTCCGAGCCTGGCAGGGCGACCCTGAGCCCACCGTGCGCTGGCTAGGCCTGCTGGGCCTCAGCCACCTGGCGCTGAACCACGGGAAGGTGAGGGAGGGGCGGAGCGGGGCGGGCTGGGCGAGGGGCCTCCCACTAGTCCCTGTCCCCAACGCAGGTGCGCCACGCGACCACGCTGCTGCCGGCGCTCCTGGGCGCGCTGGGCGAGGGTGACCCGCGGCTCGTGGACGCCGCGCTGGGGGCGCTGCGGAGGGTTCTGCTGCGGCCGCCGGCGCCGGTGCGGCTCTTGAGCGAGGAGTTGCGGCCACGCCTCCCACCGCTCCTGGACGACGTGAGTCCCGCCCGCCCCCTGCGGCTGTCTTTCCCACGGCCCTGCCCGCCCCCCTCGCCGGTTCCCCGACCAGGCCCCGCTGGGGCCCCCAGGGCACTCCCGCAGACTGCAGCCCTCCGGACGCCCTAGGATGTGTGCCACCCCCCCCACCCCCGACTGAGACTCCTCACCCTTCCTGTCAAGGTGGTAGCATGTTGAAGCCTGGCCTCACCTCTGAGGCCTCCACTCTACGCAGAGCTGGCCCACCTGCCCCACAAGCCCTTCTGTCCCCAGGTCCAGTGGTACCCGAGTCATGTGCCCAGCTTCCTGAGCCAGACCCAGGGCTACCTGCGGAGCCCTCAGGGCCCCCTGCGCCGGGCGGCCGTCCTGCTCACAGGTGAGGCAGGCCTGGTGTCACGCTGCTCCCTGCACCCAGGGCTCTGGGCGCTGGGCCAGCCCCTCACTGCTGTGGGCACGGGGCCAGCACTCAGGGCTTCGCTTTGGTCCAGGCTTCCTGGTCCATCACTCCAGTCCCAGCCACGTCAACCAGGACCTGCTGGACTCTCTGTTCCAGGGTGAGCCCAACTCGCCCTCCTGGGGTTCCGCAGGGTTCCAGAGAGGTGGTGGCTGCCAGGGCAGAGTGGATGGGAGTGGATGGGTGGGGGAACGGGATGGATGGGGGACAGCCCGCGAGCACCTCCCCCCCGCCGCCCCCCGCCGCATGAACCGCTCTGTCCCCGCAGACTTGGGGCGGCTGCGGAGCGACCCTGAGCCCGCTGTGGCAGCGGCAGCACACGTGTCTGGCCAGCAGGTGGCGCTGCTGGCCCGCGCGCAGCCTCAGCCCCGCGGCTGGAGCCTCTGGCACCTCCCCCGGCCCGGCCGGCCCCGCCCCCGGCCGGCCCGGCCCCCGCCCGTCTACGCCGACAGCCCGTTCCAGCACCGCAGCCTCCCCGGCCGCTGGGGCTGTCCAGGTCCAGGCTGAGCTAACCGGCCGGCCCTCCAATGGGGGCCACGGCGCTGACAAGGGCTCCCTCCTCTGTGGCCTGTCTTGGCTAGGGGGCAGATCTGCAGAAGAGGTCCGCCTTGAGGGGCACCCTGGGCATAGTGCTGGGCACCAATGCCTGTCCCCCACCCCGGCGGGGCTCTGCACGGTCTGCTGCACACAAAGACCCCCCACCCCGACAGCCCTGTGTCTAGATGGACCATGAGTTTCTGACGCAGCACCTTCACCCTCAGCTTCTCGCCTCGTCCACCTCTTGGTCGGTCTGTCCCCCAGCAGGCCTGTGCCTCTCCCAGCCCCTTGGCATGTGCCCTGCCTGGATGGCACCTGGCCTTCTGGGCCCAGGCCGGGTGGGGACACGGAAGTGGGTGCCACCCTGGGAGCCATCCCCGTGAAAGGCTGCCTCTGCCGGCCACGTGCTGGCTGGGAGTTTCTGAGGTTTCCTGCCACACCCTCCCTGCTCAAGAAGCATCCGTCTGGCCTCCTGTCCACACCCACTGCCCAGCAGCCTGGCCCCATTCCTGCCCCTCCCCTCTAGCTCACTGTCTCAGACCCCTGGGGTCTTCTCTGGACGTGGCCCCCGAATTCCCACTGGACACCACAGGTCTGAGATGACACCTGCAGGCTCAGATATTGGGTGCCAGCGTCTGCCCCTCACCAGGCTGAGCTGTTACACCCGCATCCCAGCACCTGCTCAGGGCTGGGTGAGGGAAGAGATCCCTCAGGACTGCTCCAAAGCAGTGACCCAGGCTCTCCAGATCCGGGACGAGTGGCTTCTGCCACCTGGAATGCCCACCCTGAGGTGTCCTCTTGCCCTTTCAGGGCCCTCAAAGCTGCTTCCTCAAAGAAGGAGGCCTCCACTCACACAGCCTCTTGGAGGCTGGGGTCGGTCCTGCGCATCCCAATGGAAAGCATTTGAAATAAAGATATAGCCGGACGTCCCTGGTGGTCCAGCAGTTAAGCCTCTGCACTCCCAGTGCAGGGAGCACAGGTTCGATCCCTGGTTAGGGAACTAAGATCCCCCATGCTACACCGTGCAGCCAAAATAAAAACACAGATCCTAGGGGTTTGGTGTCTGTCTGGGCCAAGGCTGGGCTCTGATGAGCTGTGCCGGGTCCAAGATCAGGCTTGGGCTAAGATTACAGGAAAGGCAGCATGTGGCTGCCAACAAAGGTCCATCTAGTCAAAGCTATAGTTTTTCCAGTAGTCATGTATGGAAATGAGAGTTGGACTATAAAGAATACTGAGCGCCAAAGAATTGATGCTTTTGAACTGTGGTGTTGGAGAAGACTCTTGAGAGTCCCTTGGGTTGCAAGGAGATCCAACTAGTCCATCCTAAAGGAATCAGTCCTGAATATTCACTGGAAGGACTGATGTTGAAGCTGAAACTCCAATACTTTGGCCACCTGATGCAAAAAGACCCTGATGCTAGGAAAGATTCAAGGCGGGAGGAGACGGGGATGACAGAGGATGAGATGGTTAGATGGCATCACCAACTCAATGGACATGAATTTGAGTAAGCTCTGGGAGTTGGTGATGAACAGGGAGGCCTGGTGTGTTGCAGTCCATGGAGTTGCAAAGTGTCAGACACGACCGAGCAACTGAACTGAACTGAACTGAGCATGTGGCTGGGGGTTGGGCCAGCCCTGGGCGAAGTCAGGCAGGCTTTGCCCTGAGAAGGTGTGCTGCCCACACAGGCCCTGAGCAGTCAGAGCTTAATGGGGAGAGGCCGGGGTCTCCTCGTTGGTCACTCTGAGGGCAGGGGAGGCCCTGGCCAAGGGCACTCGCCCATGAGAAGCCAGGGGCCTAGTTTGGTGTATTAGTTCACAATTCTCCAAGGAGAATGCCAAAATTGGATTAAACTACAAGAAATATCCGGGGACACACTGGGGAGTCCAGGAGGCCGTCAGAGCCCGGGAGGCAGAAGGAAGGGAGGCTAGTGAGAATGTCCTCGGGGGTCTCCAGCCAGACCCCATCAGGGAGGTGCCAGGTCCCAGTCCTGCGACCCCTTCACTGCTGCCGGCAGCATGGCGGGAGGACCTCCCTCAATCGCCTGATGGTCGGGCCCCTCAGGGTCTTGCAGCATGGAGCCAGAAGCTGGGGGAACGTTTGAGGCCCACTGCCCCCACCAGGCACGAGCCTGTCCAACCACAGGGTGTGGCTGCACAGGTGAGGGGTAAAGCCCCCAGCAAGGCTCTCTGGGAAGCGGGGTCCAGCCTCATGAGGGGCTTGGCAGGCAGCACCCCACTCTTCCATGCCTCCCCGAAGGGCCTGGGCCTCTCTGGCCCGGGAGCCCACTCCCCTCCACTCCGCAGGCCATCTGGAGTGAACCTGCCCCCCCTGACCCCCGCTGTGAGGGCGTCCCTTGCCCTGTAGCTGGGCCCCCGCCAGACACCCTGCTTGCCGATTTGTCCTGGGAGTGGGATGCTTCTCAGAGGTTTCTCTGCTGCGGTCCCCAGGGAGGCTCCAGTCGGGGCGGCGACACCGTAGCCCTGCTCCTGGGTGAGCCCTGCTCCTGGGTGAGCCCTGCTTCCGGGTGAGCGCTGTTGGTTGGTGGGCATCCAGGTGACCAGGCCCAGCAGAGCCGCCCACAGAGCACTCACCTCCCCCCAGGGTCTAGGGTCGGGGTATGTTGCTTTACACAGAGGTCCCCCTGCCACGCCTTGATCCTGATGCTTAGATGCTCTCAAATGAGCTGTTACTGGAGACCTCCGGGCACTGGAGCCTGAGGGCCAACAGTGAGACCCTCCAAAAGGCGCCTGTATGGGGCTCAGCAGACCGTTCACCACCTGATCTTGTGGGGAGCGTCTCGGGGCGCCAGAAGAAGCGCCGGTGGGCCCACTCACTTGCTGCTTTCTAAGACCTGTGCTGGTCCAGTCCCGTTTGCCTTGGTGGTGACTTTCAGTGCCCTAGCAAGGTTCCCGAAAGAGGAGCTTGGGCTCCGGGGAACACAAAGAGGCCTGGGAGGTGTCCAACTTCTCCCTTGCCCTGGGTGAGGGGACAGTTGCTAGGCGCTTCTGTACTGGGATCTGGGATGTTTAGGGAGCACTCTTTTAATATTAATTTTACTGTCAACCTCGATCCTGAGTTTCCTCAGGTTGGCCACAGCTGGGCCAACGACCTCTTCTCTTTATTTTTATTTTTTTGGGCCACGTTGCTTGGGGGATCTTTGTTCCCCAACCAGGAATCAATCCCGGGCCCCAGCGGCGGAAGTGCCGAGTCCCTAACCAACGGACCAGCAGGGATTCTCCATTCCTTCTGTTTAGCCAGTTCTGGGGCTGCAGGGCAGCAGCGAGCTGGACAGGGAGGGAACACGGCTTCCCTCGCCTTCCACCAAGTGGAGGCGTGCAGACCAGCTCCCGTAGGGAGAGGCAAGTTTCTCCTGGCTGTGACAACTCCAAGATGAGAGTAACTGCCTGACTGAGTCAGTCACCCCCTCTCTGTGCCTGGCGAGGCCCAGGGACCACGGCTCAGGGCCGGGAGGTCTCCTCTCCTCTCGACAGACTCTTAGCTTTGAGTGAATGAATTTGGATGAGACACACTCCAAAGCCCAGCTTCTCTGGTTCGGGTCATTTCCCCAGGCCCCCAGCCCCAGGAGTGCAGAGCTCTCTGTTAGCGCCCTGTTCTTGCCCCCCTGCAGCTCTGCAGAGGGAGGGTGGCCTGCTGCATGCATCAGAACGTCAGAATGTTCTCAGTCTCCCTGAGGTGGACAGAGAACAGTCCTGGGGGTTGGCATCGCCATGCCCTGTTCTTTCCAGGCCAGCCTGCTGGTGGGGGGGCAGGGGCAGGGAGGAGCCTGGCCACGTGGCCGGTCGCTCCGGAGTGGCTGGGTCCAGCATAGGGAAGGCCCCTGGTGCCTGCTCCTGGCCCTCAGGTCCCTTCCTGTCCCGTGTGGGTAACCCCCACTGGGCCCCCGATCCCTGATAGAGGGCTCCTTAAAAGCTCAGGCGTCATTTTCCCTGTGTTTGTCATCTGTCACATTTATTGGCTGTTCCCACCCCCTGGGTCTTGTGGAGAGCCGCCCACAAGGCTGGGTGTGGCTCCTGGCAGCTGGTGGGTGCTAGCTGTGCCCGCGGTGGGTGAGCCGCAGACTAGCAGAGCTGGCTCAGCCTGAGCAGCAGTGCCAGGCAGGCATAAAGCGCGCACACGCAGCCGCGGGCCCCAGGCTCCCAGCACACCTGGGGGGTGCCCACCTGGGGCTCCAAGCCGCACACCTCCAGTAGAGCCCAGGCGGGTGCCTCTGAGCCCCAGCTGTTGCCCAGGCGCTCTGGCGGCAGGGACACAGCCCGGTGCTCCTGCCACGGGCTGCTCTGCTCCACAAGGCGCTCCACCTGGCAAACAGGGTGGGGGCAGTCAGAGGGCCCGGCACCGGGCATCCGCCCACGCCACCCCATCGCAGGGCACCAGGTCCCACACCGGCCCACCCCTCCCCTACACCCAGGCCTTCTCACCAGCCAAAATGTCCCTGACAGGGCCCCCGTCTCCAGCACCTCAGCCAGCAGCATGTGCTGGGCTTCACGCAGCGCTGCAGAGAGACCTCGGGTGAAAGGGCTTCCAGGGCCCAGCCAGAGGAGCTCGCGTCCCTGCCTTTTCCCTTCCCCGCCCCAAGCCCCTTACCTGCTAGCGCTTGCAGCAGGTAGAAGACGGAGCCCGCGAGCTCCATTTCCAGCTGTCCAGAGGGCAGCACCAGGGATTCAAGGATGGCACCCACCGGACCGTCCCTAGGCTCCACCTGCCCACCGCACAGGCCCTGCTCCAGCTGGAGGCACCCCGGGGGAGTGGGGGTGAGCCGGGTGGGCAGGCCCTGCTCCAGGTGGGGGCGCCCGGGGGAGTGGGGGTGAGCAGCGCGGGCAGGCCCTGCTCCAGGTGGGGGCGCCTGGGGGAGTGGGGGTGAGCAGGGCGGGCAGGCCCTGCTCCAGGTGGGGGCGCCCGGGGGACTGGGGGTGAGCAGCATGGGTAGGCACCTGCTCCACCGCCCCACTCCTCTCGGCTACCCCACCTGCAACACCCCGCAGGCACAGCCCAGCTCACTCACCGACTCCTCCAGGGCTTGCAGAGCTGGCTCGTCCCGTAGCACCTGCCCCAGGCCACCCAGCAGCTGCCCACACGGCCCCTTGGACAAGCCCTCCAGGCCCACGGCCCAGGCCTTCACCTCTGCCCGGAGGCCCTGGAAGTCGTCAGTGGTCGCCGGCCAGTGCTCCGTGGACCCATCTGTGGGGACAGGTCTGCAATTGCCCAGGTGCCCATGTGGCCCCAGGGAGCCCTGGTAAGGGAGAGCAGATGCTGGAGGCAAAAGGGGAGCAGGGGCCCCAGGGTGGCCCAGAAGGTACTGACCTGACTGGAACTGGAAGTAGCCAGAGAAGGCCCTTATGGAGCCAAAGCTGAAGCACGAACGTGGATGGCCGTCTGCACTGCTGGAGGGCCTGTGGCCTGGGCAAGGCGGGGCTGGTCAGTGCTCGGGGGGGTGCCCGAGCCAGAGAGGGCTGCCTCCCCTGGGCCCTCACAGCTTGTCATCCCAGTCCTGGCAGCCTGGGACAAGGAGCAAGGCCAAACATGCCTGGCGCCAGCCTGTCGCCATGCTACTCGTGTGTGTTTACACAAGTGTGTATGTGCGCGAGTATGCGTGTGTGCACGTGTATTCAGTTCAGTTCAGTTTAGTCGCTCAGTCGTGTCTGACTCTTTGCGACCCATGAATCGCAGCACGCCAGGCCTCCCTGTTCATCACCATCTCCCGGAGTTCACTCAGACTCACGTCCATCGAGTCCATGATCCCATCCAGCCATTTTATCCTTGGTCGTCCCCTTCTCCTCCTGCCCCCAATCCCTCGTGTGTATATGTGCAAGTGTGTGCATTTGTACACACAAGTGTGCATGTTGCATGTGTGTATATGTGAGTGTGCATGTGTGTTTGCATGGGTGTGTGTGTGCATTTGCACTAGTGTGTGCATGTGTGCGTGTCTCCCAGCTGTGCTGTTCTGGGCTCTCCTATCAGCCTGTCCCACTTCCCAGGTGCATGGGCCTCACCTGCCTGCAGCGACGGGAAGGTCCTTTGCTTCTTGTCTGGGAAGAGGAGGATGTCTGGAAGTCAGGAGGGGCGGAGATGAGGGAGGCAGGTTGGTGGAACACCGGGGCTCTCCCTGCCCCACTAGGCTCCCTGTGCAGCCCCGCTTTGTGCCTCAACCTCCCACCTGCCTGAACAAGGGGCTCTCGGCCACCCCAGCCCACAGTCATGCCACCAGATGTCCCCAGCACCCCCAGGCAGTGGGTGATTCTTCCAGGCCTCCCCACCCCTGCAATGGAACCTGGGCCCCAGAAGTCACTTGGACCCCAGCTCACCCCAGTCAGAGTCAATAACTAGCTGGGCCGCCCGAAATGCGAGGGTGCTGCCTGAGGGGATGGTGACCGTCTTCTTCCGGCTCAGGTGGCCCTCGCCTTTGCCCTGAGGGACGGATGTGGGCTCAGGACTGGGTTCTGGGTGGTGGGGCTGGGGGCAGCCAGGTGCTGGTGGCGGGGGTCTGAGTGGGGACACTGCCCTCCTGCCTCCCCCAATGTGCCCACTGCAGGGTTCTTGCCACCCACCTGCAAGCAGAGGGCTCCCGGAAGTGCAAATTGGCCTGAGCCCTCCTGCTTGTGCGTCCGGGTGACCTCCACCTCCTTCTGTGTCTGCAGCACCTCGGTCACTACGAACACGTCATCCCCCCGACTCCGCAGCTGCTGCAGGGTTTTGGGCTCAGGCTGCCGCAGACGCCTGTGGTGAGTGGGCCAGTGGGAAGCTTGCAGGGTGAGCCTTGCCCTCCCCTCCCCCTGCCCTGGGATGGCCTTCCCTTCCCTGGACCTCTGGACCCCTATCGCCCCATCCCCTGGGTGCTCCAGTGCCTGTGGGCAGACGGGGGGCAAGAAGAAGGGACGAGGAAGCCTGCGGGCCTCTGGAGGGGCCCACCCTGCGGCTGGCTGCTCACCTGTCTGCTGTCTCTCTCCACTCCCTGGGTTCAGATCTCACGTCTGTGTGCTGACCTAACCGTCCTTCTCACCAGGGTCCCTATGTGTGTTCCACCCCAGCCTCTTTGCAGCAGGGCTCAGTCTGACCCCTGGCCTCCCAACCTGCAGGATGCAGGCCCCCAGGACCTCAGCAGCCTCCTTCCCAGCCACTGGTCCCCACACGGCCCCTGACTCTGGGACGTCCCTCAGCCTGCACAGACACCCTGTGACTGCTGCGGCCCCAAGGGCCTGACCAGGGTCAGATGCCCAGGGTCAGTGGGTCCACGGCCCTGGGCTCACCTCTCATGGTGCATGGCTTCCCAGGTGTTGGGGGCCACCCTCAGAGTGCACAGGTCCATCGAGGCACTGGAGCTGCCGGACACCGTGGCCCCGCCTGAGAGCCTTCCCTGTCCCGGGGCCGCCAGCTTCACGCTGCCCTGCAGCTGCCCGTCCATCGCGTCGTGGAACTGGAAGGTGCTGCCACACTCCAGCGCTGGAGCGAGAGCACAGCTGAGGACCCGCCCGCTGGCTGCTGCCTGTCCCGCCTGGCGGAGGTGCCTCTGGAAAGTGCCTGCCCTCTGGATACAGCCCAGGGGCCCAAGCGGGAGCCAGCTGGCCCACCCCCCACCCACCCACGACTTGGACTCTGCACCGGTTGGGTACCTGGCTCTGGCGCATCGGGCTCCAGGATGTCCCTGATGGACAAGTTGACACACATGTAGCGTGGTCTCCAGAACCGTGAGCTCAAGGGCTTCCTGCTCAAAAGGCTGTAGGGCTGGAAGCTGGTGGAGCTCCACAGGCTATCCACGGGGGTGAGCTCCTTGTGGTCCAGCTCCCGGACCACGCTCCTGACCACCTTCTCAAAGGCCGATGCCATGCTCCTGAGGAGGGCAGCTGGTCAGGCCTTCCACCCTAAGGGCTGGAAGAGGGCAGGGGAGGGGAAGAGCAGAGAGGTAGCCGCTCGGGTGTCTCCGAGGCAGTTCTGCCTGGCCATGGCTGCGATGCTGGTCCCCGAGTGCACCCTGTCACCCACTGTCCATCTCTGCAAGGGGCCCTGAGCACCTCCAGGCTGGATGTCACTTGCAGCCCTCCGTGGGACTTGGGCCAGCCACGCACACCATCTGTCCTGTGACCAGAGTGCCCACAGGAAGCCCAAGAAAGCCCTGGGACTCAGCATTGTCAGGAAGGGGGCAGCCCTGGCCGCTCACCAAGCCCTCCATCACTTGGCTACTTCAACAAGGCTTTGGGTTGCTCATGAAAAGTAGCCACTGAGGAAGGGCAGGGCAAGGCTAGGGCTCGGTTTGCCTTAGCAGCTGCCTTCCTGGCCGAGGTGTTCAGAGAGCAGGGAGCAGGCAGAAGCCATCACCTCCTGGGCAGTTGGTGCGAAGGCCCGGGCAAGGCCTGGCCCAAGCATCCCCAGCCCCGCGGCCTGTCTTCCAGGGCTTCCTCAGTGCCCAGAGCTCTGTAAGTCACTCGTCTATCTTCAGGGGTCAGGAGCCATTGCGGGCCTGACTCAGGACCCAGGACGTCTGGGCTGCGGGAAACCTCTAAGCCTTGGCGCTGGCCTGAGATCCCAGAGTGGGCCCAGGGGCACCTGGAGTTGCCTGCCTGGAGCTAAGCCCAAACCAGTCAGACTTCGGAGGGAGCCCCCTTCCCAGAGTCCTGGGGGTTCCCCAGCTGGTCTGGGATGCGGGGAGTCCTGGGGGGCTTGGGGAAGCCCAAGGAAGGTGACAGGACCTGGTCTCCACCCAGAGGTGCTGGCCTCCCCACCCAGGAGAATCAAGGGCCGACCCCGGGAGCCAGGGCAGACAGCCCCCTTCGAGGCGCAGGGGCGAAGGGCTTGGGCGGGGGCAGCTCACCAGTGACCGTGACTGTCGCGTGCCTGTGCCCACTAAGCCGAAGCCAGGCTGCCCTGCGGGCCAAAATTGGAAGCCTCTGCCCTGGAGTTGCCCTGCGCACACACAGCCTGAAGGTTCCCAGAGCCAAAAGTGAAACCTCCACGGGGCAACCGGAGGCACTGAGAGAAGCCGGAAACGCCCCTGGTGAGCCCGCCCCGCGGGCCGGCTGGGAGTGGGAGTGCAGGGGCGGGGGCCCGGGAGGCTCTCACCCCACCCCCCATAGCCTCCAACCGAGCTCACCCCACCCCCCATAGCCTCCAACCGCACCGAGCTTCTTTGATCCTTCTCTCCTAAAACCCTAGGCCAGGGCAAAGGGGCTGAAAAAACATTTATTCATGAAAGTGTACAAATGGCCAGTGAGCTCGGGAGAAGAGGCTCAGGTCCTTAGCGTCAGGGAAATGCAAGTCAAAGCAAGGTTAGAGGCTGCCTCACACCCATAGGTTAACTGTCATATAAAAGGGGGAGTAACCAGTGTGGGAGAAGACCTGGGGGAATCTGGCAGCACACAGCGCTGGGCTTGTAAAAGGGTGCAGGCGCCCATGGGAAACAGTCTGGTAGCTCCTCAAAAAGTTAAACAGAGTACTATAGGCTCGTCCATTCCAAGGCTCGATGTGTGTTCAAGAGAAATGAAAACACGTTCATGCAGAAACCTGCACGTGAATGCTCTCACGTTATTCCTAACAGCCAGCATGCAATGCAAATGTCCATCTGTGGAAAATGTCCACCTATGCAAGCACAAACAAACAAAAAGCGGTCAACACACACAATGGAGCGGTCGGTGTTCAGCCACGAAGAGGAAGTTTTGACACACAGCACAGCGTAGATGGACCTCAAAGCGTTACACCAAGACAGGAAGTCAGGCCTGCAGGACGACAGCTCTCAGGATCTAGGCGTGTGAAATGAGAACAGGCAGTCTGCAGGGACAGAAGGCAGAACTACAGCTGGCAGGGGCGGGGGGCGTGACACAGTGTCTTTGGGGTGATGGGAATGTTCTCAGATTGGTTCTGCTGGTGGTTGCCCAAATCTGGATATGCTAAACCCCCAGAGTTTTACACATTCAGTGGGTGAATTGTATGGTTTGTGGATTATATCTCACATACCACAGTAACATTCAGAGCTGTTACGGTGAAAACCTGAAGCCAAGTGACGACATCCAGGCCTGGCGCAGGCTCCCAATGTCCTTCCTACCTGGGCCGTATGTGGATCATGTCTGGGGCAAGGCGCCCAGGAGACCCACACCCCACTTTTCCACTGCCACATCCTGCCTCTAGGTCTCCTGACCCTCTGGAGCTCATGCCAGGGCCCCTGCCGGCTGGCTGGCCCGAGACTCAGCCCATAGGCTCCTCCGTGCACACTCACTCGCGGGGTGGCTGCGTGTCAGCACCCGGCACCGCGTGCGCCTGCAAATGAGGGCTCTGAAGTGGACTGGACGAAGGCCCCGCCAGGTGGAGGTGCTGGCATCAGCCCCGATGCCAGTGCAGGGGTTGTGTGTTTTGGAACGTTGCAGCTGCAAATAAGTGGAAATGCTGATTCAAACAGAAAGGAAGCAATCTTGTGAAAGCAGAAGTTTGGAGCCGCTGTGAACTCTGGGCAGACACAGGCAGGCACCGTCCATCAGAGGGGGTGGGGTGGGGAGCACGGTGGCTTCAGTGCCTCACTGGGGTCTCTCAGGCCCTATCTCTCTACACATCAGGGGACTAGAGTGCAGGCCAGCAAACTCTGCTGGCTGAGGGCCTCTGGGGCAGTGGGTCCCTACCCAGGTCAGTGTGGGGCTCCCACATCCGACCCAGTTGCTGGAGCCCATTTGCCAATACGAGCAGGGCATCCTGCTCGTGGTGGCAGGATGCTCCAGGAGGCTGAGTGCGTGTCTGTGTTCCCGAGTGTATGTAACGTAAGCACGTATGCACATGTCCACAGGTATGGGTATCCGTGCGTGATGTAGATCTACGCACGAATGCGTGTGTATTCGTATGGCTGTGTTTTGCGTGTTATGTGCTTGTACCTGGGTCTGTGTGTGTGTGCTCCTATGTGCAGTCCTGTATTCTGTATGGTGTGTGCTGGGCCCACCGGGCATTCTCCTGCTTCTCCCTGTTTCCACAGCAAAGCTTCTGGAAAGCTATGTAGCCTCCTAGTGGCCCCTAACTTCGACCTCTCCAGTTGTCAGGTTCCAGGCCAAGGGTGGGGGTAGCAGCCTCTTCAGTATGTGGTGAATCTATTGTGGGCGTCTAGCTGAGGTATGACTGGCCCCAGGTTTATTTTTCTAGAAGGCCTTGCTGCCATGTGGGTGGACCCGTGGAGGCAGGTGCCATCCACACGGAGGAGCAGTGGCCACGGTAACGGGGCGTGTCGTGCTACACTGTGCCCCTCTGCCTCAGGCAGTGACCTGGGGCTGAATGAACCGTGGAAGGGTGTTGTTGCTGCATGTTCGTGGGGAAATCTTAGTTCCCTGGCCTGATTAGGGATCATGGAACCAGGGCCCCTGCAGTGGAAGTGAGGAATCTTAACTGCTGGAGGGCCAGGGAAGTTCAGAGTTCAGTTCTTTAGCAAAAGCCTACACAAGAGGCACTGGGCTGGTGAGTGGTGGTGTCACTAGGCTCTTGAAGGCAGAGGTCAGTCTGAAAGGGCAGGAAGTGAATCCACTGGAGAAGAAGCAGAAAGAAGGTGGGTGGGGCTGGCCCTGCACCCCCTTCCCCCATGGCAGGCCTAGGGAGCCCCAGGAAGTCTGGGGCAACATCAGGCGACATGAGGGTGTGGAGACCTCCCTGGGCAAGCTCCGGGCAGGCCCCGGGATCCAGAGCCAGGGAGGACACCGTGCCTGACGGAGTACTGTGACCAGGGCTGGGAGGGGCTCTGGGCTGCGTGCAGGGAAGCTGTGGCACCTCCGAGAGAGTTGGAAGAAAGCAGCTCACTGCAGCCACAGGCCTCTACCACCGAGTGGGGCGGCGCCCGGCCAGACCCTGCAGGGAGCTGGGCAGTGGGGGCCGGTCCCTGTCCTGGAAATGCCCAGCCCCTGGGAGGAACAGAGCAGGTCCTAAGAAGGGGAGATAACCAAGCCCGGCCGTAGGATGCAGCGGCTGGGAGCCCCTCAGAGGAGATGGGGGAGGTGGTGTCCAGGCTGCGACAGCAGAGGCTGTACAGAGAGAGACAGGGAGACGGGCGGGCGACGGAGTGGGGTGAGAGGAGGGCAGTGGTCCCGAGAAACCCACCCGCGCTCCTGCCCCACTGGGCCCACCCAGCCCCGGACCATTCGGCTTCAGGGCACGCCGGGTCAGGGTTGCGGGGCCTCAGCGCGGGACGGGGGAGGTACGTGGGGAGCGGCAAGCAGCGGCTCCACCCTGGGCCCTCCACCCAGTGACGCAGGAGTTCCCGGGGCGCCGCGATGTCGGCCGCTGCCCCACGCCTCCGGCTCTGGAACCCATGCCGGCCAGCGGCGGCCCGGAGGGAACGAGCACGGCGCTGCGAGGCCGAGGGGCTGCGGAGCGCACCGAAGTCCAGGAGTCCTTTCCTCCAGGGCTGAGTCCCCGTGGGGCCGCCTCCCGCCTCCCTTGCTGGCCCCGGCCCTCGGCGGTGGCTCGGACCACCGGGCAGCAGCGCCTGTCCAGCAGGCCCGCGGTCCACGCTCAGCGGATTGCTGGGCGACGGGGCGGCCTCAGCCCCAGGGGAGCTCCGGAGTCAGGAGGGGCGGAGGCCGCAGGAAGGGCGGGCAGAATCGGGAAAGGGTGCGGCGGCATCAGCGGAGGCTCACAGCCGGTCTCCGCTCTGAGGAGTGTGACGAGCGGTTCCCGTCGCCCTGCCCGGCCCCCGCACGGCCCTCTCAGCCCTGATGCCTGCCTGGCTCCCTGGATTTTCTGCCAGGAGGGGCTGGGAAGCGGCACAGAGCCCCACCCCACCCTGAGTGACCCTGCAGGGGATGGGGCTCTACTGCTCTGAGCCTCACTTCACTTTGCCCTAGCCAGGACCGCTAGCCTGACCGCCAGCCTCCAGGCATCCTTTGGCTGGGGAGGGGTGTCTTTTGCACCTGGCAAGGTCCCTGTCCGGGCTTGTCCAGGACTAGGGCATGTGGGACATTGTGGTGATGTACAACCATCCATCCTCCGTGGCCCGAGAGCCCTGTGGAAAGGCTCCCATCTAGGAAACAGCAACTAGTCAACTTCTCTTCCCAAAGGATCTGGTTCTGAGGGTCATGCTTTGCAGCGAGGGTGGAGGGTGGAGTGGGGGTTAGCGGCTGGGATGGGGGAACCCACAGAGTCCTCAATGGTTGGTCTCTTCTACAGTCACTTCCTGCTCCTCCCCACTGGGACGGAAGGCAAGGGGGCATCCATGGGGTAGTGGTCCCAGCCAGTCAACACCTGCTCCTATGAGGGCCTGTGGTTGTGGTTAGTCGCTCAGTCATGTCCGACACTGTAATTCATGGACTGTAACCTGCCAGGCTCCTCTGTGCGTGGTTCTCCAGGCAAGGATACTACAGTGGGTTGCCATTTCCTTCTCCAGGGGATTTTCCCAACCCAGGGATAGAACCCAGGTCTCCTGCATTGCTGGCAGATTCCTTTTACCAGCTGAGCTACCAGCAAAGCCCAAAATTATGAGGTGCCCTAAATCATGACATTACTGAATTGAACTGCTCCATGTGGCATCACCTGGGTTTATCAAGTCTGTGGCTAGCTAACAACTGATGGCAGACAGCAGGCAGTGGTGTTAAGTGGGCATGTGCTGCCCATCCTCCTGCAGGCCAGTCCTGGCACATTCAGGAGGTGATGGCTACAGGATTTTCAAGAGCCAAGACAGCACCAGCCCAAAGAAGTGCTTTTCACGATCCCTGGTGGGAAATTCCATTTCATTCTCTGGGAACTCCCATACCCTGCTCTCACTTTTGCCAAGGCCTAAGGGTCTCACACAGTGTTCAGCATGACGCGTGGCTCACCTTGTCCCATAGCCTGAGTGCAGGGGCCATTCTATTGCCTGGTATTCCCAGCCTGGAGCCGCCACCGCTAAGAAACTCCAGGGTGCTCACTGCTGCGTGTTAAGCAGAGCAACACCAACACCCTGGGGCGGGCTCAGGTGCTGGCCTAGGAGGCAGGCTGGGGGTTGCGTCCTCACCTGCAGGAGACACAGTGCATGTGACCCCTTGCATCACTGTTGGCATATTTTACCTCTATCTACATTACAAACCCACAACACATTATTATTATTTTTGCTGTATCTATCTTTTGGAGAAAATTTAAAAATTTAAAGTTAATAATACTGTTTCCTGTTCTCTTTCTACATAAAGATGTTTCCATATTGTATCATTCCCCTTCAGTTAGAAGAATTTCCTTTAACATTTCCTATTGTTCAGGTCTGTTGCAGACACACTGTGTCCGCTTTTTATTATTGTGATAAAATACATACTAACAGCAGCAGCAATGGACGCTTTTGAATTGTGGCGTTGAAGACTCTTCAGAATTCCTTGCACTGCAAGGATAGCAAATCAGTCAACCCTAAAGGAAATCAACCTTGAATATTCATTGGAAGGACTGATGCTGAAGCTAATACTTCAGCCACCTGATGCAAAGAGCTGACTCATTGGAAAAGACCCTGATGCTGGGAAAGACTGAAGGCAGGAGAAGGGGGTCGCAGAGGATGGGATGGTTGGATGGCATCACCAACTCAACAGACATGAATTTGAGCAAACTCTGGGAGATAATGAAGGACGGGAAGCCTGGCATGCTGCAGCCCATGGGGTCCTAGTGTTGGAGACAACTTAGCGATTGAATAACAAAATATATAAGTTGTCATATAATTATTTTAAAATTTTATTTTTATTGGCTGAGCCAGGTCTTAGTTGTGGCATAGAGGATGTAGTTCCCTGACCGGAGACCGAGGCTGGGCACCCTGCGTCGGAAGGTCGGAGTCTCAGGCACTGGCCCACCAGGAAGTCCTTATATTTTGAAGTGTCCAATTCGGTGGATCAAGTAGATTCATAAGGCTGTGCAACCATCACCACTATATGTTTCCAAAACTTTCTCATCACTGCAAACATAAACTCTCTAGCCAAAAAGCATTAATTCCCTGTCTCTCCTCCCCTCAATCCTCCCTAACTTCTGATGCACTGTTTCTACAAATGTGCCTATTCAAGATGTCATGCAAGTGAGATCTTACCATATTTGTCCTTTTGTGGCTGGCTTATTTCATTTAATGTTTTTGAGATTCCTTTACGCTGTATCACGGACCAGTCCTACATTCCTTTTCAGGGCTAAATCCTATTCCATCGTACAGATGAACACCGCTTACCCATTCACCCTCATGGGCACCTGGGCTATTTCTACATTTTGTTATGGCAAATAATGCTTCACCCAACGTTGGCGCACGACTATTTCGAGTCCCTGTTCTCACTTCTTCAGGGTATATACCCCGAAGTATTTGACTGCTGGCTTAAAGCGTCCATTTTTAACTTTCTGAGGAAACATTAGTTTACACCCCCAGCTGTATACAGGGAGGTACACACCTGTTTTCATACTTGTTTCTACCGAAACGGCACAGTCCTTCACGCTTTCAGAGGTTTAACGCGTCCCTGCAGTGCCTGCCCGATTCCGGACGTCCCTTCCCCTGTGCCCGGCCGCCCAACAACAGAGCTGCACGGGCCCTCGCCGCGCCGGCTCACTCCCGCAGAGCCCCCCTCTAGCTCGACGCGGGAGGACCTGCGCCGTGGATAGCGTGGAGTCCCCGGCTCTGCCCCTCGCCCCGGGCCCACAGGGAAGGAACACTCTCGGCGAAGAACCCGGCCAGAACTCCTCAGGGCGCGGACTGTCCGCCGCAGCGTTCCCTCCGCAGGCGCCGAGAGGAGACTTCCTGGCGCTCCATAGTGACGTGGCCTCCGCCCCCAGCATTGCGCGTGCGTGACCCCGCCCCTCCAGGCGCAGGCAGAGCGTGGGCGCACGTCTCCCGAGGCCTCACTTCCGGCCGGCGGTCGACCGGACCCAGCAGCAGTGAGCAGTCGCGGTGCCTCCCAGCGCTCCGCCCCGCCCTCTAAGTAAAACGGTCGCCCGGCGATGACGTCGCGGGGGCCTGGCCGGGCGTCGCGGACTCCGGAGATGGAGGAAAAGGAGCAATTACGGCGGCAGATCCGCCTCCTGCAGGGTGGGTCGCGCCGGGCCGGGGTCGCGCGTCCCCTTCCTCTCTCTTGCTTTACAGCGGGCCCCCTGCCCGCCTCCCCGAAGGGGGCCGCTCTCGCCCGCGGGTCGGAGGCCGGGTCGGGTTGGTGGGGAGGTGGGTGGGGTCGAGCCGGGTCCTGGGGACCCTGCGGAGGCGTTCCCGGCTGGCCCAGGTCAGCCCCTCTCGGGTTTCCGCGGCGGGTGCGGGCGTTACCCGCGCTGCGGGCGCTGCGGCCGCTGGCGGCGGGGCTGTCGCTTAGTAACCGGCGGGAAGCGACCCTCCCCGCCGCCGCGGGCGTGAGAGGCCTCGGCCCCCCGGCGCGCTCCCTTGCTCGGGGCCAGTGGTGTGTATTTCTTCCCTGGACGCCCGGTTCTGACGCCTTTGTCCCTCCTTACAGCCACATTCTCTTTGATATTCCTGGCCCAGAATCCCTGGCCTTCAGGGTTTTCCAAACTTTTCCATTTTTAGACCTAAGACGGCACGTCGTTGTTCAGTCGTTAAGTCGTGTCAGACTCTTTTGCGACCTCAGTGACCGT
>SJYX01014802.1:550009-597458 GCA_006410675.1 Oreotragus oreotragus | reverse complement strand
GGCTTTCTTATCTCTTCTTGCTATTCTTTGGAACTCTGCATTCAGATGCTTATATCTTTTCTTTTCTCCTTTGCTTTTCGCCTCTCTTCTTTTCAGTGCTATTTGTAAGGCTTCTCCAGACAGCCATTTTGCTTTTTTGCATTTCTTTTCCATGGGGATGGTCTTGATCCCTGTCTCCTGTACAATGTCATGAACCTCATTCCACAGTTCATCAGGCACTCTAATCTATCAGATCTTGGCCCTTAAATCTATTTCTCACTTCCACTGTATAATCATAAGGGATTTGATTTAGGTCATACCTAAATGGTCTAGAGGTTTTCCCTACTTTCTTCAATTTAAGTCTAAATTTGGTAATAAGGAGTTCATGATCTGAGCCACAGTCAGCTCCTGGTCTTGTTTTTGTTGACTATATAGAGCTTCTCCATCTTTGGCTGCATGGAATATAATCAATCTGATTTCGGTGTTGACCATCTGGTGATGTCCATGTGTAGAGTCTTCTCTTGTGTTGTTGGAAGAGGGTGTTTTCTATGACCAGTGCATTTTCTTGGCAAAACTCTAGTAGTCTTTGCCCTGCTTCATTCCGCATTCCAAGGCCAAATTTGCCTGTTACTCCAGGTGTTTCTTGACTGCCTACTTTAGCATTCCAGTCCCCTATAATGAAAAGGACATCTTTTTTGGGTGTTAGTTCTAAAAGGTCTTGTAGGTCTTCATAAAACCGTTCAACTTCAAAAAAAAAACAAAACCGTTCAACTTCAGCTTCTTCAGCATTACTGGTTGGGGCATAGACTTGGATAACTGTGATATTGAATGGTTTGCCTTGGAGACGAACAGAGATCATTCTGTCGTTCTTGAGATTGCATCCAAGTACTGCATTTCGGACTCTTTTGTTGACCATAATGGCTACTCCATTTCTTCTGAGGGATTCCTGCCCGCAGTAGTAGATATAATGGTCATCTGGGTTAAATTCACCCATTCCAGTCTATTTTAATTTGCTGATTCCTAGAATGTCGACATTCACTCTTGTCATCTCCTGTTTGACCACTTCCAATTTGCCTTGATTCATGGACCTGACATTCCAGGTTCCTATGCCATATTGCTCTTTACAGCATCGGATCTTGCTTCTATCACCAGTCACATGCACAACTGGGTATTGTTTTTGCTTCGGCTCCATCCCTTCATTCTTTCTGGAGTTATTTCTCCACTGATCTCCAGTAGCATATTGGGCACCTAATGACCTGGGGAGTTCCTCTTTTGGTATCCTATCATTTTACCTTTTCATACTGTTCATGGGGTTCTCGAGGCAAGAATACTGAAGTGGTTTGCCATCCCCTTCTCCAGCGGACCACGTTCTGTCAGACCTCTCCAGAATGAATCTTTACTGTTATGATATATTTTTTTTTAATTTCCAGCGTTTTGCCTTAAAGTCTACTTTCTCTAAAGTAGGTATATGTAGGCTGGTTTTCTTTTAATGTCGCAAAACGTGTACATATATACTTGTGTACCTACATACATGGAGAAGGAAATGGCAACCCACTCCAGAACTCTTGCCTGGAAAATACCATGGATGGAGAAGCCTGGTAGACTACAGTCCATGGGGTCTCAAAGAGTTGGACACGACTGAGTGATTTCACTTTCTTTCTATAGTTCCTTTTGGAGAAGGAAATGGCAAACCATGCCAGTGTTCTTGCCTGGAGAATCCCATGGATGGAGGGGCCTGGTGGGCTACAGTCTGTGGGGTTGCACAGAGTCAGACACACACACACACACACACACACACACACACTCTGCAAATATTGGTGCATGACATATGTAAACATGTTTACTTTTGTAAGTAAACAATACAAAGTGTTGTAAACCTTCCAAAAAAAGCCCTTTTGTATTATGGCTAGAATTTTTTTTTTTTTAATCCAGCAAATAGTTGCTTTTAAAAAAGTGCAACCTGAAAATTGTCCTTGTAAAAAGAGATTTTGTCTGTTCACAATAATCCACAGTTTGGGTGTGTTTTGTGTATTTGGGTTTTAATCCAGTCTCTTCCTATGTGCTTTTCTTTGCTGTACCTATTCTATACTTTCTTTCCTTTTTTTTTTTCTTCTTTTGGATGTATATGTTTAAATTCCATTTTTTCCTCCATTAGCTTATTATATCTCCTTTTATTTTTCTTTCAGTTACATTGTACGTTTTTGAGTCTGTTATCGGGTCTCGGAAATTGCCGTCTGACCCCTCCCTGGACAGCATAAGAAGCTTAGAGCACCTTCCCCTTTTTCCTTCTCTTCCATCAGACATGCTGGAACTACCGTGATTTTAATTCTCCATGTGTTTTAGACCCTAGAAAAGGTTGTATATGGTCAGCCTTGACCGAGACTCACCTACGTATTCATTTTCCCATTTCGTTTCACTCCTTCCTTGCCTTCCACCAAGAAACACCTCTTGAGATTTCCCGTGATGTAGCAGCCGTGCTGGGGGCCGTTGCTCTCAGTGGATGGTTATCTGAAGTCTTCCTCTCTGGAGAGCGATTTTGCGTGGGAGGCTGTGGGGCTCCGGGGGGAGGTCTGGCCATTGCCGGCTGGCCCTGCTCTCCTGTGGGGTCTGCTGTCCCCCTCTGGCTGCATCTCTGGTTTCCAGCAGGTGTGTGATGGTGTGCTTCCCGCGTGTTTTATTTGTCATGCTTAGGTGAATCACGCACGGCTTGATAGAGGCTGTGGGGCTCCGGGGGGAGGTCTGGCCATTGCCGGCTGGCCCTGCTCTCCTGTGGGGTCTGCTGTCCCCCTCTGGCTGCATCTCTGGTTTCCAGCAGGTGTGTGATGGTGTGCTTCCCGCGTGTTTTATTTGTCATGCTTAGGTGAATCACGCACGGCTTGATGGTTTTCTTCAGTTTTGGCCTAGCTGAGTGCCTCAGTGCACACTCCTCTGTGCCGCCCGAGTGTGGTGAGGCCTCTGCTGGCACTCAGCCGGGGAGGGCTGGGGTCTCTGCTCCACGGCGCCTGGGGACTGGGCCCGTGGGGCTCAGGTTCTAGGCAGCTCGCTCCCATAGCTCATGTGGGGAGGAGCAGGACCTGGGGCCACACGGCCCCCAGCTCCATGCGCCTGAGGCCCTGTCTCTCCCCATGGAGTGGCAGAAGGGGCCCTGGGCAGGAGGCGCTGCCGCCCCAGAGCTGGCGGGCGGTGGCCGCTGATGTGCTTGCTTGGAGCCCCCAGGACTGTGCCTGTATCACCCACCCCAGCCCTGTGTCCTCGTGGGGCCATATCAGCATGAATAGAGCCCGCCCAAGACAGGCCCCAAGTGCAGGCCTCCCCCGGGTCTGAGCGAAGACCCTCTGCTTCCCACGCTCTGGCGCCCCACGGGTTGCCCTGCCACAGAAGGGACACAGGCTGAGGCCTCAGCTGTCCTGGGGAGGCGGGGCCCGGTACCCCTCTGCAGGGGGACCGCGCCTTTTCTGCTGTCGGAGCGTCTGCACAGACCACCTGGGCTGGCGCCGGTGTCCTTGGGGCCCTCTACTCTTGGTGGCCCTCCTGTCTCTCTTGTCTCCCCTGGTGTCTGTGGGAGGTGAGCTTGGGCTCCCCAGACTAACCGCTGCCAGGCTGATCCCAGGCTGAGAAGGCCCCAGCCCAGCGGGACCTCTGGTGCCACTTGAGCATCACCTGTGTGGCCCGGGGCCCTCAGTGCTCCCAGGGATCCTCCCGGTTCACAGGTTTGGTCCTAATGCATAGAATTGATGGGATTTGCAAAGAAAGTCTATAGTTGCACACAACGACTGCAAATCCATCAGCTTCTGACCATGAGACGTGCAGGTGCTTGTTGCTCTGCCCCCTTGTCTTCTCCCAGGCCCAGCCTCCTGGCATCTCACGCCCGGCAGTCCTCAGGAGTCTGCAGTCCCGCCACTGGCGGCCCGGGAGGCGTCAGGACAGGGTCCAGCCCAGGCAGTGGCAGGTCCCTCCTGTGGGGTTGCATGCGTGGGAGCGAGCCACTGTCCTCCCCACCTCCTGTGCCCCCTGGCAGCTGACCCTCGGGTACGTGCTCTGGCAGGCCCCAGGGGTTCTGGGCCAGTGTCTCCGGGGGCCTGACCTCACCTGTTACAGCTGTATGGGCTGCCCCCACCCAGGTGCGCTGAGGGAGCCAGCCTGCTCCCAGGCGTCCGCGGGGTGGGGCTGAGCCGGGCTCTGGTTCGTGGTGTGCTCTCTCCCTCCCTTTGCGTTGGTTTTGGGTGGTGGGGGCCTGGGGGTGTGGTGCTCCTCCTGGTGCTCCTGCCCGCCCGGCTGAGGAGAGTCTGAGAGTATGGAGGCCCAGTGCCTGGGCCATCAGCCTGGCCCCGATTGCTCCGTCCTGGAGAGGCGCACGTCCGGCAGGGCCTCTGGGAGTCCAGACAGGGCCTGTGGGTGCCATGGGCCTGGGGCAGGGCCCAGCCCCCCACACTTGCGGGCTGCTTGCTGTCCTTCTCTGGAGCGCGGCGCTTTCTGAGCCAGTTGGGAGCTGTTTTCTCTTCACAGTGTGCCCCAGGCCGTGCAGACCCCCAGGCTCTGGCCGCTGTCTGCCTGACTGCCTTTGCATCGGCGGCGGCCTGGGCAGAGCCTGTTCTCCGTGGTGCTAGGTGTGACAGTGGCTGCTGCTCTAAGCGCTGGGTACGGGTGGGCCCCGGCGGCTGGCAGCAAGTGGCCTCGCCCCCCAGCAGGGGCCGTCCTGTGAGGCAGCATGTGCTGGGGCGGCGCGGCTGAGCCTGTCTTGTCTGTCCAGCCGTCCTGCGGTGCAGGGCTGGGTGCCTTCAGAGCCGCTCACTCCCCACACACCAGCAGCGGCTCAGCCGCCTGGTCCTGAGTCGATGCAGGTGGCAGAGGTATGTGGGGTGGGCAGTAGGGCCTGGGTTTCGGGGGAGAGACGGCGTACCTCACTGTGTGCAGGAGATGGAAGGCAGGCCCTGGCCCTGCGAGCAGACCCACACTCCCAGCCCCGGCGCTACCATGGAGCCTGGGGGTTGCGGCGGGAGGGTGGGGAGGAGCAGGCCGGGCCCGCGGCTCGCAGCGCATCTGGGGTGAGCCTTGCTGAGGCCACGCTGTGCAGCGAGCCACCAGCACTACGTGTTCCCATCTCTGCTTGCCCACGCCTGTGTGGAGCCTGCAATGTTGGAACGGGGGCGGGCTCGCCCTCAGGACCTGCCCTCCTGAGCTCGGGCACCCCGAGTGCCCCTGCAGAGTGCGGTGCTGGCAGGCACTGTGACCTGGGCATCAACAGTGAGGGGCGGCCTTCCCTCCCTCTGGGCACCTTTGCCTCCAGCTCCAGACGGCAGGGCTGAGCCTCATGTCAGGCGGCGCGCTCTTCTGGAGAGCGGCTTGGAGCACCCACCACCCTGAGATTGGGAGGCCTCTGCTCTGGGCCTCTGCCTGCCTGGCCCCCTCCCATCCCTCCTCCCCCCTTGCCAGCCACAGAGACCCAAGGCCCTGTCCTCAGAGGTGTGTGGGGTTACAGCCGCCCGCAGCCTTACCCTGGCCCCAGCAGCGTTCTTTCTGCGGGTGGAGCCTGGGAGCTGTCCCTGAGCAGGGCTGCTAGGCCGGAGGACCCTGAAGGGGCCCAGGCCCAGGCTCCTCCCTGAGGGCTCAGAGCTGAGGGTGGGGGGCCCCTGGTCCACTTCTTAGCCAGCCTGCGCTGCCCTCCCGCCGCCTCCATGGTTGGCAGGGCAGCACATGGTAGCAGGCCTCCTCTGGCCCGTGAGCCCCAGTGGCTCTGCTGCCTTCCCGCCTCCGCTGCGGCGCCCTGTCTCTGGCCCATCTCTGGCTGGGCAGGCTGGCTCCAGGGCTGAGTGAGGCCAGATCTGCCCTGCACCTGGTGCCCTCAGGCCTGCTCGCTGCCCCTGGGCTGCAGCCCTGCCACTCTGGCCACCGGATAGGACAGGTGAGTGGCCAGGAGAGTCTGGGTAGCCTGGCACTTGTGAGGGCACATGTGGTTTTCTCTCCGTGGTCACTGCTTTTTATAGCGAGGTTATTTCCAGGCTCTCTCAGAAGCGTCTGTCTCTGGCCCCGACTCTGAAGAAGCTGGGCTGGGTGCCCGAGGGGCCAGGTTGTGGCCAGGAGGAGCGCTGTCCTCGCACGGGCCACTGGCGGGCCATGTAGTGGGACTGAGATTCCCAGGGACAACTGAGGCCTGGTGTCTGTCACACGTCTAGGGGCACACCCTGTGTCTGATGGGTACCCCCCACCCCCCGTGGGTGAGGATGGAGTCCCTGAGGGTGAGAGGGTGGAGGCGGGCATGTTGGTTGGCGCCTGTCCCGTGGTGCTGTGCTTAGTGTCTGGGCCAGCCCCGTGGGGAAGGCAGGCATGTTCTGCACTGCGTCCCCTGTCGCTCACGCTTGGAATGTGGGCCTCTGCCCACCTGGGACTGGTGGGCACTTTCCTGCCACTAGAAGCCTCAGCAGAAACTGCCAAGGTGGGGTGGGCCTTCACTTTCCAGGATCGGCTTTGTCCCCTCAGCTGACCTGGCTTGTTGGGGGCCCTGGTGCTGTCAGTGGGGTGTGGACAAGGCCCCTCCACTTCCTTGGTGGACCTGGGAGCCCCTGTTGCTCCCTAGGGCTCTGGCCTTCTGGGGTCGCAGCCTGGTGGGGGGGCGGGTTCCCCCCCAGGCCATCTCCCTGTCCTCCTGGCTTGCCTGGGCTAGGCTCCCAGATGGACAGACACAGGCGTGAGAAAGGACCGCTGTCCTGTGAGGACGGAGACCATGTGCCCACAGACCCAGTGCGGGGCTAGGTGTTGGCTGGCCCCTGGTCCCCTGAGCAGTCAGGCCTTGGACCTCTACAGGTGGGTGCGTCAGCCCAGCACAGCCTGGTTCAGCCCGGACAGTGGCCACCCAGTCTTCTGTGGTGGGGAGCCCAGCTGTGTCTGGACACTGCTCTCTGCCCGCTCGGGCCTGGCCCTGTCTCTGGGGGAGTGGGGGGAGGGTGGGCTGTCTGCCTGGCCCGGATCCTGCCTTCCCTGCCTTTGCTTGGGGCGCCTGGCCTTGGGGTGTGGCCGTCTCTTGCACCTGTGGGCCCTGCTCCCTGAGTTTGCCCCCGCCCCAATCCCCAGCCACACGCCGTGCTGTCTCCTCTGCCTTCTGGGGCGTGCCTCCCTGAGATGTGCTCGGGCTCCCTGCCCCCTGTGCCCAGGGCCTGCAGGTGGGGCGGGGGCTAGGAGGTGCTCCCTTCCCCTCCTCCATCCTTTAGAGTGATGCCTAAACGGGTGGGAAGACCCACCCCCCGTAATGTACAGCGACTGCCAGGGAGCAAACTACCCCCATTTCACACAGACGGGGCGGTGTCACCGTGCGATCGATGGCTTGTGCACGATAATTACAGGAACCGGTGGCTTGTGTTGCTTGAGTGAGTTTGAGAAGAGTAGGGTCTCAATCTTCCCTCTAATAGGGCCCTGACAGTCCCGGCGCTGTGCGTCTCTGGCTGACAGTGTCGTCATTAAACACCAGGTAGTGTGCGATGGCGGCGCGCAGGACCAGGCGGCGACAGGGCTGTCTGTCACCTCCCCGCTGCCCACGCTCCTCTGGGCAGGTGACATGTGGCCCAGTCAGGCTGCTGCTGTGACTTGGTGACGGTAGTTGTTCGCCGAGGCTGGTCCCTGGAGCAGAAGACAGGAAGCCTCGCAGGGCAAGACCCAGGCCCGCCTCTCCCCTCTCAGGGACAGGCGTCCCTACCCCTTGCTGACGTGTGCCTGCGTGTGAGTGAGCGCGTGTGTGAGCGAGCACGTGTCCACACATCCACCCCCTCCCCAGGGTCTCCTGTGCCTGCGTGTGAGCCAGCGCGAGTGTGAGTGAGCGCATCCACCCCTCTCCCCAGGGCTCCCTGTGCGGACTCTGGCCTGGAAAGCAGGGGTGGGTCCCCTGCATGTCCCTGCCAGGAGGGCTGGCCCTGGGGGCAGAGCTGGGTGCTGTGGGAGCTGGGAGGAGCCTTGGCAGCCCAGTCCCTTCCTCCGACCTCCCCCCCGCCCAACCGTGTGGCCGCCTGCCGGGACGCAGCTGAACCACAGACTTCTGCAGGGCTTGTCCACCGTTTGAAGTGCCAGCAGCCATCAGGCACAGGAAAAGTGGAGTGATTTATTAGACTCATAAAAATTCATACTCTGCGATCCCCGTCATCCCCCGTTTGAAGCTTGTTAGAGCGCGGGGGCCTGTGGTCCCTGGCAGCTCCCACTGAGTGAGCGCGGGGGCGGAGTGTCTGCCTCCTCCAGGAGAAAGCCCTCGCTGGCGCAGTTTGTCCTGAGGCTTTGCCTCTCCTCCTGTGGTGGGAGTGGGAGGGCCAGGCCCGCACACACCCTGCACCTGCAGGTCCTGGGCTGGGACTGGCCAGAGCACTGACTGCAGTGGGCCCAGGGTGGCCCCACGTGAGCGTTGTCCTGGTGAGGAGTGAGACACAGGTCTGGGGGCACAGGGAGCCTGCAGGGCGAGGTGGAGATCTGGGGTGCTGGGGGAGGTGCGGGTGCAGGGGCAGGTCGCAGTTTGTCTCTGGCTGTCTTTACAGGTTGGAGCCGTGTGTCTTCTAGGCTGATGTCAAAGAGTTGAGCCCCTTTTTTGTCCTTCCTGAGAGACTCCTACATGGGCCCCTGGGCCTGGTGCCCGCCTGGCCCAGCCTGGGTCCCTTCCTGCAGGGCAGGGTGGGCAGGTCTTTTTCCTTCTCTCGTCCTTAGGGCTGATGTGCCTGGCAGCTCTGCTGCACGATAGGCACTGTGGAACCTCTGGAGGGGGTGGAGGGCAGAGGGTCCCCACTTCTCTTGACAAGGAGGTAGCCCCTGAGCTGGCCAGCGCCAGCCCTCCCTGGGTCTTCCCCTGAGAACTGAGGTCTGGGCAGGGTGAGGGGGCCCAGCCTCCTGCCATGACGCTTGCTTTCATCCGCCTCTTTGCAGGCAGCATCTCGCTCGCTGGCTCTGCTTTAGGTCCCGGCCCTTCCGCAGGGTGTGTGGGGCCAGTGTGGGAGCTGCCCTGCCCCTGGCATCTGCTGGGAGCACCCCTCTGGGAGGACCTCTGGCCTCACAGCTGTCCCCCTGCTTCCTGCAGGTGGTAGAGCTTCTCCTGGTGGCCCTTGGGGTCTGTGTGCCCCTCCTCAGTCCTCCTGATGCTGTTGTGGTCTCACAGTCTCCAGGACCATAGGCATCACCAAGGGAACAGCTTAGACAGGCTGATGTTCGGAAAAGGTGGTGTCCAGAGATGACAGGCCCGTCATTGGCGATCTGGTGGCTCTTTTTTGCTGGCCAGGTGTGAGCCTTCCACCAGCCTCGAGGCAGCACAGGGCAGGCCCAGACTCTCCACCTGCCTGCAGCCCTCCCTGCTTCCCACTGTCCCAGGGGCCGTGGCCTTGCTGTTCCCTCTGTCTAGACCCCCCTGACCAGCGGTGTCATTGTGGGCGCACTCCCTGAGTTACCTGCCTTGTGATTCCTAAGCAGGCAGTTAGCTGGAGGGGCCTGTTCTCGTGGAGGCTGAGGGTGGTCTGGGGGGCGCCCTAGAAAGAGGCGTCATGGGGGAGCCCTCTTGGGAACTGTGGGGTTGAAAGCTCTTTCAGACCTCGGAACCCAGGAGGAGCGGGTTTGGGTGCTCGGAAGCTGCCCCAGTCAGGGGGAGGCCTCCCCCAATGTGGGGGCCTTGAGCAGCCTTGGGNGAGGCTGAGGGTGGTCTGGGGGGCGCCCTAGAAAGAGGCGTCATGGGGGACGGGAGAACCCTTGACACCCCAACTTTCGAGAAAGTCTGGAGCCTTGGGTCCTCCTCGCCCAAACCCACGAGCCTTCGACGGGGTCAGTCCCCCTCCGGAGGGGGTTACACCCCCGGAACTCGTCGGAACCCCTCGCCCCACGTCACGCCCGACGACCACTCCGCTGTCCGGCGTGGGACCCGCGTTACTGGGAGTGGAGGGCAGCTCCCGGGGCTCCTGAAAGCCTGAGCCATGATGTGGCCTCTTGGCTGTCTTACGCCGGAGTTGGGGGTGTGGGGAAGTGTCAGGGCAGCTGCTGAGGAAGAGCAGGTTTGGTGACAGAGGGGCTTTGAGTCACACAGGACTGGGCACGGGACACCCAGGTTGACAGGAGGCTCACCCCACAGCCCGCCCGCCGTGCTGCAAGACCCTGGGAGTCCGGGCGCTCGACTGACCCTGTCCACTCCGTTGGCTGGCGGGGCCTGGGGCCCCCTTTAGGAGCAGAGCTTGGTTTCTGGGGTACCTGACAGGCGGGTAGGGTTCTCGGTTCTCAGGCTGTGCCTGGCCCAGGCGCCTCGTGTGTCTGGTTCTGGTGAATCCCCCGCCTGGATGCCAGGCGGTGGCTGTGGCCCAGCTGTCCTGTTCTGCACCCCACTGGGCAGGAGGGCTGGAGGCGGCCGTGCTCTCTGGCTCGGCCTTCCCTGGTGGCGCTGAGCTGTCTCCTCACTCTGCTGGCCCTCAGGTGCGAGGGTGGCATCGTTGGACTGCGTGGGAAGCCCAGCCGTGACTGTCTGCTCTCTCGGGTCTCCTCCACGGCCTGTTGCTCAGGCTGCCCATTCCAGAGGCCCCAGTGCCCATGTGGACCTGGAAGCTGGTGCACGGTGGGCTGTGGGGCCCGGGGCCCAGTCAGGGGGAGTCTGGCGACAGGCCTCTGGTCCACGCTCCTCAAAGTCCCAGATCCGCCTTGCCGCCCCCGTCCTGCCTTTCCTGACGGCGCCCACCCTGCCTCGTTGGGATGTCTGGAGCTGACTGGCCAGTGGGCTGTCGGGGGCTCCTCCCGCCACCTCGTGCTCCCATCAGCAGCCCCAGGCAGCCTCTGCTCAGAGGCGCTCCGGTTCCAGCTCCTCTTCACTCGTTAAACAGTCGTGAAATCAGCTTGTTTCCTCCTAGTTTTTGCCCTTTGAAGTTCCATAAAAACCTGAACTCCCTCTCAACCCCAGTCCGTGGTGACAGAGCGAGGGCCTGCCCTCCGTCCGGTGGCTCTGCTGTCTGTGGTGCTCATTGAGCGGGGGTGGGGGCCAGAGTCAGCTGGAGGCCGGGCTGCTGCGGACGGTACTGCCGGACGGCCACCCCGAGGGCTGGTTCTTCCCCATTCCCAGACGGCCGGGCCCTGCGGCTGGCCTCCCTGGCAGCACCCCACCCCCACCCCCAGCCGCGAGCTCGGCGCGCGGGGCCAGGGCCCAGCTGATGGATGGGCTCATACCCATTCAGATATGATGCCAGCAGTTTTTTTGTAGTTTGTCTTCCACTGTGGTAGTAAAGTTTTTAATTAGGGAAGCTAATGAGATCGATTAGTCATTAGAAGTGACCTCTGCACAGCGGGGCGGAGAGGGCTGTGTGTGTGGGCCTGATAACGCGGCGCCCGGGCGTCGTTGGCAATAAAGGCGCGAAGGGTTTGATTTGAGTGAAATGTGCCAGGGGGAATACATCATGCGGAGAAAAAAATTACAGCCCTGGGAGTCTGTAATGAAGGGAATTAAACCAACATCCTATCTAAATAACATGATTATCTACACAGACCTCAGCCAGCCAGGAGAAAGGGGAGAGCCTGCTGCCTGGCGGGGCTGTGCTGGGCTGGGCTCAGGCGGCCCTGCCCGCGCCAGGAGTGTGCTGCCTCCTGGAGACCACACCCACCACTCCGCCTGGGCACAGGCTTTGGGGCTACCAGGCCTCCCACCCCAGCTTTCTGGCCCCTGTGTGCCATGTGCAGTCTTAGGAGCCCCCAGTCCTACCACCCCTAGGACGAGGGTGGCACGCCACCTGTCTCTCCCTCCGCTTTGCTGAGCTCGTGCCCTGGACAGGGGCGCCCTGGACTGTTCTCTCTGGGGCTGTTGTCAGGCGCGTCCACCCCTGGGCCCATGCTGCCCACGGGAGGGCGGGAGGGTCTACAGGCCCAGGCCGGGGGCTGTAGCACGCTGTGGGGGTGGGGGACGGGCTCTGTGCTCTCCCCCTGCCTTTTGGATCTGGAGGGCTGAGGTGTGACACGGGAGATGTCTGGAGAGTGNCTGGGCCCATGCTGCCCACGGGAGGGCGGGAGGGTCTACAGGCCCAGGCCGGGGGCTGTAGCACGCTGTGGGGGTGGGGGACGGGCTCTGTGCTCTCCCCCTGCCTTTTGGATCTGGAGGGCTGAGGTGTGACACGGGAGATGTCTGGAGAGTGACAATGAGCCCCTTAAGATGGAGGGTCTACTTTATTAGTTTGTGTATTTTTGGAAGCGGTAACAGGGCACCAATAAGGAAAATGCAGTAAGTTGATGATAAAGTTGCTCTCACAGTAGGGCTGCATTGCAAAGAGATGTGAATATCAGTGCTCTTTCCAGACGGGAGTTAGGACCAGGCCCAGAGGCTGTGTCTCAGTCCCTTGGGCAGTGGGAACTGGGGGCTTCCTGAAGGAGGTGGCTCCTGGTGGAGCAGGGAGGGGATGGGAGAAGGGTGCATTCATCTGGGCGAGGGGGTGGAGCGTGGGATGGAAGCAGCCAGGCTGGGGCGGGGGCCTGCTCACGGCCCAGCGCCCCTTCCCACCCCACACATCTGTGCCCCGGGCCGCAGAGCAAGGCACCCCTGGGCTCTGCGGTGCGTGTCACAGCCCTGGCTGGTGGGTGGTGGCCACTGTGGGGGTCAGAATGGGGCGGGGGGGGTGGGCGGCCCTGCTGAAGGGGACAGGCAGGGGTCTGTCCAGGTGCAGAGGCTCTGTGAGCAGGGAGCTGGGATGGGTTTGGAGGCCATGAGGTCAGTGTGGAGCTTGGTGATAACTTAGAGGAATTCTCATGTTCCTGAGCTCATAGTTGGAACAAGCTATTATTGATTTTCGTTGGTCTCTCCTTGTTTGTAAGACCTTGAAAATTCAATTCAACAAACATTTATTTATTGATACCCAGGGTATGTTGGGCTGTGTGTGGTGTAGGGCTGCCCGAGGCTGCAGACCCGCCCGCTCGGGCACTCACCAGGACTGGGGCTCCAGGTGAGCCTGTACTTTTGCTGAGCTCCCCTCGTTCTCCGTGACCCCTCCTGAGCTTCGGCCCTTGTGACAGACAGGTGGGGCCGGGTGCTGGCCCAGCCTTGCCCTGACTTCTGTGGACCCCCTTGGTGGGCAGTGGTTGTGGGTTCCAGCCATTAGTTGTAGGTCCCGGGAAGCAGAGGCGTCCCCCGCCCTAAGCATTCCCTGGACCTTGCAGCCCACACCTAACCTGACCCTGGGTGCGTGGAGCCTGCACTTTCCTCTGTTGTGGAGGCTGCTAGGAGGGCCTGGAGTCCGTGCTGCGTCCTGGCCGTCTCATGTGGGAAGGCGGGGCCCTTCCAGCATCTGGACAGGGAGCACAGTGCCTGTTCCAGTGGCCATGCAGGTACGGTCACTTTGCTTGGTGGGCTGGCCCTGACTGCCCCCAGGCAGGCCCCCACCCACCCCACCACCCGCCGGGCCGGGTAGGCCTGGAGAGGAGGTCCAGGCCGAGGTGCTGATTGCTGACAGGCGAGGGCCTGGCTGTGGCTTGGTGGGCTGTTGTGTTCCCTGCTCTGGGGGATGGTGTTTAGTTAGTGCTACCGTCACCATTCACAGAGCAGTAACTGCTTCCTGTGGGGTTTGCAGGTGCTGGGAAGATGTGTCCTTGGCCGAGGGGAGTAGGTTCAGGTCAGGGCGCACTGGTTTGTGCCACTGGACAGTGGGGTGGCTGTGCACCGCCCGGACTGGTGTAAAGCAGCGAGACACGTGGGGCCCTGGGGGGCTGCGCCCGCTCCTGGGCCGTGCCGGGCCCCGGGCGGCCTTCAGCTGAGGGTTAGCTGATCCTTGCCCTTCCTTGTGCCGGAGTTCTGGTGGTGAGACCAGTGCATTTTCCTGGCGCCCGCGTGCGTCCATCCCCCCCAGCTGTGCTGCCCAGAAGCCGCCCGCTGCGGGGGTGGTGGTTGTGGCCCCCTTCCAGGCAGAGCCCTGGGCTGCGTGCAGGCATGTGGAAGTGGGCCCCAGGAGAGGCGCCCTTGGGAGCCTGGGCCCGAGCCGCCTGGCCTGAGGGCCTGGGTGCTGGCTGAGCCACGAGGGGCGGCAGCGCTGTGTTAGCTTTAATTATATGGGCAGTTAGAGCCGTGCATTACGAAAGGCAAGAATTAGATGCGTTCCTTGAAGCCATGGAGAAATTGCTGGCTATCAAGTTGAGGGAACTGGGGCAAAACAGATCCCTGTTAATTGCATGAAACCTTCAGCAAGGAGGAAAGCTGTGGTGTATATCACTCTGCAAAATGTTATGGAAACGGAAGTGATTAAGGACATAAATCTGCGTGGATGCAGGGGCCGGGTGAGGGTGGCCAGAGAGATGAGCGCCTTGCACCCCAGCCTCCGTGGCCCACTTGCGGCCCCTCCTCACTGCCCACGGGAGCTGGGCCTGTCCTGCTGCCGGCTCTGGCTGCAGGAGCTGCTGGGCTCCCCGGAGCGGGGTGGGTGTGGGCAGGGCGGATCGAGCAATGGGCAGCTCCCCCGCCTCCCCTGACCACTGTGTCTGGGTCTCCCTGCAGCCTCCACCCTGCATGGCCAGCGGCCCCCTCCCACCAGCAAAGTGATCAAGACGCGCTACCGCATCGTCAAGAAGACCCCGACCTCGCCTCTCAGCACCGCCCCTGGCCCCCCGGCCCCCCCGTCCTGGCGGGCGCGGCGGCTCTCCCTGTCCAGGTAAGAGGCCTGCGCCTAGTGGGCTTCAGAGGCTGGGACCAGCCGGAGGGCCTCAGGGCCTAAGCGCACCTCCTCAAGTGCTTGGTCTGTAGTTGTTGGCAGGGGAATGCACTAATTTTTTCACCCAGTAATTTCTGCACAAGTCGTGTGGCCAACCCGTGTGTGCCATGTACTCGTGCATTCTCACGCTCCCTGTCCTGTTATCAGCAAGCCGCTGGAGCTAGTCTGGGAGCAGCCACGGCCCAGACTGTTGAGGCCACGCCACACTGGGTGTCCCTCAGGGAGAAGCTTCTGGTGAGAGAGGCTGGGCCAGCTCTCTGTCCTATGGCGATCGTCAGAGGCAGGAGGTGAGGCTGCAGCCCGCTCCACCTGCTGTCCCCAGGGGCCTGCTGCTCGCGAGGGCTGTGGCCTGGCTCCAGGCGGCCTCTGGCTGAGGGCGTGTGCAGGCTGGGCGGCTGCGGGAGAGGAGCTGGGGACCTGCTGGCCCACGGTAGGTGTGCCAGGAGGTCAGCCTGCCCAGGCGGTCAGCAGTGCCCACCACCCTCCTCCCTCCCACTAGGCCACACGAAACTTGGCCGTGCTGCCGGCTTTTCTGGAGGCGATAGCTGGAAGTATATTTTAAATTAATTTTACTGCACTTTTTGTAATATTTTTGTTTTAAATAGATTTATAAGCATCTTGGGGGCTATTTCTACAAATTTATGAAGATAATTTTCACTCTCTCGATAAGGTTAAATTTACACCTGCTATTTCCATATTAATTCACAGTGCTAAGTGGGTCTAATTTTCTTCCGTTCTCCTATCTGGTGAGCATGGCCTTTCCTAATGCAATTTCCCCCTCACTAAATCACTGTGATCGGGAGTCATGATCGAGCTAAATTAACTTAAATTAATTTACTTAATAAGAGCCCCAGATCATCGTGAATGAGGTTCAGATTTATTGATTCTTGCTCCCGCCTCCCCCCCGCAGTCGGCCAGCGTCCGGCCACCTCGGCAGCCCAGGCCTGGCCCCGCCTCTGCTGGGGCTGAGTGACTTTTGTCAGGAGGCACCAACAGGCCTCTCCTTTTGGCTCCTGGGGCCACAGGAGCCCAGGTGTGGATCCAACTGGGTCAGTATTGAGTGCTGAGTGTGCCAGGCTATGATGGAGTCACTGATCAGAAATGAGCGCCAGGCTTAAGGGGCAGGGTTCCTGAGGGGGGAGGTGGCCGGGCGTGCCCCCGAGGCAGCCACCGCCTCAGTTTCAGCCAGGTGTCCAGCCCCTCAGGCGGAGGATGGCCCGGTCAGCAGCAGGGCCTGGGCTGTGCCTCCCCTTCAGCTCTGGGGACCGGTGGGGCTGCTGCGTGGACAGGTGGTGGGGTCCACACTTGGGTCGGGTGCACAGCACGGGCTGCTGGGACAGGCCCAACCAGCCTGCCTGCCAGCCCCTCTCGGCCGCTGCCTGCCTGAAGCTCCACATCCCCGTGAAGGCGGTCCGGGCCTGGTGGGGAGGCTGGGTCGCCGCCCAGGAGCCCTGCCAGGTGCCTGGGGTGCCGGCCCCGCAGCCCTGGCCATGCTTGGTGGCTGCAGCTGCTCCAGCTCTCAGCAGCCTGGTTCGGAGGTGTGGCCAAGACACGTGTTAGCTGAGGGCGGATATGGGGCCTGCTTGGGGGCTGCCTCCCTGAAGGCCTTTCTGACCCTCGCCAAGCGCCTGGGAGGCCCTGAACGTGGTTTGGGGTGGTGGAGCTGAGTGGCTGGGAGGCCCAGGACGTGTGGCTGCCAGTGCGTGGGTTCCTGTGCCCAAGGTCACCTGTGCCCTGGGGAGGCCTCCTCCTCGGCAGAGTTGCCGCCCACCACTGCCTGGCCCGCTGTCAGCTGCTCACGCCCGGCTCAGCTTGTCAAGGCAGCGGGATGGGCCTGTCCCTGGAGCTAGCAGCCACCTTGAGGCCTGTCCACGCTGCTCCTTCAGTCCCTCAGAGTTAGGGCTGCCTGTGTGTGGCCGGCAGGTGGTGGAGAGGCCCCAGGGCCCGCCGGCCTTGACCCTGACCTCTGTCCCACAGCGGCAGCTTCCCCAGCTCTCCCTGGCAGAAGGAGGAGTTGGGATGGCGACTGGGCCGAGGCCAGGATGGGCTCCTGGCTGCTGAGTGACCTCAAAGTAGGGCTGTCCACCAGGCACCAGGCTGAGCCCAGGGACCAAGTGCTCTTCTCGGGCTCCTGATTGGTGCCCCAGGGAGAGAGGACACCAGCGGCGGGCTGGCTGGCAGGGCCTGCTGTCCTGAGGTCTCAGGAGGGCATGTGGCCTCCGAACGCTGCAGCCTGCTCTCACCCCACCCGCTCATCCTCGGGAGGCAGCAGCCCCTCTGCCTGACCCCTGCCCTGCGGGAGCCAGCGGGGTAGGTGTCCCCAGGCCTGGCTCCTGGTGTCCGGGAAGTGACAGAGATGGCAGCATCCTTGGCTTCTGCCCCCCGGAGGCCCGAGAGCCTCACTGTGGCCTGACCCACGTGCCAGCGTGGCCACCGCTGTTAGCGCTGTCCCGTGCACCAGGGCGCACGTCTGCCTCACGAGGTGGCTTTGTGTTTTGCCCCCTGATTTAGATGGAAACCTACCTGCTCTGAGCCCCCAGTCAGTTTTGGCCTCATGTTGGGGGTGCTGAGGCCCACCTGGTAGCCCACATTTGCAGCAGGAGGCTGCGGTCCCCACCCAACCTCGTTGTCTGCTCTGGAGGTGGAGGAGGTTCTGGTGCTGCTGTGGTGAGGCTCTGACTCCAGAAACACCCGAGAGGAAAGTCCGCTGGAAGTAGGGCCATTAGCCTGTCAGGTCCATCTGCTGGTCAGCCCTCATCCCATTGGGGCAGATAGAAGGTGGGAAGCCCCTGAACAGCAGCTTCTGGACACATGCCCTCCCGACCCGGACACTGCCCACCAGGCTCCCTAGACATGTGTCCGTCGTCCCATCGAAAGCCCCCGGCTGCCCTGGCCAGGAGAGTGTGCAGAGGCCTGAGCAGGCGGGACACAGTGGCGTCTGCCCCTCCTGGGAGCGACGCTGGCCCAAGTTACCCTCGGCGCTGTTCCATGCTGCTGTCCAGGCTGGCAGACGCCTCACTTGGGGGCTGCCTGGCTGTGGGAGCCACGGCAACTGGCCCTGCAGGCCCAGGCTGGTGCTCGCTCCAGAGGGGCTCACAGAGTGCGCCCCCCGAGCTGAGGCTCACGCTGAGAGAGGGCTTAATTTTTTTATTCTAAGATTTATGGATTTGCTATGCCCTCACTGGCTTCCAGCAAGTTCATGAATCTGAACTAAAGCTGAGATGTGACTTATGTCCCTAAACGGCCTGTCACTTGTTTTCTCTCCGAATTCATCTGATGGGGAAAGTGCGGAATAAACAGAAGCTGCTGTGCTTAAGCAGCCGCGTCTGCAGGCCGCGCTGTCCTGACTACAAATGGTGCTGTCACCGGGCCTGCCGCCCGTCGTGCTGCCCTCTTTTATTTTTGTGTCTGTGCAGTAAATCTTAAGTAATTTCAGATGCTTGACGAGGTTTGGGCTGTGACTTTGAAGGCTCTAAAGCGTTTCTCCAAAGTGACACTCATCATCGTGAGGATGGGCAGCGTCCCTGCGGGGACCGCGACTCCGCGCCATTCCCTCAGCCGCCCTTCTGGGGAGCAGGCAGCCCCTTCGCCCCACCCAGCCTCCCCCCACCTGCCTTACCAGGGTGCTGGGCGGCCCAGGCTGCTGCGAGCAGACGCTGCACGCAGGGCGGCTCACACAGATGTTGACTGCTTGGTCTGGAGCTGGACGTCTGAGGTCAGGGAGCCGGCCAGGGCCACCCCTCCTCCTGTGGCACACGGCCGCCTGCCTGTTATGTCCTCACCTGAGAGGGAGACAGAAGCTCAGGTCTCACGAGGACACTAATCCTGTCACGGGCCTGCCCTGATGACCTCGCCTCACTCTCGTGCATGCCTGTGTGCTAGGTGGCCTCAGTCATGGCTGACTGCGACCCCATGGCTGTAGCCCACTAGGCTCCTCTGTCCTTGAGATGCTCTAGGCAAGAACACTGGAGTGGGTTGCCACGCCCTCCTCCAGGGGATCTTCCCGACCCAGGGATCGACCCAGGTCTCCCGCATCGCAGGCTTTACCGTCTGAGCCACTAGGGAAGCCCCATCTCACCCTCATCACCCCCCAAATGCCCCGTCTCCAAACAGTGTCACACCAGGGCTAGGGCCTCAACATGGGAGTTTGGAGGGGACACAGCCTTGAGTCAGAGCAGGGGTGTCCTCTGAGGGCAGTGGGACTAGGGTCCCCACAGCCCCCCACCCTGCCCTGAAGGGTCTGTGGCACTTGGAGGAGCTCAGGGGGCACCCCTGGGGGAGCAGTGCCCCCCCAAGCCCCACCTCAACTCTGGGGGCCAGCCTGGGGGTGCACAGAGGCCGTCCCAGCTCAGCCCAGGTGGGGCTCTTGGTGCCCCGGGCTGGGCAGTGGGGACCCCTCCCCCCCCCGCCGCCGAGGGGCCACCCACTGGCAGCTGTCCTGTGCTGGGCAAGTTCTCTGGTCAGAAGTCAGCAAAGAGTGATGCAGAAGCTGCCATGGGGCGAGTGCCAGGAAGCACTGAGACTCGTCCAGGCTGACAGAGGTTGTGGGCCCAGAGAAGGCCTCTCTGGGCAGGGGCTGTGGGGTCAGTGAGGGCCACGTGGCGGGGGCTTCCCAGTGCGGGGATGTAGCCCAGGGTGTCTGCTCAGAGGGCAGTGGCCGCGGGAGGTGCTGGGGGTGGGATAGGCCTGTTGCTGCACCTGTGGGGGCCGCAGCCTTCCTCCAGACGGTCCCCTCCCCAGGAGACTGCTATGTGCAGCCCTGGGTCACACACAGGGTGCCTTGTGCTGTGAGGGTGCCCGCCTGCCCTGGGGCAGAGCCTGGCTCCACCCCTGTGCCTCTGGCTGCCTGCTGCCAGTGAGTGGCCTGTCAGACAGCGGAGGAGGGCCCTGGGCCAAGCGCCACTCAGGCAGCTCCCGTAGAGGCTCTGAAGGGGCCGTGCGAGTGGAATGCAATGCAGTTTTGGTCCTGCTACAAAGGCACATGTCCATTTCAAGCGGGGAGAATGATGGGGGCAGGGGCGGGGGCGGGGCTGGTGGCTCCGTGGGCAGTGGGCCATCGAGGCGGTCCTGGTTCCGTGTCAGATGCCAGGTGAGAGCACTTCCTTGGGGCGTTTGAGTGGGACAGGAGGGTCCCCCACACTCTGCAGGGCCTGCCGTGGCCCCCATGGGCTGCTCCCTCTGGAGACAGGCCTTCCACTTGGGCTGGAGATCATGGGTGTTTGTACATGACCTCTGGCTGAGCGTTTTCTCTTCTGGGTCATCAGTGCCACAGCTGAGGCCTGGCCAGACAGAGCAGGCACAGGGTCTGGTCCCCAGGCAGGTGGATCTGGGTGACGCCTTGCTGTCCCTGGGTCTCTGGAAGAGGAGCCAGTCCATGCCTTTCTCTTGTCCACTCAGTCCCCAGGTGCTTGTGGAGGGCCTGCCCTGTGTCAGGCCCCTGCTTGTCTGGAAGAAGCTGTGGCCCGGTGGCGAACAGACTGTGTTGGGCCCCACCCAGGTGTGACTGCCGCCGAGGTCTCCGCCAGGCCTGGCTGTGCTGAGTGGAGGGGGTCAGGCACAGCTCTGTTCAGACGGTCACTGCCGGGCTGCAGCCCTGCTCTGTGGCTCGTGCCCTGAGTGGCCGCTTTATGTCAGCACGTTGGGGACAGTGCCCTGTTGCGGCTGACCCCCGTCCACCAGGGGAGCCGTGAGCCGGGGCTGTCGGGGAGAGGGGTGCATCAGGAGGCAGAGTGGGGCTGGGCCGGTGGGCAGGGTGGGGTGGCAGGCAGTCGCCGTGGGCTCCTGGTCTCACTCTTAACTTTATGCTCCCCTGCACAGAAGCACAGGAGAGCTGCAGTAATGGTACGCGGAACCACACTGTGCTCTTTGCCTGGGTGCCCAATTCCGTGCAGCCCGCTCCACCTGCTGCGCTGTCCCCTCTGTGGGGGCACCCTTCGGCAGGAGCCCTGTAGATCCCTCAGGGTGTTTGTCGTGCCCAGCCATGTGAGCGGCCTGTCCCTGCTGGGCCTCCTGCCCCGGGGGCGCAGCATCCTGCAGGGAGCTGCCACTCCTCCTCCCCACCGCCCTGCATGTCCTTCTCGCACGCACTTGAGGTCCTCACTTGACAGACTGTGAGCTGTTACCATCCATTTGCCGTCACACTGGCCTGTGGAGGCCTCTCTAGGCTGCCCCGGCTCCCTCCACATGGCACCGCCCCTCACCGAACCTCCTTCGCCCACACAGCAGAAGCTTCCAGGCTCACCTGGGACTTTCTCTCCACGGGCCCGACTCCTGGGAGCCCAGTAGCTCCTGGCGGTTCTCAGCCGTGGGGGGATCTCTCGACAGTGCTGACGGGTGATGGGAGCGTGTTGAGGGGTCTGGGCAGGGGTGTGCTTCCTCCTCGCAGGCCTTCTCGGGTTCCCATCATGGCATGCTCTCAACATGTGTGGCTCTCGGGTGCTTTAACTTGCAGGCTCCTGGTCACCAGGGGTATTGGACACTTAGGCACAGACGCTCGAGGCTCTCCTGTCTCCTGTGTCTTTCGTGCTTACGGCCCGTGTCTGTTTTTAATGGCTGGTTTGTCTTCTGCTCCTGAGCCACAGGACCCATCCACTTGTGTAGGGCTCTGTGTCCAGCTTTTCCCACCTCAGGGCCTGGGGTGGGTCCACTAGGGCTCTCGGCCCTCTGGGGGCTTGTACCACCAACCTTGGTCCCCATTCAGCGTGAGGTCGCAGACCCCTCCCCGGGGGCTCTTGCCTGGCCTGGCGGCGCTCTGTGGCATCACCTGCCTCTCGCAGTGCCTTTGTGCTGGACCCTGGCCTCCGCCCTCATGACAGACGCCTGTGTGCTCTGAGAACAGACTCTCCTGTGCCCGCGGGAGCCACCGAGAGCACGCCATGTGGGATTTGAAGAGAGAGGAAAGAAATCAGAGCAGGAAGTTCGGCCTGCGGGTGATGGCAGGGGCGCAGAGGGGTTGCGAGACCAGAGCTCTTGGTGCTGAGCTTCGGAGGGGTTGGGGTTCTTGGGGACTCGATGGGACTGGCAGGGGTCAGGGCAGGCCCTGGGGTGACCCCATCCCCTCCTCTCCTGCCTCCCACCTGCCTTCCTCCCTGCATGATGCTGAAGCAGGTCTCCTCTGGCAGGTTTTTTAGGATTTTATTTTATGAGAACAGGCGGTTACGGCTCCCCGAGTGCTGTAAAAGTTAATGTGATGGCCTCCCTGTGCCCGTGCTCATTTTTATAATTTTTTATTTTATGAAACAGGACAGAGAGCTTAGTGACTTATTACTATTCATTTCGTTTCAATGCAGTAAATATTGATTCAGTTGGGGGTTTTCAATTTAAACCGCTTGGCGATTATATAAAATATTACTGGCCTCTGAAATTATGCTTACCGATCCCTTCGGCTGCTCATTAAGGAAGGAGTGCAGTTGTGGGTCCCTTTGCCTCCATCATTCTAATAGATGGTCTGAGGTGCGTTTCTGCGCGGGAGGTGCCCCAGAAACTGCTGGCGGGAGCCTGACAGCAAGGATGCAACTCTTAATTTGGAAGTCGCTTCAGAGCGAGCCTAGGTGGTTTATTCATTTCTCTGAGTCTAGCAGGCCTTTCGACTGTCAGCAGCCCTGAGGCCTGAAGCCTGGCTGCCTCCTCGGTGGGGCTTGGGAGGGCCTAGGGCCTTGGCTTCTTGCCCCCTTGGTGGTTTCGGGGAGGTGAGGGAGGCCAGCCTTGCCAGGCCACAGCTGCCCCTGTGGGCACAGGGGCTGGGGCGCCATGGGTGCCCACTCTCCCTCCAGAACCTGGTCCAGAGGGGCCTTGCTTGGCCTCGTTAGAGCCCAGTTCCTGGCTGGTAGGCCAGGTGTGGGACACAGGACCCTGAGGGGCCCAGGCCGGCCACCGTCTTCCCTCGTCTGTCCGTGCTCTGTCAGCGCACCACCCTGGGTGGGCTGGCATGGGAAGCCCCGCCCAGGGCTGCCCTGGCTTCAAGCCAGCTGGTCATCTGGGCCCAGTCTGTCCCTGTCCTCCCCGGCGCGGGCAGCTCCAGGGTGGGCCGTGTGAGGGCGGGGGCAGCGGCCAGCACTGCCGGGGCCCATCACCGAGGAGACGGTGTGCTCGGCGGGGCCACCGGCGCTACACGGCCCCCGGGCAGGGGCGAAGCTGGGCCGTCCTCCTTGGCCAGCTCTGGGCAGACACTGACAGGGGCATGCAGGTCCCTGTGTGGGGCTCCGTCCGAGCCTCTAGTCCACCCTCCTCGGCGTCCACACGGTGCTGTGACAGTTACCCCTGAGGCGGCTCCATGCCGCCTTCCTCCTCGGCTGTGGGGCTGCTGGTGTGGGCCCGGGTCACGGGCATTGTCGCCACAGTGTTTGTGGCTAGACCTCATGACAGGTGGCACCTGGGTTCCGTCTGTGGAGGGTGTGGAAAGTGGCACACACCAGACTCACCTTTTCTGCATCTCAGACTGGAGCTGCCGGCGCACGGCGCTGGGCCTTTCCCTCTCCAGGCCCACCACAAGCTGGCCCAGAGCCCGTGGGCTAGGGCGTCTCCCTGGGCCGGTGTCCCTGAGGCCATGCCGGTTGGCAGGAGCTGCCGTGGAGGGCTGGTCGGGCATGGTGGCCCCTGGCGTGGCCCTTGTTCTTCTCCCGCCCAGGCTTTGCCACAGGCCCCTCTGGGGCGGTCCTTGTCTGCGGCTCCCGGTTGCCCGCCTGCCCTGCTGGTCTCTCGTCTGTGTGTGACTCGCGGGCCCTCCAGCCTTTGGCCTTCTGGCTTCAGTCTCTTTGTCCTGCTTTTCTGTCACTGCCTCCTCACTTCGGTGGCTTTCCCACTTTCTGTCCCTTTTCTCCACGCACGGACACGTGCACCCCTCCCTCTGTCCTGCCCCCTGGCACCTTGGCTATGTGTGGGTGCCTGGAGCAGGGAGGCGAGGAGGCTGCCCGTGTCCCTGGCTCCTCGAAGGGCAGTGACCCTCGAGCCTCCCTTGCGCAGCCTGTCAGGGCATCGCTGCCCCAGGCCACCCTCGTCCTTGCCACACCTGAACCCCCCGCCTAGCCCCCCACCCTGCATGGACCCCAGGCCATCCACAGCGCACTGTGTCTCGATCGTGGCCCCCCTCTGCCGCGTGGACCCAGGCCATCCACAGTGCACTGCGTCTCGATCATGGACGTGCAGCTGGCGTCTCTGCCTTTCGGGAGCTGGCTCAAGTGTCCAGGGCCTGCCCAGCAGCCTTCAGACCAGCAGTAGAAAAGAGTCGGGAAGGTGACGCGTCACCCAGGCCAGCCCTGCAGGGCCCCGTGTGATTGGCCACCGCGTGGCCACCTCATGTGCTTGGCAACACGCCTCACGGAGACACCAGTGGATAGGCCAGAGTGCTTCAGAGTAAACCTAGAGGGAGCCCCTTCGCAGAGTGAAGCTTTGCTCTGCAGGCAGCAGGATTGTCAGAAGGATGCTGGGAGGGTCCCTCAAGGCCTCTCCCTCTGGAGCCCCGTGGGGCTTCCCTCAGTCGTGCCCAGGCCCAAGCCACACCTTGCACCAAGCCCTTGTGCGTCTGTGTCGGTGCCCCCAGGGGTTCCTGGGGAAGAGGAACAGGGAAGCTGAAAATACTGCTCTTGACAGGAAGAAATAAAACGTCCTTGTCGCCCAGTGGTTCCTGGGTGCCTTACACAGTCAAACATCGTTTTAAATGCCCCTTTTATCTTGGTTTTAGAGGTGGTAGTAAAGCAGTGTTCAGATAATCAATACCACATTTAACTCTTCGCATATATCAACCTCCAGCCTGGTCGCACCCCAAAACACAGTTCCCCTCTCAGGGCCTCTGGAGATGGTGAGGGAAGGCGCTGTTCTAGGGGTTTCCCTGGACAGGAAAACAGGCTCCCTGCGTTGGCTGTGGGGTGTGGGGGCTCACTGTGCTGTGGACCAGGCCTTAAAGGCCCTACTGGGCCTCAGGCCGCCTGGCTGCTGCCTGTCCCCAAGGCCCCACGTGCGGCTCTCAGGCACTCTGGGCAGGCAGCTCCCAGCAGGCACGGGCACCCTCGGGTGGGCTGGGCACGTGCTCCCCCTGCCAGAGCTCCAAAGTTAACCTCCCTCTGCCCTCCTGTGCTTGCCTGCCCCCACCACTGTGTGCCCTGCGGGTCCTCAGAGGGGGCCTTCGGTAACCCCTCAGCCACCCCTTGCCATTTAGGGCTCCACCCAGCATCTGCTGAGCCGGATGCTCCAGGTGGGAGGGGCTGCGGGGGCAGAGTCTCTGTGTGTTGGGACAGGTCCAGCGACTGCTGCCCTCCCCTGCCACCCACGCTCCCCGCAGGGCGGGACCCTGACCCCCGCTGCTGTGAGCCTGACTGGCAGCCTGCCTCCTGGAGTCAGGGCAGCCAGCGAGCTAGCTGGTTTATTTTTCTCTGACTTTCCTCGAAGTCAGCAAGGTTTCTGTGGCTGCCCCGCCCACTCCCCGGAGTAAGGAGCCCCGGTTTAATTTGCGGTTAGATGTCTGTTAAGATTGCGTCCACTTCCCAAGTCAGCACTTAATTGGCAAGGCGCTTGATTTAACAGCGTGGGAGCCTCCACCGGAAAAATGGCTTGAATAAATCACCGCCTGACGCCAGAAAATAGATATAATCTCAGCATTAACTACATTAATAGTAGCAGGAGCCGAATTAAGAAAGCCATAAAGCATTGGCGGGGGAGCATAAATTATGGCCCGGGCTCTGTCCCTCGGAGGGGCTCCTCTGGGGGCCCGGTGGGCGTGTCCGGGGCGGGGTTTGCTTTGGGGCGCGGCCTGCCGGCTGCAGCGCCCCACCCTGCTGGGCTCTGGTCCTGGAAGGGTGGGCTTCGTCCCCCTGCCCTCCAGGGCTCCCCCCAACCCGCCCCTCGCCCTAGTGGGGGTCGTAGAGGCCGAATGCTTTGCCCCTGGACGGTCGTCCGCCAGTAGGTGCCCCAGGTGCTGGCAGGGACTCTGCCGTGTGAGACCCTGTGCGGACTGCACTGCCTCCACCTCCCGCTCCCGCAGAAGGCTTTGCCCAGGGTTCGGCCTCCCCGGGAAGCCTTCCGGAGGCCTCTCGGGGCTGGCGGTGGAGGTGGATGCGGCCTGAACCGCAGCCTCCTAGGGCGGTGGATGCTGGACTGTAGCCGCGAGGCCGGTCTCCGCGGCGGCTGCCCTAGTTTGCCCTTGTGCGGCAGCAAGGGGCTACCCTGCGCGGCGGCGGCCTTCTGTCCGCCTCGTTGAGGCGGGTCCATGCAGGTCAGGCCTCGGCCCCTGGGTGTTAGGGAGAGTCAGGTACGCACCTTCTGCCACGCTGGTGCATCTTCTGCCTTCCAGGTGTTAGCTGCCCCGCCAGAAACTTTGCCTATGCTCTAGAGGAGATTGCGATCCAGTGTTCCTTCAGGCTTTGGTGGTTCTCCTTGCTGCCTCGCCACCGGGCCTGTGGGATCACAGTTCCCCCAGCAGGGATTGAACACCTGCCTTGGCGGTGAAAGAGCCAGACCGCTAGACCCACCAGGGAGCTCCTTTAATGTCAGTTGCATTTATGCTCTTTGTTAAGTTCAGCGTTTTTTGTGTGTGTGTACTGATCATTTGCCTCTAGCCTGTTTCTTATAGGTTTTCAAGAATCTAAATATTTGGGGGGGGGTACCCTTTTGGCAGACAGCACATTCTTCCTCAATTTCTGTTTTGCCTTTTGTTTGTGAGGGTTTTAATGGAGCTTTTATGTTTTCTGTGCTCTTAGATCTGTCGGCCTCTTGAGACTTAGCATAACACAGACTTGCTTAGAGCCGCTTCCCTTGCCCATGACCACATGAGCTCAGTCATTCTCTTCCAGTGCTGTACTTTCTAGCTTTACACTTAAAACTGTAATCTACCCGGAATTTATTTGGAGACTTGGTGTGAGATTAAAGGTCAAAGTTAGTTTTGTTTAACGCTTATCTGGTTGTCTTTGGAACATTTATTAAACATTCAGACTTTTTCCCATTGTTTAAAAATGTCACCTTTATTATGTAAAATCTTGTTCCTGAACTTGGCCTTCTGAACAGACCTTCGATTTCCATAGGCAAGATGTGTGGTTTGTTTGTATTTTCAGTGGTCAGTTCTGTGGATTTTATCTTAAGTACCTGCCGCAGGGTGTGCCCATTTTCTACCCCTGGACATTACCCTGCAGGGTGCTCCCCCCATATGTCCCCACCTACCCTGTGGTCCCTCTCCTATGTCTGGAAAAGCTGTGTCTCAAACTCTTGAAGTTTATATACGTAGGTTCATATAATAGGTGCTGTTTTGTGTAACTCCTTTTGCTTACCATTTATTATCCAAATAGACTCATAGACTGAAGTCTGAATCCCAGTGTGGCTTTTTGGAGATGAGAGGTGATCAAGGCTGAATGAGGTCGTCAGGGTGGGGCCCTGATCTGATAGAATTGGTGTCTTTTTATGAGGAGGAAGAGCTGACAGGGCCCGCTCTCCAGTCACCTCTGCAGGCACCTTGATCCAGGCTGCTGGCCTCCAGGACTGTGGGGACACAGGGTGGTCGACAGCAGCTTGAGCCATCCTGTCCTGCTCCTCCCCAGGTGTGCCCACGCTGCTCTCCGTGTGCTCTTGGTGGGCATCTGGGGGCCACTTGTCTCTGCTGCTCTGTCCTGTGGGGCATGCTGCCGAGTGACGAAGAGCTGCAGCCTCGGTGGGCAGGTGGATGCTGGGCAGCGGGCAGCTGGGGAGGACCCCCAGGCTGCACACGTGAGGTAGTGTGCAGTGCCCTGTGCAGTCTTTCACCCACGTTTGTATTAGTTGGTCTTTTTATTGATTTGCTAGTACTCTTTATATATTATGGCTATATTCCTGTGTCAGAGATCTTACAGTATGTGGCTTGCCTTCAGTGCTGTCTAGTTTATCAGTCTTCTTTTATGAGTGTCCTGTTTGAGAAATATTTGCCAAGGTCACATTTTCTTCTAGAAGCTTGGCTATTTCAGTGTTTGTATTAAGTCTGAGATCCCTTATGAATTAACTTTTACTTGTGGTCTGAGGTAGGGGGGTCAAGGTTTCTTGGTCTCCTTACAGCAAAACGTTTACTGAGCCGACGCCCCCCTCACCCCCATCCCCAGAAGTGCAGAGCCAGAGACTGTGCTCTTGCTGGGCTGTGCATCCTTACCACCCCCCGCCTGTCTGGCCTCCGAATTCCTCAGGTCAGCCATAGGAACACTGGCTCAGTCTCAGTGCTTGTTCGGCTTTTCCTGGTGGTCCAGCTGGCCCCACTGGTGGCCTGGCAGCTTCGATGGGCGAGCTTCACTTGAGTTGGCTCCCTGCTCACCCTCTGACCCGCAGGAGCTTTTATGCTGAGCTCAGGGGCCTGTCCCTGGGGTCTGCAGGCTCACTGCGGCTTCTCCCAGGAGCTGTGCTGTGCTCACACGATTCTGAGAGGAGCCCTCCTGCTGGGGCTTGTGGGGCGGGTCGCCTGCCTCCCCCATCTCCCCTCTTCCCGAGTATCTTTAGGTAGCCATGACACGAGGGTCCCTGATGGCCGGGGCTTGTGGCGTCTGGGGGTGTTGTGATGTTTCCACTGTGTCACGTGTCCCTGGCTTGGGCCACCCTCCAGTGTCTCTCAGCTTGGCCGTGTCCAGGTACTGGGACCCCTTCATGACGTGCATGCGAGCGTGAATGTCCTAGGGCTCCCCAGAGGTGTGCAGGCAACTGGTATGAGATCCAGAGGTGAAGAGGGGCTGCAGCTGCAGGGACAGGGAGGCTCGAGCGAGGCGGACGGTGGCGCTAAGTCCTGGGGCCAGTGACNGGCGCTTGATTTAACAGCGTGGGAGCCTCCACCGGAAAAATGGCTTGAATAAATCACCGCCTGACGCCAGAAAATAGATATAATCTCAGCATTAACTACATTAATAGTAGCAGGAGCCGAATTAAGAAAGCCATAAAGCATTGGCGGGGGAGCATAAATTATGGCCCGGGCTCTGTCCCTCGGAGGGGCTCCTCTGGGGGCCCGGTGGGCGTGTCCGGGGCGGGGTTTGCTTTGGGGCGCGGCCTGCCGGCTGCAGCGCCCCACCCTGCTGGGCTCTGGTCCTGGAAGGGTGGGCTTCGTCCCCCTGCCCTCCAGGGCTCCCCCCAACCCGCCCCTCGCCCTAGTGGGGGTCGTAGAGGCCGAATGCTTTGCCCCTGGACGGTCGTCCGCCAGTAGGTGCCCCAGGTGCTGGCAGGGACTCTGCCGTGTGAGACCCTGTGCGGACTGCACTGCCTCCACCTCCCGCTCCCGCAGAAGGCTTTGCCCAGGGTTCGGCCTCCCCGGGAAGCCTTCCGGAGGCCTCTCGGGGCTGGCGGTGGAGGTGGATGCGGCCTGAACCGCAGCCTCCTAGGGCGGTGGATGCTGGACTGTAGCCGCGAGGCCGGTCTCCGCGGCGGCTGCCCTAGTTTGCCCTTGTGCGGCAGCAAGGGGCTACCCTGCGCGGCGGCGGCCTTCTGTCCGCCTCGTTGAGGCGGGTCCATGCAGGTCAGGCCTCGGCCCCTGGGTGGTAGGGAGAGTCAGGTACGCACCTTCTGCCACGCTGGTGCATCTTCTGCCTTCCAGGTGTTAGCTGCCCCGCCAGAAACTTTGCCTATGCTCTAGAGGAGATTGCGATCCAGTGTTCCTTCAGGCTTTGGTGGTTCTCCTTGCTGCCTCGCCACCGGGCCTGTGGGATCACAGTTCCCCCAGCAGGGATTGAACACCTGCCTTGGCGGTGAAAGAGCCAGACCGCTAGACCCACCAGGGAGCTCCTTTAATGTCAGTTGCATTTATGCTCTTTGTTAAGTTCAGCGTTTTTTGTGTGTGTGTACTGATCATTTGCCTCTAGCCTGTTTCTTATAGGTTTTCAAGAATCTAAATATTTGGGGGGGGGTACCCTTTTGGCAGACAGCACATTCTTCCTCAATTTCTGTTTTGCCTTTTGTTTGTGAGGGTTTTAATGGAGCTTTTATGTTTTCTGTGCTCTTAGATCTGTCGGCCTCTTGAGACTTAGCATAACACAGACTTGCTTAGAGCCGCTTCCCTTGCCCATGACCACATGAGCTCAGTCATTCTCTTCCAGTGCTGTACTTTCTAGCTTTACACTTAAAACTGTAATCTACCCGGAATTTATTTGGAGACTTGGTGTGAGATTAAAGGTCAAAGTTAGTTTTGTTTAACGCTTATCTGGTTGTCTTTGGAACATTTATTAAACATTCAGACTTTTTCCCATTGTTTAAAAATGTCACCTTTATTATGTAAAATCTTGTTCCTGAACTTGGCCTTCTGAACAGACCTTCGATTTCCATAGGCAAGATGTGTGGTTTGTTTGTATTTTCAGTGGTCAGTTCTGTGGATTTTATCTTAAGTACCTGCCGCAGGGTGTGCCCATTTTCTACCCCTGGACATTACCCTGCAGGGTGCTCCCCCCATATGTCCCCACCTACCCTGTGGTCCCTCTCCTATGTCTGGAAAAGCTGTGTCTCAAACTCTTGAAGTTTATATACGTAGGTTCATATAATAGGTGCTGTTTTGTGTAACTCCTTTTGCTTACCATTTATTATCCAAATAGACTCATAGACTGAAGTCTGAATCCCAGTGTGGCTTTTTGGAGATGAGAGGTGATCAAGGCTGAATGAGGTCGTCAGGGTGGGGCCCTGATCTGATAGAATTGGTGTCTTTTTATGAGGAGGAAGAGCTGACAGGGCCCGCTCTCCAGTCACCTCTGCAGGCACCTTGATCCAGGCTGCTGGCCTCCAGGACTGTGGGGACACAGGGTGGTCGACAGCAGCTTGAGCCATCCTGTCCTGCTCCTCCCCAGGTGTGCCCACGCTGCTCTCCGTGTGCTCTTGGTGGGCATCTGGGGGCCACTTGTCTCTGCTGCTCTGTCCTGTGGGGCATGCTGCCGAGTGACGAAGAGCTGCAGCCTCGGTGGGCAGGTGGATGCTGGGCAGCGGGCAGCTGGGGAGGACCCCCAGGCTGCACACGTGAGGTAGTGTGCAGTGCCCTGTGCAGTCTTTCACCCACGTTTGTATTAGTTGGTCTTTTTATTGATTTGCTAGTACTCTTTATATATTATGGCTATATTCCTGTGTCAGAGATCTTACAGTATGTGGCTTGCCTTCAGTGCTGTCTAGTTTATCAGTCTTCTTTTATGAGTGTCCTGTTTGAGAAATATTTGCCAAGGTCACATTTTCTTCTAGAAGCTTGGCTATTTCAGTGTTTGTATTAAGTCTGAGATCCCTTATGAATTAACTTTTACTTGTGGTCTGAGGTAGGGGGGTCAAGGTTTCTTGGTCTCCTTACAGCAAAACGTTTACTGAGCCGACGCCCCCCTCACCCCCATCCCCAGAAGTGCAGAGCCAGAGACTGTGCTCTTGCTGGGCTGTGCATCCTTACCACCCCCCGCCTGTCTGGCCTCCGAATTCCTCAGGTCAGCCATAGGAACACTGGCTCAGTCTCAGTGCTTGTTCGGCTTTTCCTGGTGGTCCAGCTGGCCCCACTGGTGGCCTGGCAGCTTCGATGGGCGAGCTTCACTTGAGTTGGCTCCCTGCTCACCCTCTGACCCGCAGGAGCTTTTATGCTGAGCTCAGGGGCCTGTCCCTGGGGTCTGCAGGCTCACTGCGGCTTCTCCCAGGAGCTGTGCTGTGCTCACACGATTCTGAGAGGAGCCCTCCTGCTGGGGCTTGTGGGGCGGGTCGCCTGCCTCCCCCATCTCCCCTCTTCCCGAGTATCTTTAGGTAGCCATGACACGAGGGTCCCTGATGGCCGGGGCTTGTGGCGTCTGGGGGTGTTGTGATGTTTCCACTGTGTCACGTGTCCCTGGCTTGGGCCACCCTCCAGTGTCTCTCAGCTTGGCCGTGTCCAGGTACTGGGACCCCTTCATGACGTGCATGCGAGCGTGAATGTCCTAGGGCTCCCCAGAGGTGTGCAGGCAACTGGTATGAGATCCAGAGGTGAAGAGGGGCTGCAGCTGCAGGGACAGGGAGGCTCGAGCGAGGCGGACGGTGGCGCTAAGTCCTGGGGCCAGTGACGGGTCCGCGTGGTGGCAAGGGGAGCTGGAGAGACAGCGTGGGGTCCAGGTGGCCAGCGCCCTCCCACTCTGAGCAGTAGGCCCTGCGCGGGGCTGAGCGAGGGACGGGCTGTGAACAGTGTCTTGGGAAGGGCCAGCTCTAGTGTGCAGAGAGCCAAGTGCTGGCTAGCAGCTCTTCCAAGGAGGGTGAGGGCAGAGACCCCAAGCGAGATCACCAGGCAGGATGTGATGGGACGCCTTGTGAAGGCGTGCCGCCCTCTGCCGCCAGAGGCCAAGCAGGCAGGATTTTGAGTGGGGCCTCGGCGAGACCTGCCCTGCCGAGAGGATAGCGACAGGCAGCAGCTGCAGGGCTGCTGGGGCTGTGGTGGTGGGGTGCGCTCTGGGCTGGCCCTCACGCCCTTGGTGATGGGGTTTGAGCCAGAGAGGAGGGGTTGTGGTGAGGGGGCTGTGTGGGCAGCGGGGCTGATGGCAGGCCCAGAGTGGAGGAAGGAGCCCCAGGAGGTGCCCCCCAGGGTGTTCTCTGGGAGCCAGTGAGCCAGGTGGGGCCTCAACTTGCTGAGTTCCTCCCAGAGGACTCGGGGCACAGGTTCTGCTACCCCAGCTTCCTTCCCTCCCCTCTTGCCCATGTGGGGAGAGGACAGGGATGGGTGAACTGGACCTCACATGCACAGCGGGCTGGGGCTAGGGTGTCAGTGGGCCAGAGAGAGAGGAGAAGGACTCCCGGAGCGAGGGGGGCTGGAGGGGTGGCTGCGGCAGGGCCAGGCCCTCCCTGCCCTCCCCAGTGTCAGGCCCGGGGCCTGAGCGACAGCCCGGCCTGCAGGATGACACCGGGGAACAAGGATCGGGGCAGCTGAGCCGGCCTCCTGGCCTGTGCCCAGCACGCTGAGCTCTGCACTCGGAGGGGGGCCACTAAGGCCCAGTGATACCTGCTTTTTGTAGCTAACACACAAAACACCAATATCTTCAGCTAAAATGGATTTTTAAAAGTGTCATTTTATGGAGAATTTTACTTTCTATCTTGTTGTTTATTAGGCTCTTAAAGGGAAAGCTTGTAATGCATCCATTGATCGCAGTACCGATTGAATAGATGGGAGCACATAAAACAGCCCTTGCTCCTTAAGCAGCGCTGCGCTCGCACTGGGGGCAGTTAGTGTCCCCCCACCTCCCGGTGCCGCTGGCCAGGGCGCCCCCGAGTCACTTCTGCTTGTGGCTGGGGAGAGACAGGGCAGCAGTCCCTGGGGAAGGAGCAGGGCCTTCAGGTGTGTCCCGCACCCCCACCCCCAGTCCCCCCACAAGCGCCCTGCCCACCGGCCCTCTCGGGGGCCGTTCTGCCCTTGCTGTGACCCACCAGGGTCCTCAGGCCTCAGCTCCCACCCAGGCCGCAGCCCCCAGCCACTGTGAGCAGGTGCGTCCTGGGAAGCCCATCCATCGCCTCGGCCCTGCCACAAGGTGGCTGGAGCTCAGCGGGCAGATGGGCACACTTGGGAGGAGGATCCTAGGAGGCCAGGTGGCCCCAGTCATCCCGAGACCTGCGCTGTCCATCCGTCCGTCAACTGAGTTCCTGGCCCTCCTGCCCCGCCGCCCTGCCTAGGCCCTTGTCCCCAGCGTGTTCTGTCAGCACCTGTGGGACTGGCCTGTGGGGCACTTGGCGTCAGCGTTTCCGCGGAAAACCCGCTTAAGCAGTTTGCAGCCGTCACGGTGGCGGCGCCAAGCCTGACCTACTTGGGATTCGCTGTGCGGCTGCCTGGCGCCCTTCTGCTGACGGCGCACTCCTCACTTGCTCAAGCTGCGCGGAACCTGCTCCACGTCCTGAAAACTGCTTCCCCGCTTGTTTTCTCTGCTCCAGGCAGGCTGCCCACCTTGTGGCCTGCCACGCTGAGCCAAAGGCCTTTCCTGGTGTGAGTGCCCACACGTCCCGGCTCCTGCCCACCAAGGCCACCCCATGTTTCTCTGACGAGCCCCCTGGCAGACCCCAGGGTGGGAGACTCGGGTGGTCCCCAAGCCTCCCGCCTGGTGTGGGCTCACCCTGCATGAGTCCCTGGAGCCCGCAACTCACCGGCACGGCCCCTGTCCCAGGTGCTGGCTCCCAGGTGTGACTGGGCCCTGCATAGGGTCAGGGGAGGCTTCCCAAGGCCCCGACGTCTGAGCTTGGGCTCAGGGCAGGACTCAGGTGACGGCAGAGGCCCAGCATATGCACAGGCCCTGCGCAAGCATGGACGGCAGGCGGTGGGAGCAGTGGTGGGGGCCCCGCAGCAGAGCAGGGAGCGCTGCTGGAGTGAGGGGGCAGCGAGGTGACGGGAACTGGATCAGATGTGAGGGGTTCAGATGAACTGACCTGACAGGGTGCGGCGGGGACCCCGCCAGGGAATGTCAGTGAAGGCAGGGCCCCAGACTGCCTCTGGGGTGAGAGGAGGCTGGCTCAGGGAGGCAGGGTCCTCGGTGACTGGGGTCTGGGCCTGTGGTCCCCAGAGAGATGAGAGTCTCCAGGAGGAGGCAGGGGACGCAGACTGTGGGGACTGGGAAGAACGTGCCAGCAAGACGCCTCTGTGCTGAGAGGCCTTCCTGTGGGAAAGCAGCCCTTAGTTCCACCAGCAGCTCCCTGTCCACGTGTGGGCCCCTTGGCCTGGCCCTGTCCCCAGGGGCTCCCCACCCTCTCTGGGTGCACAGGACCCGCCCTTGCCAGGCTGCCTTAGGACTGGGCACTGAGAGGCCATCGCACCCTCAGCACTGGGTTTGCTGGAGCCGGGCCCCTTCAGCTCCCGTGTGCTCCTGAGGCTCTGGCCAGGCACCAGCAGCCAAGGCAGTGTCCATGTCAAGGCTGGAGGTGAGCACAGCTCCAGGGTGGAGCTTGTCCTGCCCCGGGCATCCTGGAGGCTGGGGCCGCTTCTGGAGTCTCCAGGGCCAGGCTGGCTTTCTGCCCCTCGCCTCCCTGCACCCTCAGGGGAGCCACTACTCTGCGGCCTTCAGGCGACACAGCCCCACAGGCTGCCTGTCCCCTGCCCGGGGCCTGAGGTGCACTCACTGTGCATCAGGTCCTGTCAGTGGGCCGGCGAGCTATGTGTACATGCGTGTTTGGGAGCCCGTCTGCCTGCGGTTCTTTGGGTGCACACCTGTGCCCCAGGCTGCCAGGCCACTAGCAAGGATCCCTGGGTGGGCCCATCTCAGCCGTGCAGCTTGAGAAGCAGACTAGGGCAGGCACCCTGCACGCAGTATTGGGCCTCCACCAACCTGCTTGGGCAGTGGCTAGGGAGCATGCAGGGAGCCCAGGGGGACTCTGGCAGGGTGGGCTCGGCGCTGCTGGGGGTCTGCCCTGCAGGGTGGGCTCAGCACTGCTGAGGGGGGACCCCATGCAGGGTGGGCTCTGCGCTGCTTGGTGGGGAGGTCCTGCAGGGTGGGCTCTGCGCTGCTTGGTGGGGGGGTCCTGCAGGGTGGGCTTGGCACTGCTTGGGGGGGCACCCTGCAGGGTGGGCTCGGCACTGCTTGGTGGGGGGATGTGCCCTGCAGGGTGGGCTCGGTGCTGCTTGTGGGGGCACCCTGCTGGGGGGGCGCCCTGCAGGGTGGGCTTGGCATTGCTTGGGGGTGCCCTGCAGGGTGGGCTTGGCACTGCTTGGGGGTGCCTTGCAGGGTGGGCTCGGCGCTGCTTGGGGGGGCACCCTGCAGGGTGGGTTCGGCACTGCTTGGGGGTACCCTGCCGGGTGGGCTCTGCAATTCTTGGGTGGGGGGTCCTTCAGACCCAGCAGAGGACGTGCCACAGTCGTCCCGGCTCTTGAGAGAGCCTTCCTGTCCTGCCCAGACTGATGCCCTGGCTCTCAGGGTCCTGCTTCCATGGGACTGTCTTCTTGCTTCCTGGGCACAGCAGCTGAGGGTACCTTGGAGGGCAGAGCCCCTGGAAGCTCCTGGATGGCCTCAGGCCTGGAACGTTTCAGCTGCTCCCTGGGCAGTGGACTTATGGATCGCTTTTCTTTTTAAACCTACTTTTGCGGTGTGTGTGTCTTTCTCCCCATTACCAGCTCTTTTCATTTAAAATGTTATCTCCCCCCAACCCCGTCCTTCGTGGCCCCCGAGGTGGAGGGGCAGGAGAAGCCCAGCCCTCACCCCAGTGTAGTCAAGGTTATGGTGATAAATCCTGGGGCATTGTCACTTCTATTCGGAGTAAATTGGCTGGCCGCTTTCGGGCTGAAGGAAAGATAATTTGCTGTAGTATTTCAAATGGATTAGAAATGGATTTGAAGGGAAAGTTCATGCCTCCCATTACAAAGGCGAGAAAGAGGACTATCTTAAGGCACGGTTCCCTCCCTGGCCTTCATTATCCACGCTTAATACCTTTCCTATTTTCCAGCGTTAATGAAATTTCCTGGCGGCGTGGGCCTGCCGGACGGATGGGAGAAGGCTTTAGGTCTGAGGCTCCTGTTGTAGAAAAGGAATTACAGGCCCTTGCCGCGAGGGCAGGAGCGCTCCCCGGGTCCTTGGCCCTGCTATTATCTCATTAATTTTATCCCCTCTTCTCAATACAGCTCGTTTCCAAAGGCTGTCCTCTCCATTAGGGTAACAATTTACTGGAGTGCCGTGACACCCACAGCAGTGAAAAGCTATGAGGCGTTTGGGGCAAGCACCCCCAGCCCAGTGTTCCAGCCCCCGCCTACCCCGCTGTCTGCTGGCCACAGGCCCAGAGTCAGCGGGCCCAGTGGGTGAGGGCAAGCAGAGGGGACTGTGCGGTGCCGGCTGGGCCGGGGCCCACGGGCGCGGGCCCTCCCTGAGTTCTTGGGGGCACCCACCTCCCCCCGGTGGCCCCAGGGCGCCATCTGAGGACGTGGCTCCTCCTAGCCTGGCTCCCAGGCTCCAGCCCTGCCACAGCGCTGCACCCGGGCGCGTGGGTCCTCAGGCCCGGGTGTATACGTGGGCCATGAGCACGGAGCGGAGGCCTGCTGCACCCCCGCCCTGCCCTGAGGCCCGTGGCGGAGCCCAGGAGCAGGTCTTCTCTCTAGAAAAAGGGGCTGGGTTGGTTGGTCATGCTCATCCATAAGAATAGTCATTCCCAGGCCCTCCAGCCTCCACCCGCTGGGCCTGCCAGGGCTGGGCCGCCGTGTGCTTCTGGGATCCATAGCTTCGCCTGCGTGACTGCCTCTGGGGGTGGTGTCCTGTCCAGCCTTAACCCGGAGCGCGTGTCCAAGTAGGGGGCGCTTCCTCACCCCCTGGAGGGCTGGTCTCAGGGCGTCTGTGGCTCTGCTTCCTCCCCTCCACTGTCTCAGGGGCATTGAGCAACCTGTGTCTCACATTTCATGGGGGCCAGCGCAGCTGTGGATGGAGGGAAGGTGGGGGAGGGGTGCCCCAGCGAGGCGAGGACGGCTGAGAGGGCCCTGTTCCGGCAAGTGCGTCCTGGCATCTGGGAGCACAGCCTGTTGGGGGGCACTGGGATGGTGCCCTGATGGTGAACCCCCATCCTGCCCCCCGCCCAGGGCACATTGACGGAAAGGCAGCTGCTTTGTGGGCAGGAGGCCCCTGAGGGTTCCGGGCAGTGCGGGGCTGGCGCTGCGGGCACCTCTCGGCCTCGAGCTGGGGGCTGTGGGGACCACTGGCTGGGCTCCACTCACCGTGGGGGTCGGGGCTAAGGCCAGGCTGAGCCTTTGGCGGTGTCCAGGATGCCTGCGGGGGCTCCAGAGCTCCCAAGGCTGACGAGCTTCTTCAGTGAGGGTGGGACCCCCATCCTCGCCCCTCCTCAGCCCCTCCCCGTCTTGGAGGAGCCCAGGAGACACATCAGGTGCCCACTGGGCACGCAGATGCCCCGAGCCCAAGGCGTGAGACTTGGGTCCCAGGGTCTGGGGAGGGCCTGGGGTCTGGCTATCTCCCCAGTGCTTGGCTGGGCTGGGGAGCGGGCAGCAGGAGCCCCTCTGGTGCAGCCAGGGTGGGCAGGGCTGGCAAGGACCCTTGGTGGGGGTCGCTCCCTCCAAGATTGGTGTTTGTGAACTTGAATTTTAATTAAGGGAAACTGGGTCAAGTACTTTCTGGAGGCCTGCTCGGCGCTTCCCGCCTGACGCTGCAGCTTCAGGTCTCAGCGCGCCTGGCTGCTGAGAGCAGCCTGCAGGTGGGGAGTCAGGCCAGGGTGGGCCACGTGGGGCCTGCTCTGCACTCCAGACCCAGGTCGGGGCCTCCCCGCCATGTGGCCCCTGGGTTGCCAGAAGAGCACGTTCCGCCACCCCAGTGGAGCTGGGGTTCGTAGGCCCCCGTGGAAGGGGCTTCAGGGCATGGGAGCCTCAGCAGGAGGTCCTGGGGAGCCCAGGACCCCCGGACAACCCGGAGCTGCGGCTGGTGGTTCTGCCCCGCCAGGGCAGAGGCGACACTCCTGCCTAGCTCTGCCAGACTTGCCCTGAGCTAAGAGAGAACTGAGCTCAATTTGCATAAGTAGGTTTCTGCTAAGACACGCAGAAGGTCAAGGCCAAGTCGCTCTGGAGTCCTGAGCCCCTCCTGTGGCAGCTCAAGGAGCAGCCCACCAGGGCAGCTGCAGGCCCACCTCTGTGGGACCTGAGTTGGGGGGTGTGGCCCCTGTCTGCTTCGGCCAGGGGGTCTGTGGGGGACTTCTGACCCGTCTGCCCTTGGGTTGGCCCAGGCCTGCACTCAGGTGACCCCCAAGGCCTTTACCAGCCCTTGACCTTGAGGGGACTCCATTTGGCCCCCAGATAGCTTCCCTGGGTTGGAGGTCCGTGAGGCTGTCCCTTCCCGGTCGCAATGCCAGGCACTCCGTGCAGAGGACAGAGGAGCGGATGGTGGGCAGAGGCCCTTGCTGACCTCACAGTATGGCCGTCCCAGAGCCAGGGCGCACCACAGGGCGGCGTCTAGGAGGCATCCCAGATATCGGTGACCCTCAGGGCTGCCTTGGTGCTGGCACTGAGGGCTTTCCCCCACAAAGGTGCCCCAGCCTCAGAGGTGCGGTTGACGGTGCCACCTCCTGGGCCCGAGACGGTGGGGGACAGAGGTCTTCTGACCACCCCAGGGCTGAGCTGACGGTCCTTCCTGTCTCTGCAGGTCCCTGGTGCTGAACACCCTGCGTCCCGCCACAGGTGGAAGAGCCCAGACCGGCTCCCCTCGGTGGCGGAGCAAAGGCTACCGCTGCATTGGAGGCGTCCTCTACAAGGTGTCGGCCAACAAGCTCTCCAAGACCTACAGCCGGCCTGGCGGGGACGGGGGCGGCAGGCCCCTGCTGCGCACAGGTGAGGCCCCTGGGGGGGTGCTGTGCCTGTGCTCTTGCGAGGGCACCCCGACAGCGTTCTGAAACTGCCCTCACCGAGGCAGCAGCAGCAGGGAGGCCCCCAGGGCACGCAGGCTGCACCCGCCTTGCGCTTGGCTGAGCCTCCTCTGATTTTCCGTGTTTTGCTCCTGGACAAAGGAGATGGGCCAGGTATGGTAAACACGGCCTAGCGAGTGAACACCTGGGGCCGTGGTGCCTGATCGCATTGGCAACGCCTCCCAACTGTGCTCGGAGGCGCCGACACCCCCACGGGCACTCCTGCAGGCCCAAGCAGACAGGCCACGGAGAAGGAAATGCTTCGGATTCGCTTATTGTACAAATTAACTAGAAAAGTATTTTGGTTTCAGTCCAATATTACTGCTTTCCTTTTCTTTCAAAAAAAAGGTGGGGTTTGCAGGGGCTGTGGGGATTGCACAGGCCCAGCTACCCTCAGTCCTTAGCCTGACCACCCCAGAAGGGCAAAAGGGAGAAGAGCCCAGCTCAGGAAGTAGGTGGTGCTCAGGGCCAGCTGGCGCAGGAGACAGTGGAGGGCCTCCCGGAACCTCCTCTCTGCCAGGACAGCTGCAGGGGGCTGGGGCCCAAGGCTCTGCTCCCTCATGTGCCCTGCCCCCACCCTCTGCCCGGTGGAGCCACAGGTACAGGCCTGCCTCCGATGCCCTCACCGGTGCGTGTGGTCTGTGGGCCTCACAAACAGCTCTGGATGTCTCAGAGCCCCACTCTGTCCTCCCCAGACCTGGGGCCCGCACAGGGCTCAGCCAGGTGGTGTGCCCGGGGCCCTTCCACACGAGCCCACGAGGGCTGTGGAGCGACCAGGTCTTTCTGTGGGGCTTGCTCTCTGCCTCCTCGGGCTGGGTGCTGGGGGCTGTCCTGACTCTGACGGAATCCCAGGCTACACGCGAGGCCTGTCCTGAATGGACTGGTGGGCTGTGGGGGCCACCCGTGACCTGGGCTGCTCCTCCCTGCAGAGCGCTCACCGGTGGAAGGAAGACTCCGGTTTGCCCCCTCACAGTCCAGCAGCCCTGTCTGGTCAGGGCAGGTGGGGGGCCGCCTTTAGGGGATGGGGTTATGTCCCCCTTCCCCTGGGGGCCCCTCCGCCTGGGCTGGCAGCAGCCGGAGGAGTGGCCACACTTCTTTCTGGGGGGTCGCCATGCTGCGTGCTGTGCTCTGCAGAACCCACCTCCCCTGCGGAGCTGCCAGGGTGTCCTGGCCTTCCCCAGCCTTCTCTCCCGGCCCCCCAGCCCCTGGGCCTACGGTGAGGACAGAGGCCGCCTCCCTGCCCACCTGCTCCTGTGGGCCGCCGCTGCCCACACCCTGCTAACCAGTCAGCTGAGGTAGCCCCCCACCTCCGTGCGGGGCCAGGGAGGTGGGGTTTGGTGTACAGACCACAGGGGAGCCTGTCCCGGGGACACAAGGCTGGCCAGACAGCACCAGCCACCTGGACCCCTGCCTGGTGGCCAGCTCCTGGCTTTAAGGAGAGTGGATTGCTCCCAGCTGTGGGAATGGCCACAGACTAGCAGCTCACTTAGATGAGTAATAATTAAAGAAATAAATTTTCTTCTCTGGTGTCAACAGAACGGTGACTTCAGCAAGAAAGTGCAGCCTTCCTTGTGGGGGCGCAGGGGCTCCACCCCCACTCCTGGCTGCAGGCCTCTCAGCACAGCCTCAGCCCCGTTGGGGTGCCCGCCGTCCCAGGCTTTGTGGGGAAGAGCCGTGCCCTCCTGTCTTTCAGCTCCAGGGGCAGGGCCTTCTAGTAGGCACACCTCACTTCCCTGGAACTGGAACCAATCGCTTCCTCCTGGTCTAAGTCTCCCTGTCCGCAGGACCCAGCCAGGGGCCCCTCCCCATAGGCTTCGGCCCGCATGGGTCAGCCCTAAGAGCCTGCAGGGCCCTCCAGTAGAGCAGACCCCGAGTCTGCCTGCCCCAGCCCCCTTCCTCAGCCTGCGCTGCAGGACTGGCTCCAAGGCTTGTTCTGAGCCCCAGGCCCCAGGCCCCAGGCGTAGGCTGTTGGGGGGCAGTCTCTCTGCCGCCAGCCTGTGTCTGTGGGCCCTGGGCAGGCGGGTGGTCTCTGCACCTCACCTGTAACCTGTGACCTGTCGCCCCTTCCCTGGGTGCTGCAGGGTCACTCAGAGATGCATATGAGAGAGGGTCCCCCTGGTTGGTCAGTCTGCCTCTGCGCATCCAAGGCCCTGCCCCGCGGACCCCAGGGCCCTCAACTGGGGGAGGTGAGCCCCTGCCTGGCGGGAGGGGGGTGGGGCGGCCTTGCTGCTCTATTTCGGGAAGACCCCTAGGAAGTGCGAGTTCTCCAGAAGGCTCAGCCCTCCTGCTTTGAGGTTGCCAGGGTTTTCAGCTGAACTTTTTAGCGCCTCTCAAGCCAGCTACTTTATGTGCATTTTTTAACACTGCAAAGCATTTGAAAAGGTGCCTCCTCCTGTTCCTGTAAAAATTCCTACCGAGGCCTACACTGGCATTTTTTTAAGAGCCACAGTGGAAAGAAGACTAAGCCTAAGCACCCCCCAGAGGCCAGACCTGGGGCTGTTCTTACGGTGGCTCTGACGACAGCGTCCCTGGAGGGCAGATGCTGCCCCAGCTTCACTGGCAGCCTGGCTGACGGCTGGGAAGCCGTGCTCACTGACCGCTACCAGACTGCACTGTCATCCTCGGGCTAGCAGGTGGGGACCACCACGTGCCGTCTGGACTGACCTTGCTGCCACTGGACGATAGGTATCCCCTGCCTGGAAACCAGATTCCAGTACGGCCTGGAGCTGTCCCAAGACCCCTCCCTGCTGGCCCCCCAGCTCTGGGCCCCCCTCTGCTTTCCTTGTCATGCCCCCGCCCCGTTCAACCCTGTAACTCGGCCCCCTGGGCCTGGATCCCCGCAGGAGCAGCCTCCCTCCCAGGGGTTCCGCTGCACAGCCTGGAGCCGCCTTCTAACCGGAGGAGACTGGCTCGGAGGAGCGCCCCAGCGCGGCAGACTGCCCAGAGGTCTCGGCCGGCGCTGTCTGGGTTGGTGCTGGGCGCCCTGCAGCAAGCCACGGGGAGGGCCCTCCAGGTGGCGAGGGGGCCGCCTGCCCCATGGCCGCCTCCAGGCCAGGCATCTTGGGGACGTCCCTTTTTAAACCAGGAATGCTTTGTCATCGCCTCAGGTCCCTAGAATTTCTGAGTGATGTCACTTGTGCCTCCTGCCATGACTCCATTTCAGCAGCCGCCTGTGGGAAACCCGATCTGGTCTGGGGAGGGTCACGTGTGTGTTGAGGAACTGTGGCTGTCTCACCCTGCCTGCCCACCTCGGTCCTGGGGACTGCCCGGGTATGTAAATGGCAGGCGGGAGCTGTGTGTCAGGCTGAACGCCCCCTCTGCAGGTGAGCCTGGCCGCGTGTCCCCCTGTCTTCTTGTCACCACGGACTCCCCTTCGGGCCACAGTCAGTGACCTCAGAGAAGCCCTGCTTGGTCTGCACACTTGGGGTTTTGAGGGGTGTCTCACGGGATGCCTCCACAGTTTTAGGCGCCGGGTGCCTGCCAGGGCCTCGGAGCCGTGTGAGGCAGGCCAGCCCGCAGTCTGCTCCTCAGGCCATCTGGGAGTCTGGTTTCCAGGCAGGGGACACCCATCTTCTGGTGGATTTCAGCATCTGTGGCCATGCACTTCTTAGCTTCTGTTTTACAGTGCTTTAAACAAGCCGTTCTTGGCTGCTGCATAACTGGCTTTCCCAGACCCTACTCGGGTCCCATGTCCCTGGGCTCTGCTCCAAGCAGAGGGAGGTGGCAGGGAGGCCCTGCCACCCCTGTTCCTGTGACCACCTGCTTTGAGGCAGGACCACTGGCCAGACACCAGGGTGGCCTCTGCTGGCTCCCCTTGGCTTCCCCCCTGCCCTGGCCGGGGTGGCCTGGCTGGTGAGCAGGGGGAGGGCAGAGCTACCAGCGGGCTGTGGGCCTGGCGTGACCTGTACCCTCCCCCTACAGGCCGTTTGGACCCTGCCAGCAGCTGCAGCCGCTCCCTGGCCAGGTATGTGCCTCGGGGTTGGGGGGCTCCCCGGCCTCCCTGCCTGCCGGGGCTCATGGCTCTCTCCCTGCCTCTAGCCGGGCCGTGCAGCGCAGCCTGGCCATCGTGCGGCAGGCGCGGCAGCGGCGGCGGCGGCGGAAAGAGGAGTACTGCATGTACTACAACCGCTTTGGCCGGTGCAACCGCGGCGAGCGCTGCCCCTACGTCCACGACCCCGAGAAGGTGGCCGTGTGCACCAGGTGCGCCCCCACCCCCAGGTGGGCTTGGGGTGGTGGGGGGCCAGGGCCGCCCTGGGCTCCCGCCCCTCAGACCCGCCCTGTGTGTCCAGGTTTGTCCGGGGCACCTGTAAGAAGACAGACGGGACCTGCCCCTTCTCCCACCACGTCTCCAAGGAAAAGGTGAGGGTCCCTGCGCCAGGCTGGAGCGGCCCCAAGGCTCCGCCCCTCCACCCTGCTAGGCCCACCTGGCCCCCTCTCCCTTCCCCCACATGCCCAGTGCCCCTCCCAGGTGTGCCAGTGGGGGGCCAACGGTGGGAGAGGAAGGCCCACAGCTGGGCCGGCCCCCCAGTGCGGGCAGCTGAGGTCAGGGGTCCATGCTGGCTGCGGGTGTCCTGCTGGCCCCAAGGGAGGGGTCGCTATGGGCCCAGGGAGGCGCTGCTGCTGCTACAGCTTTTCCCCTTGAGGAACTTAAGAAGAATCAGCATTTTTCTCCCTAATAGAGCTTCGAAACTCTGTTGTGAGCAATTTGGAAATTCACGTCGAGTTTCGGGTTCATTAGCTCCAGCTTTGGAGCCGGCACAGGCTCTGAGCTGTCTGAGGCGGACGCCCCGCACCAGCGCCCTGAATTAATGTTATTGTTATTTGTGTGGACGTGCTGGGTGCAAACAAGGTTAATTGAAATGAGAATGCAGTTTCCTCTTGATAGCGGCGCTGACAGCTAGGAGGAGTTCCGTTTGGTGCAAGAGTTGGCGTTATTATCCCTTTTTATTAGCGCTAATTTGGGCCCTGTATCAAAACGCACATTAAGGGAATTGTCTGCAGCCGCAGCTCCACCAGCCCCAGGCCGGCCGCTCCCCTCTGCGCTGCAGTTAAAAGACAATTAAAAATAAACTCTCCTCGCTAAATCACCCTTTGTTTCTCTGCTTCCTCCCTCCTTCCCTCCTCGGCTACAGTCATACCACCCCCAGCACCCCCACCCCTGTCTCTTATACACATCTGGCAGGTGGGGGGCCGCCTTTAGGGGATGGGGTTATGTCCCCCTTCCCCTGGGGGCCCCTCCGCCTGGGCTGGCAGCAGCCGGAGGAGTGGCCACACTTCTTTCTGGGGGGTCGCCATGCTGCGTGCTGTGCTCTGCAGAACCCACCTCCCCTGCGGAGCTGCCAGGGTGTCCTGGCCTTCCCCAGCCTTCTCTCCCGGCCCCCCAGCCCCTGGGCCTACGGTGAGGACAGAGGCCGCCTCCCTGCCCACCTGCTCCTGTGGGCCGCCGCTGCCCACACCCTGCTAACCAGTCAGCTGAGGTAGCCCCCCACCTCCGTGCGGGGCCAGGGAGGTGGGGTTTGGTGTACAGACCACAGGGGAGCCTGTCCCGGGGACACAAGGCTGGCCAGACAGCACCAGCCACCTGGACCCCTGCCTGGTGGCCAGCTCCTGGCTTTAAGGAGAGTGGATTGCTCCCAGCTGTGGGAATGGCCACAGACTAGCAGCTCACTTAGATGAGTAATAATTAAAGAAATAAATTTTCTTCTCTGGTGTCAACAGAACGGTGACTTCAGCAAGAAAGTGCAGCCTTCCTTGTGGGGGCGCAGGGGCTCCACCCCCACTCCTGGCTGCAGGCCTCTCAGCACAGCCTCAGCCCCGTTGGGGTGCCCGCCGTCCCAGGCTTTGTGGGGAAGAGCCGTGCCCTCCTGTCTTTCAGCTCCAGGGGCAGGGCCTTCTAGTAGGCACACCTCACTTCCCTGGAACTGGAACCAATCGCTTCCTCCTGGTCTAAGTCTCCCTGCCCGCAGGACCCAGCCAGGGGCCCCTCCCCATAGGCTTCGGCCCGCATGGGTCAGCCCTAAGAGCCTGCAGGGCCCTCCAGTAGAGCAGACCCCGAGTCTGCCTGCCCCAGCCCCCTTCCTCAGCCTGCGCTGCAGGACTGGCTCCAAGGCTTGTTCTGAGCCCCAGGCCCCAGGCCCCAGGCGTAGGCTGTTGGGGGGCAGTCTCTCTGCCGCCAGCCTGTGTCTGTGGGCCCTGGGCAGGCGGGTGGTCTCTGCACCTCACCTGTAACCTGTGACCTGTCGCCCCTTCCCTGGGTGCTGCAGGGTCACTCAGAGATGCATATGAGAGAGGGTCCCCCTGGTTGGTCAGTCTGCCTCTGCGCATCCAAGGCCCTGCCCCGCGGACCCCAGGGCCCTCAACTGGGGGAGGTGAGCCCCTGCCTGGCGGGAGGGGGGTGGGGCGGCCTTGCTGCTCTATTTCGGGAAGACCCCTAGGAAGTGCGAGTTCTCCAGAAGGCTCAGCCCTCCTGCTTTGAGGTTGCCAGGGTTTTCAGCTGAACTTTTTAGCGCCTCTCAAGCCAGCTACTTTATGTGCATTTTTTAACACTGCAAAGCATTTGAAAAGGTGCCTCCTCCTGTTCCTGTAAAAATTCCTACCGAGGCCTACACTGGCATTTTTTTAAGAGCCACAGTGGAAAGAAGACTAAGCCTAAGCACCCCCCAGAGGCCAGACCTGGGGCTGTTCTTACGGTGGCTCTGACGACAGCGTCCCTGGAGGGCAGATGCTGCCCCAGCTTCACTGGCAGCCTGGCTGACGGCTGGGAAGCCGTGCTCACTGACCGCTACCAGACTGCACTGTCATCCTCGGGCTAGCAGGTGGGGACCACCACGTGCCGTCTGGACTGACCTTGCTGCCACTGGACGATAGGTATCCCCTGCCTGGAAACCAGATTCCAGTACGGCCTGGAGCTGTCCCAAGACCCCTCCCTGCTGGCCCCCCAGCTCTGGGCCCCCCTCTGCTTTCCTTGTCATGCCCCCGCCCCGTTCAACCCTGTAACTCGGCCCCCTGGGCCTGGATCCCCGCAGGAGCAGCCTCCCTCCCAGGGGTTCCGCTGCACAGCCTGGAGCCGCCTTCTAACCGGAGGAGACTGGCTCGGAGGAGCGCCCCAGCGCGGCAGACTGCCCAGAGGTCTCGGCCGGCGCTGTCTGGGTTGGTGCTGGGCGCCCTGCAGCAAGCCACGGGGAGGGCCCTCCAGGTGGCGAGGGGGCCGCCTGCCCCATGGCCGCCTCCAGGCCAGGCATCTTGGGGACGTCCCTTTTTAAACCAGGAATGCTTTGTCATCGCCTCAGGTCCCTAGAATTTCTGAGTGATGTCACTTGTGCCTCCTGCCATGACTCCATTTCAGCAGCCGCCTGTGGGAAACCCGATCTGGTCTGGGGAGGGTCACGTGTGTGTTGAGGAACTGTGGCTGTCTCACCCTGCCTGCCCACCTCGGTCCTGGGGACTGCCCGGGTATGTAAATGGCAGGCGGGAGCTGTGTGTCAGGCTGAACGCCCCCTCTGCAGGTGAGCCTGGCCGCGTGTCCCCCTGTCTTCTTGTCACCACGGACTCCCCTTCGGGCCACAGTCAGTGACCTCAGAGAAGCCCTGCTTGGTCTGCACACTTGGGGTTTTGAGGGGTGTCTCACGGGATGCCTCCACAGTTTTAGGCGCCGGGTGCCTGCCAGGGCCTCGGAGCCGTGTGAGGCAGGCCAGCCCGCAGTCTGCTCCTCAGGCCATCTGGGAGTCTGGTTTCCAGGCAGGGGACACCCATCTTCTGGTGGATTTCAGCATCTGTGGCCATGCACTTCTTAGCTTCTGTTTTACAGTGCTTTAAACAAGCCGTTCTTGGCTGCTGCATAACTGGCTTTCCCAGACCCTACTCGGGTCCCATGTCCCTGGGCTCTGCTCCAAGCAGAGGGAGGTGGCAGGGAGGCCCTGCCACCCCTGTTCCTGTGACCACCTGCTTTGAGGCAGGACCACTGGCCAGACACCAGGGTGGCCTCTGCTGGCTCCCCTTGGCTTCCCCCCTGCCCTGGCCGGGGTGGCCTGGCTGGTGAGCAGGGGGAGGGCAGAGCTACCAGCGGGCTGTGGGCCTGGCGTGACCTGTACCCTCCCCCTACAGGCCGTTTGGACCCTGCCAGCAGCTGCAGCCGCTCCCTGGCCAGGTATGTGCCTCGGGGTTGGGGGGCTCCCCGGCCTCCCTGCCTGCCGGGGCTCATGGCTCTCTCCCTGCCTCTAGCCGGGCCGTGCAGCGCAGCCTGGCCATCGTGCGGCAGGCGCGGCAGCGGCGGCGGCGGCGGAAAGAGGAGTACTGCATGTACTACAACCGCTTTGGCCGGTGCAACCGCGGCGAGCGCTGCCCCTACGTCCACGACCCCGAGAAGGTGGCCGTGTGCACCAGGTGCGCCCCCACCCCCAGGTGGGCTTGGGGTGGTGGGGGGCCAGGGCCGCCCTGGGCTCCCGCCCCTCAGACCCGCCCTGTGTGTCCAGGTTTGTCCGGGGCACCTGTAAGAAGACAGACGGGACCTGCCCCTTCTCCCACCACGTCTCCAAGGAAAAGGTGAGGGTCCCTGCGCC
>SJYX01014802.1:457216-548578 GCA_006410675.1 Oreotragus oreotragus | reverse complement strand
CCCCCCCCGCCACCTCCTCCCAGAAAAGTGAAGCCCCTGTGTGTCCTCTGGAGGCAGGAGAACGCCCAGTGGGTGCATTGGACACCATATGGACAGGGCAGGCAGGGCTGACAGTGCAGGGAGGGCCCGGGAGAGGCAGGTGGTGTGTGACCCACAGGGCCACAGCTGTGTGAGCTCCTGGCAGGGTTCCCCCCCTCCCCAGGAGGCTGGCCTGCAGGGGGCAGGCCTCACCCCAAGGGCCACAGTTGCAGAGGTTGGTATGGGTGAGACACACACACCCTCGCCTCTCCGCCTCCACTGGCCCTCAGGCCTTGCTTCCTCCTGCAGGGCGCAGCAGGCTGCCAGCCTGTGTCCCCCACCAGGTCTCCCCTGGGCTGGCCTGCCCTCTGCCAGGCCCCTGTGGTGCCCACCCACAGTCAGTGCCAGCAGAGCCCCTGCAAAGGGCTGCTCCGAGTCAGGCCTCCAGCTCACGGACGCTGCCGGTGCCCACACGTCGGGCAGCTGGGAAGCCTGCTGGCTGTCAGGCCCTGTAGGCCACCACCCCACTGGGGCACCCCCATGCTGCTCCCCTCCTCCCCTGCCCTGCTCTCCTTGGTGCCGGCGCCTCCAGGCCCGCCCTGCAGCCCAGACCAGGCAGGCTCAGGGCAGGTGGCGGACGTGGGGACAGCACATCTGGGCCTGAGCTGTCCCGCTGGCTGGGTCCCCGTCTCTGTCCTCACGTGACCACAGGCCCGGGCGGCGTCGCCCCTAGGGAGGCCGGGGGTCTCCCTTTGTGATGGGCCAGTCTCTGTGTGGCTCATGCCTGGTGATGGAGCCCTGGGTGGGCCCCTGGGGTCCTGGTGCCCCTGCCTCTGAGGTGGGGCGAGGAGGGAGGCTGGGGGAGCTGCCCTGAGCCTCACTGCCTCCCGCCCCGCAGATGCCTGTCTGCTCCTATTTCCTGAAGGGCATCTGCAGCAACAGCAGCTGCCCCTACAGCCATGTGTACGTGTCCCGCAAGGCGGAGGTCTGCACTGACTTCCTGAAAGGCTACTGCCCTCTGGGTGCCAAGGTAAGGGGCATGAGGTGGAGGGGCACTGGGGGTTAGGAGCTGGCCCAGGGGCCAGGCCCACCCTGCTTCGCGGGCCTGTCCTCCCCACCTGCCCATCGACAGCTGACAGCTGAGAAGCACGCCCACTTCTCCCCGGCTCCTCCAGGGAGCCCCCTCTGGGCCTGGGTGGGGCCCCTGGGCAGCGGGTCCCAGTGCCCTAGAGGGAGCCTCCTCACCAGCCCAGGGGCCTCAGCAAGGCCCGCTGCCTCCTTGTCCGCAGATGCTGTGAGTGACCACCCTGCCTCGGGGCCTGTGGGCTGCCCTAGGGGGCAGGCCAGGCCCTGAGCCCGGAGATCGCGTGTCTCTGCAGGCCAGCTCCCTATTCCGGGCTGGGCTTCACCCTGTGGGGAGCACAGTGGGAGCATAGCTGCTCCCCTGCATACCTGTGCACAGCCCTCGGCGGGTGGGGGGGACCCCGGGGGGGTCCCCCCCCACGGATGCCCCTCCTGCAGAGGTGGGGCCTGGCTGGTGGCTCCAGAGCAGCCCAGGTGGGGTGAGGTGGAGGCGCAGGACTCCCACGGAGGCTGTGGGTGATTATTGTAAAAGATTCCAATGTAAATGAAAATATCAAGGCGATATTTAAGTTCTGCTTCTATTAGTGGAAGTGCTTACTGCGTGCGTTTCAGCGTGTGGGCGCTGCGTGGCTGCCACATGATGGATAGCGGCTTGTAATTATAGATGGGAAAAGCGCTGAGCAGGCCGGATCCAGTGGGGGTGGAGGCAGCAGCCTGGGCTGGCAAGGGTTAATTTTATTCTCTAAATAATATAAAAAGTGCTGAGTCGTCACCTTGCTTCTGAAGTGGAAGTCCTCAGATGGGCCCCAGAGAGTTTATAATATTCCACTGAATCAAGTGGAATTGTTAACCTTGCCTGATAAAGCGCTGGCTTGTTAAAGACACACGTCCCCTTTTCTTGTGAATAGTTTAAGCTGGAGTAGATCCGTGTCCTTCACCTTTTCAGCGCCACGTGCTGCTCCTGGGTCTGGGGCTCACTGGTCAGCCTCTCTCATCTCCTCGGTTTGTTCCTTTGAACTCTTAGGACACTCGGGGACATGGCCAGCCTCCTGTGAGCCGCTGAACGTGACAGCGACCGCCTCACGCTTGCTCCGCCACGCCTGGCGCTGGTGGTGGGCTCCCCTGATGGCTTGCTGTCGAATCCGCGCGTGTTGGGGGAGACACCGAGGGCGGGTGTTCCAGCGCTGCCCTCCGCCCCGGCCAGCCTGGTCGGGCGTCTGTGGCGCTGTGGCCCGGCACGCCCACCAGACTTACGCTGCTCACACATCCCCAGGGTGCTTTCTGGCCAAAGGCCCAGCCCTGCCTGGGCCTGGAGCACTGCGCCTCCAGCCCCTCCTGGCGCAGAGCAGACCCAAGCGTAGGTATCATCCGCAGCCACCTCTGTAGCAACAGCGACTCCCCCGCCCTCATGGTCCGTGGCCCGCTCTCCACGACTTCCTTATCTCTCTGTCCCCCGCCTGTCAGCAGCCCACCCCCGCCACCTCCTGCCATGCAGAAGCTCCTTGTCCTCTGGACGTCTTTCTTGGAAATCACAGACAGTGTCTCCGTGTCAGTTCAGTTCAGTCGCTGAATCGTGTCTGACTCTTTGCGACCCCGTGGAATGCAGCATGCCAGGCTTCCCTGTTCATCACCAACTCCTGGAGCTTACTCAAACTCATGTCCATCGAGTTGGTGATGCCATCTAGCCATCTCATCCTCTGTCGTCCCCTTCTCCCCCTGCCTTCAATTTTTCCCAGCATCAGGCTTTTCTAATCTTCACAGCTTTACTGAGATAGAATTCATATCCCGTACAAATCACCCATTTAAGTGCACAGTACTATGGGTTTTGGTGCATTACATTTTAAATTTTTTAATTTTAGCAGAATTTGCCATTTTTAAGTGTATAGTTCAGTGGTATTAATTACACTGACAATATTATACAACCACCACTATCTGTTTCCAATCCTTTTTCATCGCCCCATACAGAATCTCTTAACAGTTGGCAGTGACTCCTTGTTCCCCCCGCCTCCACCTCCTGGCAGCCACAAATCAACATTTTGTCTCCATGAATGTGCCTATTCTAGGTTTTTAACATAGGTGGAATCTTATAGCTATTTGCCCAAATCTTTTTGGTATCAGTTGAGAGACCCCGTGGAATGCAGCATGCCAGGCTTCCCTGTTCATCACCAACTCCTGGAGCTTACTCAAACTCATGTCCATCGAGTCGGTGATGCCATCCAGCCATCTCATCCTCTGTCGTCCCCTTCTCCCCCTGCCTTCAATTTTTCCCAGCATCAGTCTTTTCTAATCTTCACAGCTTTACTGAGATAGAATTCATATCCCGTACAAATCACCCATTTAAGTGCACAGTACTATGGGTTTTGGTGCATTACATTTTAAATTTTTTAATTTTAGCAGAATTTGCCATTTTTAAGTGTATAGTTCAGTGGTATTAATTACACTGACAATATTATACAACCACCACTATCTGTTTCCAATCCTTTTTCATCGCCCCATACAGAATCTCTTAACAGTTGGCAGTGACTCCTTGTTCCCCCCGCCTCCACCTCCTGGCAGCCACAAATCAACATTTTGTCTCCATGAATGTGCCTATTCTAGGTTTTTAACATAGGTGGAATCTTATAGCTATTTGCCCAAATCTTTTTGGTATCAGTTGAGATAATCATGTGGGTTTTTCCCCTTCATTCTGTTAAGCTAACCAGACATACTGACCACATCGATCAATCACAAGTATATTGATTGGTTTTTGGATGTTGAACCATCTTTGCATTCTGAGACTAAATCCCACTGGATCATAGTCTATCATCTTTTTAATATGCCACTAGTCCAGTTTTGTAGTATTTTGTTGAGGATTTTGACATCCGTAACCATAATAATATTGATCTGTAATTTCCTTTTCTTGTATTATCTCTGTATGCTTTTGGAACCAAGATAAGCCTAGCCTTGTAGATTGTTTTGGCTGTTGTGTGTTAGGAAGTATTCTCTCATCTTCTGTGTTTTTGGAGGAATTTGAAAAGAATAGGTGTTAATTCTTTACATGTTTAGTAGGATTCACCTGTTGAAACCATCTAGTCTTGGGCTTTTCTTGATTGGGAGGTTTTATGATTACCTGATTCAATCTCTGTACTATACAGCTGACCCTTGAATACCACCCCACCGTCAACACAGTAAAAAATCTGCCTGTAACTTTGCAGTCAGCCCACCACATACACTGTTCCCAAACCAGCAGCTCTTGGTATGCAGTCAGTTCCTATTGCAACCTGGATTCTTGGCTGTTACACTAGTTTAGGTCTTATTTGAACAGTCCCAGGTGGTGGTTGTTCAGTCGCTCAGTCGTGTCTGACTCTTTGTGACCCCATGGACTACAGCATGCCAGGCTTCCCTGTCCATCACTATCTCCTGGAGCTTGTTCACATTGATGTGCGTTGAGTCAGTGATGCCGTCCAACCAGCTCATCCTCTGTCACCTCCTTCTCCTCCTGCCTTCAATCTTTCCCAGCATCAGGGCCTTTTCCAATGAGTCGGCTCTTGGCATCAGATAGCCTAAGTACTGGAACTTCAGTTTCAACATGAGTCCTTCCAATGAATATTCAGGCTTGATTTCCTTTAATATTGATTGGTTAGATCTCCGTGCAGTCCAAGGGACTCTCTCAAGAGTCTTTTCCAGCACCACAATTCAGAAGCATCAGTTCTTCAGTACTCAGCCTCGTGGTCCACCTCTCACATCCATACCTGACTCCTGGAAAAACCATGGCTTTGACTACAGGGACCTTTGTTGGTTATTTGAGCTTTGGGATAAGTCATAACAAGGAAGCAGATTGCTTCACTTTTTTCTTCCTTGTGGCTATTTTAGCTGTTCTTGCCCCTTTATCCTTCCAGAAATGTATTTTAAATTCCAGGTAAGGTTTATAGAGTTGGGATTCGGATTCAGGCTGTCTTGAATCTGCCCCTTAGTTTGGTGAGAACTGGCCTCCCCCACTGGTCTCTACAGTGAGTCTCCTGTGTATGATCAAGGCGCTGTCTCGAGTGACACAGACTCTCCTTTGATGTCGTTTGATAAAATTCTTGCTTGCCTTATCTCTGTTAAGTTTATTTCTCTCACATTTATTATTATTATAAAGAGCTTGTTTTTAAATGTTATTTTCTTACTGTCCATTGGTTATGGGCATATGATTTTTGATATTGATTTTGTTTCTAGCAGTCTTGCTAAATTATATTAGCAACTGTAGTAATTCATCCATGAGACTTAGTCTTTTGGGTTTTTCTACATAAACAATCATATCTTTCACAAATAATGACTGTATTTTCTTCCTTTGAGTTTAAATGCCTTTTCTTTTTCTGCCCTGCCTATAAGCCCGGTGAGATAGTAACTCATGGCCATGGGCTTCCAGCTGCACCCCTTGATGAGTGATGATGATGATTTCTTGAAGGTTCTATATTAAGCTAAGGAAGCTCCCTTCTATCGCTAATCTGCTAAACTTTGAGTTGATTCTGACTTCCATGACGCTCTTCTTTCTTGCCTCTGAAGGTGATCACATGGTTCCTTTCTCTTAGGTTGCTAATGTGCTGATTTCTGTTCCCTGATTTTCTAACATTAAACTAACCTTGCATTCCTGAGATAAACTCAGCTTGGTCCTAACATGGTCTTTTTACACGTTTCAGTTTATTTGTGATTTGTGTAGAACGTGAATCATCGTTCATACAGTTGGCCTAAAGGTTGTTTGATCATCTCGCTGAGGTCAGGTTTCAGTTTTAAGACCCCTTTGGCCGAGTAGACTGAGCTGAGTGTTCTCTGCTGTCCTCTTCTGTGGGCTGGTTCATGAGAGGTTGGGTAGTGCATTCTTGAATATCTGGTAGAACCACCGTGAAACCCTGGGCTGGCGCTTGCCTAATTTTTTTAACTACTTATTGAAATTCCTTTATGGTCATAGGAATATTATTCAGATTTAATGTCAGATTTTGGCAGTTTTTCTAGAATTTGTAGATTTCGTCTGTGTTTTCAAACTTATTGGCATAAAATTTGTCCATTGTCTCACCTTCTGCAGCACCAGCAGTTGGCGGCACTTTGTCATCCCTAGTACTGTTTATGTGTTCCTTTTCTCCTTACGCGCTTCTCTCTGCTTTCTCTATTTTTCTGTCTCCTCTGACTCTGAGGTGTCTCCTCTTTGCTAATGTAAGGCTCTGAGGCTGAGGGCTTTGCTCCAAGCACTCCTTTAGCTCCAGTCCATCGACTTTGATGAGTTGTTTTAGTGTTGGCATTTGGTTTTAAATAGCACCTAACTTCTGTTGCTTCTTGACTGACTGACGCATTCTTTAGCAGTGACTTTCTTTATTTCCTGCCTTCCCTAGTAGCTCAGATGGTAAAGCATTTGCCTGCAATGCAGGAGGACCTGGGTTCGATCCCTGGGTCGGGAAGATAACCTGGAGAAGAAAATGGCAATCCACTCCAGTATCCTTGCCTGGGGAATTCCATGAACAGAGGAGCCTGGCAGTCTATAATCCCAGGACTTTTCCTTACTTCCAGCTCTGCGGGGCGCGTGGGCCAGGGGCAGGGGTGTTGGGTTTGCTTTTTCCATGGCAGCCTTGCTCTAAGGATGGCAGAGGGCCCTGAGGTCTGAGACCAGCCCTGCGCCCAGTAGATTTTCCTCCATCATTTCACCTGCTTAGTAGTTCTTGGATGATTTCAGAAAGTTCTTTATGTTTGAGCCTAGATTTGGGTTGTTCTGGGAGGACGGTCAATTCAGACCAGCCATCTCTAGTCCCATAATCAACCGGATGTGAACTGCATTTGGGATTTCACAGTTTCTAGTGCCACCATAAGAAAGTGAGACAGAAACAGCTGGCATGAGTGTACGTGACCAAGTAGCTCACAGATGTCACCGTGCAGTCAGGGAGGAAACCGAGGTGCTGCCTTTTACCGGGTCCCTCTGTGCTGGGTCCTGCCTCCCATGTGTTGCTCCTGTTGAGCCACCTGGGCTCGGGGCAGCAGCGGGGCTCATGGCCACCACGGGACGGCACAGAGACAGCACCCCCCAGCCACCTCTCTGCACCCAGCCCAGGGTGGGCTCTCCACCCAGAGGCCCTGCCCATCCCTCTGCCTGCCCAGGAGACCCCGCTGCAGCATGTGCCACCGAGGGGACCACTGGGATTCAGGGCAGAGGGCCCTTGACTCGGGCTGGGGGAGCAGGCACTGGGGGGCAGGGCCGGGTCTGCCCAGCACAGGGAGGGGTAGCCATCTGGGTGCAGGGGTGCTACCTGCCTGTCTTCACACCAACCCCGGGTACCAGTGTGAAGGGCCTCTAGTTCCTGGGTGGCAGCCAAGGGCCAGGTGTGGGGACAAGAATGGGGTCAGTGCTCAGATCCTGCTCACAGAATGGGCATAGGCTCCGTGGGGTCCTCGGCCAGCCTTGTCCTGGGTGCTGGGAGCCAGGCCGACATCTGGGGCTCCGAGGACACGTGCCCAGTGGGGGTGACGGGTCCAGAAGGAAGTTGTCTCAAGGCTGTTGCCATGACACTTCCAGTGGCTATGCCAGGGGGCAACCTCAGGCACCAGAGCTGGTTTTAAACTTGACTCTGGGTGTTCTTGCCTGGAGATCCCATGGACAGAGGAGCCTGGTGGGCTACAGTCCATGGGGTCGCACAGAGTCGGACATGACGGAGCTGACTGAGTGCACACGGGCTGGTTTGGGGCTCTGCTTGCAGGGGTTTCCATCTGGGTCTCTTTCCAGCACGTCACTTGTCACCTGGTCAGCATGCGGGTGGCTTCCTCCTCCTGGGTGGTGCACACTGAGCCAGCTGTTGGGATGGGAGAATAGGCCCCCTCCTCTAGGAGGACCAGGTGAGAAGCAGGCACATGGCAGGGCTGCAGTTCCTGCCTGGGGGCAGAGGGGCCATGGAGAGGTGGGCCTTGGGTCCAGGCTCTCTGGTCCCTGTGGGCCTGGTGGGCAGAGCTGAGGCCACCTGTTGCTCTGACCTGCCTGACAGTGCACCCTCCATGGGGTGCCCCCCACCCTGGTCCTCTGCCAGGACAGGTGGGCTGCAGTCAGGAGGAGGAGGTAGCTCCCTGGGAATCCCCACCCCAGCCTCAGTCCAGGCCCAGAGCCAGGCTGGGTGGTGCTGGTACAACCAGGGAAGTGCCCTTGACCCTCAGACTGACCCTACCCATCTTTGAGATGGGTAGGGGTGAGCGCCCTGGGGCCTCTCTGGCCTGAAGACCTCAGACCCCCAACAGGAACCCTGGGCAGAGCAGGCAGGGCCCCCCACGTGGTGCCGAGGTCTCCACCGGCTCGCCCAGCCATGCCCCTTCTCCTGCAGTGCAAGAAGAAGCACACGCTGCTGTGCCCTGACTTCTCGCGCAGGGGCGTGTGCCCCCGCGGTGCCCAGTGCCAGCTGCTCCACCGCAACCCGAAGCGCCTGGGCCGGCGAGCAGCCACCCCCACGGCCCCAGAGCCCAGCAACACGCCCCCCAGGAGCAGGGCTTCCACCAGCCACGGGCCCAGGTGACGGGGACTGTGGGTGTGGCATGTGTAAGCTTGGGGTGGGGGCAGGAGGGAGCCCTGCACCCCCGCCCAGCTCTGGGGGCTTCACGCCCCCCAAAAAACCTGTGTCCAAAGTTGGTGAAGTGGCCTCCAGAGGTGCCCTACTCCTGGTCCTCGGGCTGGATGGACGGAGAGCATCCCTGACCCACCCCACTCCCCAGGAGCAGGGGAGGTCCTAAGTGATGCTCGTGGCTGGGCCCCACAGTGTGTGCCCCTGCCTGCACTTGTGGGAGCCCGTGTGGACAGGGAAGGCTCCAGGAGGTGAGGATGGTGTCAGCGTGCAACTGCTGGAGGCCCTGAAGTGTCGCCAGCCTGTCCTTGGGCCCACAGGCCCACCTTGAACCTGCATGGCAATGCCTGATAGCTGCTGGGCAGGGATGGGTGGGGGGTGGATGGACGGTATACAGGTGGGGGCCCAGCACCCTCTGGACCCTGCCTGCCCCACGCCGCCCGCCTCACATCCCGCTCCCCTCCCGTTCCTGCAGGAAGCCCTCTGCTGCCCTTCGCCCCGCCAGACGGATGTCCAGCCCCGCCAGCTCCATGGCTGCTGGCTCGACCTCAGCCCCCCCCCCCACTCCTCCCCTTCCTCTTCCCCCTCCCCCTCCTGCTCCCGCTCCTCTCCCTGCCCCCCCTCCGCCTCCCTGTCCTTGGAGCCAGAGGAGCTGTGTCTGCAGGCGGCTGCGGTCTCAGCGGGAGCTGGCTCCAGCGGCCTCTCCAAGCTGCCCTCCTTCATCGCTCTGCAGTCCTCGCCCAGCCCTGGAGGCCAGCCTAGGGCCCGGGCCCCCAGGAGCGCCTCCTCCAAGGACTCAGGTAGGCAGCCCAGCTCTGGCTGCACGCACCTCAGGCCCGTGGGTCAGACTGGGGAGCCGGCAGCGCGGTCTCTGGCATGGCAGGTGCGTGCCTGCAGGCCCACAGGGCGGGCGCGAGGTGCGGGCACAGAGCACCGCTCACAGACCGCCCAGCCGAGGGCTGATTTAATTAGAAAGCACCCATTTCTGTTAATTTGTTCTGGAAGATCACCGCACACTCCTGGAGAGAACAGATGTTTCCTCTCCCCCGATGAACATTTGGGGCTTGGTAAATGGCTCCACTCAGCCTTGTTTAGGAGAGAAAAGAGGATTTTATGGCTGCAAACGACCCTTTCTGTAAACATTTTACAGCTCTCTACGCGTTTGAGTGACGATAAACCCCACGCAGCTCGGCGGGCTGCAAATTTGCGACCATACGGCTATCATTTTATTGTCATATTTCACGGTCATAACGTTAATGGGAGATGCTTGCCGCAGCCTCCTCTCCCAGCTCTGCTGAGCGAGCTCGCACGCTGCCTGCTCAGCTCCCGAGCCAGGGGCGCCAAGCTGCGGCCAGGCCCTCCGTGGGCAAGACGCCCTCAGGGTGGGAGGAAGGAGCAGATAGCCCCAAGCCACCAGCGTTTTAATTTTCGTTTTTTAATTACGATGAGAAACCCTGCAACCAGCCCTAGAATCAGAGGAAGCAGGGGCGGGGGAGGGGTGACTGTCGACCTCCACTGACAGCCCAGCAGCCGTCCTTCTCTGCTCAGGCCTTGCTGGCTTCCTGGGGGCCTGAGGGGCCCAGGGCTCTGGCTGGCTGAGCAGGTGACTGGGGTCCTCGGCCTTGCAGTGGGGTCCCAGGAGGAGTCGCGAGCTTGCAGGGGCCATGTAGACAGTGCCGGCCTGTGGGCAGCTGGTTTGCCGGCCTATGAGGCCGCCAGGAGTGTCCTTGGTGGGGAGGGGCACCAGGGTGCCCAGTGGGCGTGGGGCCCAGGGCGGCAGCCTGCTCGGCCTTGGGAAGCCTCTCCCGCCCCAGCCCTGCAGCCCCAGCCGGTCCCCGGGGCCTCGGGGTCCCCAGCAGCTGCTCACACACACCCAGGCTTTCCGTGTGGAAGGCGCCGTCTGGCAGCACCAGACACCCATCCCTGTGTGAGCCCGAGCGGTGTGTGCGAGCCGCCAGCACCCGGTGCTCAGGGCTCAGCTGCAGGCTGCGGGGCTCCCGCGGGGCTGCCTGCTGCCCAGGGCCAGGCCTGGACCTGCTCCACGTGGGACCCCGGGCCGTTGGGTGGTATCTCAGCCCCCTTCCACTTTCGAGCAACCCCTGAGCCAGAGGCCTTGAGGGGGCCTCCTGTGCCTGACCTTTGGCCTTCTTGGAACAGGGAAGTCGCTGCACATCAAGCCGCGTCTGTGAGGGCCCAGGGGGCCAGCCCGCGCCTACCTCAGCCCCGTCCCGAGAGGAAGGAGGCTCCGCCCACCACCGCCCCAGACGAGGGGCCGCCTGCCACGGAGCGCCCCCGGGGCGGCGGGGCTGTCCCCCTGCCCGTCTGGCTCTCAGCCCTATGTGACCAGTGCCCACGCCTGGCCCCCATCAGGCTGGGCCCCACCACTTCCCCACCCCTGGGCCTTCAGCGTTGCCCCAAGGGGTGCCCGGCAGGGCTCCCCCATGTGATGCCTGCCCTGTCCTCCCACAGGCCGCCTGCAGGAGAGACTGCCAGGCGGGCCTTCCTGGCGGGTACTTTGTGTTCAGCAATAAAGGTTCTGTCCTGTGTCTGCTTGGCTGTCCCGACCGTCACTGCTGCTGTCCGGCCTGCTGAGCACAGCGCAGGTGGACGCACAGGTCCCAGGGGTCCCAGAGCCTCCCCCGGGATGCGACTCCAGGGGGACCTGGAGGCCTGAGGTTGAGGGGAAAGTGAGGGGTACACCCCAGAGCCTCTTCCAGGTCCCCCCCGCCGACCTGCCCAGCTGGCCCGGCCTCTGGGTAGGGACGTGGGCCCCTTTCCTGCCGCCCCAGGGTGGCTCAGGGCTGGCCAGTGTGCTTTGTGGCTGGGAGAGGCCCAGGCAGGCCCTGGGGACTGGAGGCAACAGGCTGGGGCTAGAGGGCCTCCCCCAAGCAGAACTCTCCTCCAGAGCCTCTCCCCTGGGGCCTCTCGGAAAAGCAGCTGGGCCAGAGTAGGGCCAGGGGACAGGCCAGGGCCACTGGGCAAGAGGGGACAGCTCATCGCCCCCTGAGCTGTCTCCAGTCCCAGGGCACCTGGGCAAGCTGGCTGAGAGGGATGGCCTCCGCCCTGGGCCCTGACAGAATACAGCCCCGGCTGCTAGCCTCCCACTGCCAAAGCCTGGAGCGGAGCCAGGCTGCTCAGGGTATCTGCCCCTCACCCCTGGGGAAGTGTGGTGTGCTCCCCTCGAGCGCCTGCAGCCTCGCTCCTAGGGTGCCCCTGCCCCCGCCTGCCTCCATCCCTGCCAGTCAGTCGGCTGCCACCGGGACCTGTGCCACAAACCACCCTGTAGGCGGGGCGTCTTTGGACTCCCCTGCCCGCAGCCCCACACGACTCCTGCAGTTGACCACAGGGGAGTCGGCTGCGTAGCCGCTCGTCGTCCTGCTGCTGCTTCTGGCTCCAGTGGGAAGAGCACTGTCCAGCACTGGCTGACAGGGGCAGCCCCGGCCTCTGCACACACTGCCTCCTTGAGGGTCCTGACCGAAGAAAGCCCCTTGGCCCTCCCTGGCTCAGGACGAGGCGAGGTCCCACAGATGACGAGAGCCAGGCGGGGCCATGGAGAGGGGCCCACCCGGCCTCAGCATGTGGTGACCCACTGTCCAGCAGAGCAGGGCTCCTGGCCTCAGCGTGCGGGGGCCTGCTTGTCCAGCAGAGCAGGGCTCCCAGCGTCCTGTGATGATTGCTGGCACCTCTGCACCGGGGCCCCGAGCCCTGTCTCTGGGGCCTGACCTGTTCGAGTTCAGCAGGCTGCCAGAAGACCGTACTCAGACCTGACTCTGAAGAATGGGCTTGCAGCCCGGCAGGGAGCTGAGGGGACCCTGCTGTGGGCCCGCTTGCTTCCACATGCTGGCCCCTTGGGACTCAGTGCTGGCTTCAGCCACACCTTGGAGGAGCCCTGTGGGTTGGCGCAGGGGAGGCTGAGGTCCCTGGGGTGAGTGCTGACAGTGAGGAGCCTGCAGAGCGGGGGCAGCAGCCTGCATGGCCAGGCGCCCTGGGCCAGGGCTGAGCCCCCTGCCCAGCTCCTCCTCCTAGCCAAGGCTGGCAGGAGGAGCAGGCACCGGGGCGCATCCTGGGGGCCACCAAGGATGCGCCTCCTTCGTAGGCTGTCCTTGACTCCCACGGTCGGCTCCACCACAGAGGGGCAGAGGGACCTCTGACGACGGGAGGACCAAGGTTCAATTCTCCCTCCCCCGCCTGGACAGACAGGAGACTGAGGGAGACTCGGTTGTTTGTTCCTCCCATCCAATTGACCTCCCTGCGCTTCCCTCCATAGTAAAGGAGGGTACCCCAGGCTGTGAGGCAGACACCAGCTGGACAGGAGGTGGGCAGGTGTATCTATTGCACGGGGCACTCCCGACAGACTGGTGGGTGCTGGGCACCCCCTGTTGGCCGCCCACCACCTGGCCTGGACCAGCGCTGTGCTCCAGGGCATCCCTGGCCGATCTGCCTCCCCAGGTGTGCTTCCTGTACCCGGGTCCACTGCGCATGGCACAGCCCACCACCCTGAGGCAGCTGGCCTGAGAGGTGCGGGCCTGCGGGGAAGGCTTAGGAAAGGCTGGGTGCCCCAGGGTGCAGGGGGAGCTCTGCCAACGGCTGCCCTGTGCTCCTGGGCCCCTCCCCTGCGGCCCCGCACCCCGTGACCCCCTGAGGACTGGTCAGCCTCCGGCTCAGCCTGGTCAGACTCCCTGCTCCCGGCAAGGGAGGAGGTCGCCGTCACTCTGGGCTCCCTGTGCTAAGGGCAGATCAGCTGGGCCCCCGGGAGGAAGGGCCCGTCATCCCCACCAGCCCCAACTGCATGAGGGCCGTGGAGTCCAGGCAGGCCCTGAACCTTTGTCCCCTTCACAGGGACCCGCTGCCGCCCCAGGCTTGCACCCCATGGACTGCCCTTTGCCCTGGTGCAGCCTCTCAGGTGATGGCCCCAGGACAGGGAGCCGCCTGTGAGGGCTGGGGGGTGCGCACAGTGATGGTGAAGGTCCCCTCTCGCGGGCAAGGCGGGCCCTCAGATGAGCCCCAAGGTCGTGTGGCCAGCAGGGCCTTGGGATCTGGGCTGCTGGGCTCGGGGGACGCATCTGACGTGGGGGCCCGAAAGTGCCTCCGTGTGGGGTCTTTGGGAGGGGCCTGCCTCTCCCGACTCCTCTGCAGCCTGACCGTGGTGGGTGGGGAGGGCACCTGCCCCTCACTGTCTGAGCCCAGGAAGGAGCCCCTGGCGGGACAGTGGGGCTGCCGGGTCTAGAGCTGGGCTGGGCCCTAGCCTGCATAGCACCTCTGAGCCCCACCTGGAGAGCAGGAGCCTCCATTCCCAACAGGGACTCCTGCGGCCTCGCCTTGTGGCTCCCATGAGGCTGGGTGGCTGGGTGACCGTTGGGCCTGGGCAGACCCGGCAGCACAGTGCTGAGTGATGGCGCATGCACCCTGCAGCTGGACTTGCTGAGAGCCTAGGGCACTGAGCTGGGACCTTGGCACCGTGCTGCTGCCCGAGGGTGGTCCTGGGGTCCCCAGAGGGGCCGATCCCCCCCATCAGGCCAGGCCCCTCGGCCTTTCCCGTCTCCCATTCTGTAGGGCCCCTTCCATCTGCCTGGATTCTCTAGGGCAGTCATCAGGTATGGGAAGCCAGGGCAGCCTCCCTCCCTGAGCCGGGGGTCTTGGCTCCTCAGACGCCAAGAAATAGTCCTGACAACCTGAGAGGGCTTGGGAGCATCTTCCCCAGAGGAGCCTCCAGACAACAGCGCCCCCCCACAATGACCTTGAGACCGTAGCCCCACAGGACTCCGGACGACGGCGCTGGACTTGTGCTGACTTCCTCCAAGATGTGCTGTGTAGTTCACTTTCTATTCTATGGTTTATTTCCTGCTCTCTCACCCCATCTCTGGTAGATTGTATTTTCCAGAGATGCTGTGACTTGTAGTTTTTCCTACAGACTCCATGGGGGATGGTGTCTGTGCCCCTTGGATATGAGCACTGCCACCCCTCACGAAAATGCCAGGCATATTTCCCTGGCTCCCTTGGACGCTCACTCTGAGAGCCAGCTGCCACGCTGCGAGGAAGCCCAACCAGTTAGCTGCTGTGTGCAGATGCTGGTCCAGTTACGGCCCCATAGTCTTCCTGCTACCAGTCCCTCAGCCTTCAAGTCCTCCCAGCCACCACGGTCCAGCTGCACCCAGGATGACCCATCTACTGCAGAGCACACGAGCACCTGTTTCCTACCAGGGACCCCTGGGCCACCTCTCTGGTGGAAGGTGCTGGAAACTGCCCCTGGACAGGCCGCCTGGCACACACAACTGCTCAGTAAAGCAGATGCACCACGTGGAATCAGCGCATCCTCTGCCAGCTCCACTGCTGGTCAAGGGAGCCAAGAGCCACGGCTGGGCCTGCAGCACTCCTGAGGGCCACCTCTGGGGCCTGCGATCCTTTCATGGCAGAAAGGAGGTGGCTCTAGGCTCTCGGGGCCTCTGCCTCTGAGACCCCGCTGAGAGCCCCTCCTTGAACTTGCTGGGTCCCAGGTTAGTAAGTGGCGAAGAGGAGGTTTTGGAAGAGAAAGGAGCGAGCCTGAAGCCCGCAACCCAAGTCAGGAAGGGACAGACTTTCCCTGGGCTGGGAGAACCCGTCTCGCCTGTAGTGTGGGGCGCCAGGGGCTCGGGGCCTGTGTATGGGGGCACTCAGCCCCTTTCCCAGCCCCCTGGCAGTGACTCAGGACAGAGGAGGGCTCAACTGCCACCACGAGAAGCCAGGGAGCAGACTCAGGGCCCCTCCACCCTCCAGGGCTCCTGCTCCAGAGAGCTTAGGCCAGGCCTGCAGGCCCAGAAACCTTCTGGGAAGCCAGTCTGACTCGAGGTCAAGCCCAGGACTGGAGAACTTAGCGAGGGCCCGGGGCAGTCAGGGACATGGCTGCCTTGCTTGGTCCCAGGCTGCCTGAAGGCCGCTGGGCCTGTTCCCAGTTCTGAGTGCAGTTTCTGCAGCCGGTCCTGCACTGGGTCCCTCTTCCCTGGGGACAGACAATGAAAGGCCTGTGAGTGTGACTGGGCAAGGGGCTGGCTGGCTCTGGCCCAGCACCCTTGAGCACCACATTTTGGGGCCAGATGTGGGGCAGCTGTCTCTGACTTAGTGTGGCTGAGCGTGGGCCTCAAGGAGGTTTGGGGTGGGGAGGGGCTGTTCTGCAAGGCCTCCCTGGCTTTAGCAGCCTTACTGCACCTCTCAGGACAAGGCATGGCGACTGGGTGGGACTNGGAATGAAAACTGACCTTTTCCAGTCCTGTGGCCCCTGCTGAGTTTTCCACATTTGCTGGCATATTGAGTGCAGCACTTTCACAGCTCCATCTTTTAAGATTTTAAATAACTCAACTGGAATTTTACCACCTCCACTAGGCTTCCCCCATAGCTCAGCCGGTAAAGAATCTGCCTGCAATGCAGGAGACCCAGGTTTGATTCCTGGGTCAGGAAGATCCTCTGGAGCAGGAAATGGCAACCCACTCCAGTATTCTTGCTTGGAGCAGCCCATGGACTGAGGAGCCTGGCAGGCTACAGTCCGTGGACTCACAAAGAGTCAGACACGACTTAGAGGCTAAACCACCACCACCAGCAGCTTTGCTCCTTGGTCTTATCCCATATAATTAAGTGTGTAGAAGAGTGTCTATAAGGGTATTTGTTATAGTGTTGTTTATATAGCAAGTTCTCAAATGAAAAAACACGTGAAACCATTCCGTAGAGTTACTGAGAATAACCACTAGATGTCACAATTGTTCCACAGAAATACAGCTATAGCCAAGTCAATCAAATTTAAAGGCAATCAAGAACTTTGTATTTATAGTCCTTCGTGAGTGCGTGCTCAGTCACGTCAGACTCTGCAACACCATGGACTGTAGCCTGCCAGGCTCCTCTATCCACATAATTTTCCAGGCAAGAATACTGGAGTAGGTTGCCGTTTCCCCCTCCAGGGGAATCTTCCCGACCCAGGGATGGAACCCACGTCTCCTGTGCTTCCTGCATTAGCAGGTGGATTCTTTACCACTGAGCCACCTGGGAAGCCCCCATATAGGCTTTCACTTTAAGATAATCATCCAGGCCACCCAGTGCAACTCTTCAAGGACAATTTTTACATCACAAAGTACTTTGTAAAACAGCATTTCACAAAGTGATCTTCAAATTGTCTTTTTATAAAATGTTTTGCTCATATCAAGGAACTCAAACCAGGGCTCTGTGGCACTCTAGAGGGGTGGGATGGGGAGGGAGGTGAGAAGGATGCTCCAGAGGAAGGGAACATATGTATATATAACTACGACTGATCCATGATGATGTGTGGCAGAAACCAACACAATATTATAATTATCCTTCAATTAAAAATAAGAAAAAATAAAAAATTTTTATCACAAAGAAGTCTCAGTGAGTTTTTATATGCTTTTATAAAACTTTATTCTAAAATGCACTAAAATAGAGCAGGCCTTTGTGGTGTGATTTGGCAGATTCCAGGAGGAACTCAGGCTTCAAAGACTCTCACCACAAACATGTATAGTTCCTAAAATTTCACTGTGGAAGATTAATGTTGAGCATTTCCAATCTTTAGAAGTGTTAACTGTGAAATATCTCTGAATGAGGTGACCCTTTGAGCACTATTACTGGATAGCGTTAAAGATATATATGAGCTTTAAACGAGAACAAAGCCCACTGTGAAAGAAACATAAAATTAGTGCCTAGGAAAAGAGATGGGGTGGGTGGCAGCATGTGGAAAGCACGGCTCAGGCTGGGCTTTGCACGCCTACCTGATCATCCTTTACGCTCCACATGACGCAATGCAGGGAGACCTTACTTTTGAGAAATGTGAATACTTCGGGGAACCTAAGCCCCTAGATAACATTTGGCTTATCAAGATCTGTATTGTCACAATGATTTCCTAATGTCACCCTTATTTCCCTTATATCAAGCTGCATATTTGATGCTGATCTAAAGTAAATATGCACAAACATATTAGGAAATATATATCATGTATTTGTTTCTGTACTCATAAACTAATAGTCAAAGTAAATATTGAAACCAAACCCATATTTAGTTTTCGATTACGAAGTTCCAAATAAAAGCAACTGCACATAGACATAGGGCTAAATAAATGTTTGGCTTTAAAATAAGAATTTCTTCATCAAATACAGAAGCACGAGGTGCAAATTGAATAGGAAAGCAAATCAATAGTGTTAGGTGATAACTTTTACAAATAGTTGCTCATTAGTTTTATATCAGATATAAAATACAATCAGTAATGAAAGGGCTGAGAAGGTCTCACTTTGGCAAAGCAAAACATGGAATATCAAACCTGAAGATTCAGTTGCTTTTTGAAAGTTTTTCATTTGTAATGAATTACACTAACAAAGTGATATATGTAAGTATATTTAGTGTTAGATATTAGTCAGCTCCATATTAATACCCTTAATCCATGGTACTGCCTACAATTTTCAAAGCAGATTTTCATACTTTCTTTGATTTTCTCCTACAGAATGACTTTTTTGGATGGATATAAAAAATACTATCCGCCTATAATTAATTTTCTCCATCCAACCTCTAGGTCCAACTGAATTAAATATCTTTAACCTTAGGCATTTCAAAAAGAGGAAAATAAGTCTGCCTATTGCTTGTGACCACCTCATGTGAAGAGTTGACTCATTGGAAAAGACTCTGATGCTGGGAGGGATTGGGGGCAGGAGGAGAAGGGGACAACCGAGGATGAGATGGCTGGATGGCATCACCGACTCGATGGACGTGAGTCTGAGTGAACTCCGGGAGTCGGTGACGGACAGTGAGGCCTCGCGTGCTGCAGTTCATGGGGTCGCAAAGAGTCGGACATGACTGAGCGACTGAACTGAACTGATNGAAGGGGACGACTAAGGATGAGATGGCTGGATGGCATCACCGACTCGATGGACGTGAGTCTGAGTGAACTCCGGGAGTCGGTGACGGACAGTGAGGCCTCGCGTGCTGCAGTTCATGGGGTCGCAAAGAGTCGGACATGACTGAGCGACTGAACTGAACTGATTGCTTGTGGACAAAATTTTTCAAAGCTAGAGATGACATCAGCACCCAGTCCCCTAGCCACCTCCCCTGGCCTCACAGCTCTAGCTCATTCATGTTTTTTTCAAATGGACATGGTTTATGATGTCAGTTGTTCAGCTGTGTCCAACTCTGCGATCCATGGACTGTAGCCTGCCAGACTCCTCCGTCCATGGAATTCTCCAGGCAAGAATACTGGAGGGGGTTGCCATTCCCTTCTCCATGGTGTGTAACTGAAAAAATAGTAATACCTTTTCCTGCACCGTGCCATCGTCCATTTTTTCTTATCCTTGAACTAAATGGTAAGGGTTATATCTTTATCCTAACATGATGGAAGAACAGTGTGGTAGCTCTAAACTGGTTAAGGGCCGGGTCTTTTCCCCCACCCAGTTTATCTTAGGTCATGTTATTGGAGAACTGTGCAAACACAGTTTTGTAGACCAGGGGTTTTCTAAGCATGGATGCACCCGTGATGATCCATCAGGGCAGTGATCCACAAAACCCAACCCAGCCAAACCCAGCCCACCACTTGTTTATCTTTTCTTTAAAAAATTTTTATTGAGATAAAATACACACAACATAAAATTTACTCTCTAAATCACGTTTAAGCGTACAGTGGTATTAAATACATTCCGAATGTTGTGTAACCAGCATCAACAACGGAATCCTTTATAGTGTCTCCTCCACCCACTCACACTCCTGTCCATAACAGCAGCATCAACTTTCCACTGGACCCTTCCCCGAGTTAATTAGTTTCTCATTCCTGTATTCCCCCCTAAAAACCATAGTAAAAGGGGAGAGATGGGTCTCATAACTCTTGGCTCAATTACTTTGTCATATTTAAGAAGGCTAGTGTAACGAGAAAAAGCTTAAGCGTGGTACTGTGTTTCTTTAAACTTGTAATGCCTTTTGGGTTTTCTTGTTTTGTTTTGAGGTCATTTTCAAAATGCTGGTTGTTTATTCACGGCCGCGCTGGGTCTCCGCTGCTGCACGTGGGCGCCCCCTAGTGGTGGTGAGCGGGGCTCTTCTCTGCTTGTGGTCCACGGGCTTCTCTTCCCGCAGAGCGCAGGCTCTAGGCACACGAGCTCCCTGGTTGTGGCACACAGGCTTCGTTGCCCAGTGGCAAGTGGGATCTTCCCAGACCAGGGATCAAACCCATGTTCCTTGCAAGGTGGATTCTTAACCATCGGACCAGCGGGGAAGTCCTTGCAATGCCTTTTGAATAGGGTCATACTCATCTGGGCTTCCCTCATGGCTCATGGTAAAGAATTCACCCGCAATGCAGAAGACACGGGTTCAATCTCTGGGTCAGGAAGAGCCCCTGGAATAGGACATGGCTACCCACTCCAGCATTCTTGCTGGGAGACTCCCACGGACAGAGGGACCTGGGGGGCTGTGGGGTCACAAAGAGTTAGACACGACTGAAGTGACTGAACATGCACGATACTCATCATCTAAATTCAAATATCATCATGGACCGCACTACCATTTATTTCTGGACAAGCATCTGTAAAGGAAGATTCTGATCTACAACATGCTACCTTGCATCACATTTTTCATCCTCAGCTCCGATATTAGGTGTGGTCACCCCTCTAGAGCCAGACATCCTAGAGTGTGGAGTCAAGTGGGCTTTAGGAAGCATTACTACAAACAAAGCTAGTGGAGGTGATGGAATTCCAGCTGAGCTACCCAGAGTTTGCTCAAATTCATGTCCATTGAATCGGTGATACCATCCAACCATCTCATCCTCTGTCACCCACTTCTCCGCTTGCCCTCAATCTTGCCCAGCATCAGGGCCTTTTCCAATCAGTCGACCCTTCCCATCAGATGGCCAAAGTGTTGGAGTTTCAGTTTCAGCACCAGCCCTTCCAGTGAGTATTTACGGTTGATTTCCTTTAGAATTGACTGGTTTGATGGTCTTGCAGGTCAAGGGACTCTAAGAGAATCCAACCATCTCATCCTCTGTCACCCACTTCTCCGCTTGCCCTCAATCTTGCCCAGCATCAGGGCCTTTTCCAATCAGTCGACCCTTCCCATCAGATGGCCAAAGTGTTGGAGTTTCAGTTTCAGCACCAGCCCTTCCAGTGAGTATTTACGGTTGATTTCCTTTAGAATTGACTGGTTTGATGGTCTTGCAGGTCAAGGGACTCTAAGAGTCTTCTGCAACACCACAGGTCGAAAGCATCCGCTCTTTGGCACTGAGCCTTCTTTATGGTCCAACTCTCACATCCATAGGTGACTACTAGAAAAACCATAACTTCGACTATATGGACCTCTGTCGGCAAATGATGTCTCTGGTTTTAAATATATTGTCTAGTTGTTACAGCTTGTCTTCCAAGGAGCAAGCATCTTGCGCTTTCATGGCTGCAGTCAGCATCGTTGGTGACTCTGGAGCCCCAGAAAATAAAATCTGTCGCTGTTTCTGCTTTTTCTGCTATTTGCCATGAAGTGATCGAATTGGATGCCATGACCTTAGTTTTATAAATGTTGAGTTTCCAGCCAGCTTTTTATGTCTCCTCTTTCACCCTCATCCAGAGGCTCTTTACTTTCTGACCTTAGACTGGTATCATCTGCGTGTCTGAGGTGACTGGTATTTCTCCTGGCAATCTTGACTGCAGTTTGTGAGTCATCCAGCCTGGCATTTTGCGTGATGTACTCTGTATATAAGTTAAAGAAGCAGAATGACAATATACAGCCCTGACACACTCCTTTCCCTATTTGGAATTAGTCTGTTGTTCCACACACGGTTCCAACTGTGCCTTCTTGATCCACGCACAGGTTTCTCAGGAGACAAGTAAGGTGGTCTGGTATTCTCATCTCTAATAAGTTTCCACAGTTTGTTGTCATTCACACAGTCAAGACTTTAGCATAGTCAGTGAAGCGCAAGTAGATGCTTTCCTGGAACTCCTTTGCTGTCTCCATGATCTAATGAATGCTGGCAATTTGATCTCTGGTTCCTCTGCTTTTCCTTAACCCAGCCTGTACATCTGAAGTTCTCGGTTCATGTACTGTCAAAGCCTAGCTTGAAGGATTTTGAGCATAACTTAGTTAGCACGTGAGGTGATCACAACTATATGGCAGTTTGAACCTTCTTTGGTATTGCTCTTCTTTAGGATTGGAATGAAAACTGACCTTTTCCAGTCCTGTGGCCCCTGCTGAGTTTTCCACATTTGCTGGCATATTGAGTGCAGCACTTTCACAGCTCCATCTTTTAAGATTTTAAATAACTCAACTGGAATTTCACCACCTCCACTAGGCTTCCCCCATAGCTCAGCTGGTAAAGAATCTGCCTGCAATGCAGGAGACCCAGGTTTGATTCCTGGGTCAGGAAGATCCTCTGGAGCAGGAAATGGCAACCCACTCCAGTATTCTTGCTTGGAGCAGCCCATGGACTGAGGAGCCTGGCAGGCTACAGTCCGTGGACTCACAAAGAGTCAGACACGACTTAGAGGCTAAACCACCACCACCAGCAGCTTTGCTCCTTGGTCTTATCCCATATAATTAAGTGTGTAGAAGAGTGTCTATAAGGATATTTGTTATAGTGTTGTTTATATAGCAAGTTCTCAAATGAAAAAACATGTGAAACCATTCCGTAGAGTTACTGAGAATAACCACTAGATGTCACAATTGTTCCACAGAAATACAGCTATAGCCAAGTCAATCAAATTTAAAGGCAATCAAGAACTTTGTATTTATAGTCCTTCGTGAGTGCGTGCTCAGTCACGTCAGACTCTGCAACACCATGGACTGTAGCCTGCCAGGCTCCTCTATCCACATAATTTTCCAGGCAAGAATACTGGAGTAGGTTGCCGTTTCCCCCTCCAGGGGAATCTTCCCGACCCAGGGATGGAACCCACGTCTCCTGTGCTTCCTGCATTAGCAGGTGGATTCTTTACCACTGAGCCACCTGGGAAGCCCCCATATAGGCTTTCACTTTAAGATAATCATCCAGGCCACCCAGTGCAACTCTTCAAGGACAATTTTTACATCACAAAGTACTTTGTAAAACAGCATTTCACAAAGTGATCTTCAAATTGTCTTTTTATAAAATGTTTTGCTCATATCAAGGAACTCAAACCAGGGCTCTGTGGCACTCTAGAGGGGTGGGATGGGGAGGGAGGTGAGAAGGATGCTCCAGAGGAAGGGAACATATGTATATATAACTACGACTGATCCATGATGATGTGTGGCAGAAACCAACACAATATTATAATTATCCTTCAATTAAAAATAAGAAAAAATAAAAAATTTTTATCACAAAGAAGTCTCAGTGAGTTTTTATATGCTTTTATAAAACTTTATTCTAAAATGCACTAAAATAGAGCAGGCTTTTGTGGTGTGATTTGGCAGATTCCAGGAGGAACTCAGGCTTCAAAGACTCTCACCACAAACATGTATAGTTCCTAAAATTTCACTGTGGAAGATTAATGTTGAGCATTTCCAATCTTTAGAAGTGTTAACTGTGAAATATCTCTGAATGAGGTGACCCTTTGAGCACTATTACTGGATAGCGTTAAAGATATATATGAGCTTTAAACGAGAACAAAGCCCACTGTGAAAGAAACATAAAATTAGTGCCTAGGAAAAGAGATGGGGTGGGTGGCAGCATGTGGAAAGCACGGCTCAGGCTGGGCTTTGCACGCCTACCTGATCATCCTTTACGCTCCACATGACGCAATGCAGGGAGACCTTACTTTTGAGAAATGTGAATACTTCGGGGAACCTAAGCCCCTAGATAACATTTGGCTTATCAAGATCTGTATTGTCACAATGATTTCCTAATGTCACCCTTATTTCCCTTATATCAAGCTGCATATTTGATGCTGATCTAAAGTAAATATGCACAAACATATTAGGAAATATATATCATGTATTTGTTTCTGTACTCATAAACTAATAGTCAAAGTAAATATTGAAACCAAACCCATATTTAGTTTTCGATTACGAAGTTCCAAATAAAAGCAACTGCACATAGACATAGGGCTAAATAAATGTTTGGCTTTAAAATAAGAATTTCTTTATCAAATACAGAAGCACGAGGTGCAAATTGAATAGGAAAGCAAATCAATAGTGTTAGGTGATAACTTTTACAAATAGTTGCTCATTAGTTTTATATCAGATATAAAATACAATCAGTAATGAAAGGGCTGAGAAGGTCTCACTTTGGCAAAGCAAAACATGGAATATCAAACCTGAAGATTCAGTTGCTTTTTGAAAGTTTTTCATTTGTAATGAATTACACTAACAAAGTGATATATGTAAGTATATTTAGTGTTAGATATTAGTCAGCTCCATATTAATACCCTTAATCCATGGTACTGCCTACAATTTTCAAAGCAGATTTTCATACTTTCTTTGATTTTCTCCTACAGAATGACTTTTTTGGATGGATATAAAAAATACTATCCGCCTATAATTAATTTTCTCCATCCAACCTCTAGGTCCAACTGAATTAAATATCTTTAACCTTAGGCATTTCAAAAAGAGGAAAATAAGTCTGCCTATTGCTTGTGACCACCTCATGTGAAGAGTTGACTCATTGGAAAAGACTCTGATGCTGGGAGGGATTGGGGGCAGGAGGAGAAGGGGACAACTAAGGATGAGATGGCTGGATGGCATCACCGACTCGATGGACGTGAGTCTGAGTGAACTCCGGGAGTCGGTGACGGACAGTGAGGCCTCGCGTGCTGCAGTTCATGGGGTCGCAAAGAGTCGGACATGACTGAGCGACTGAACTGAACTGATTGCTTGTGGACAAAATTTTTCAAAGCTAGAGATGACATCAGCACCCAGTCCCCTAGCCACCTCCCCTGGCCTCACAGCTCTAGCTCATTCATGTTTTTTTCAAATGGACATGGTTTATGATGTCAGTTGTTCAGCTGTGTCCAACTCTGCGATCCATGGACTGTAGCCTGCCAGACTCCTCCGTCCATGGAATTCTCCAGGCAAGAATACTGGAGGGGGTTGCCATTCCCTTCTCCATGGTGTGTAACTGAAAAAATAGTAATACCTTTTCCTGCACCGTGCCATCGTCCATTTTTTCTTATCCTTGAACTAAATGGTAAGGGTTATATCTTTATCCTAACATGATGGAAGAACAGTGTGGTAGCTCTAAACTGGTTAAGGGCCGGGTCTTTTCCCCCACCCAGTTTATCTTAGGTCATGTTATTGGAGAACTGTGCAAACACAGTTTTGTAGACCAGGGGTTTTCTAAGCATGGATGCACCCGTGATGATCCATCAGGGCAGTGATCCACAAAACCCAACCCAGCCAAACCCAGCCCACCACTTGTTTATCTTTTCTTTAAAAAATTTTTATTGAGATAAAATACACACAACATAAAATTTACTCTCTAAATCACGTTTAAGCGTACAGTGGTATTAAATACATTCCGAATGTTGTGTAACCAGCATCAACGACGGAATCCTTTATAGTGTCTCCTCCACCCACTCACACTCCTGTCCATAACAGCAGCATCAACTTTCCACTGGACCCTTCCCCGAGTTAATTAGTTTCTCATTCCTGTATTCCCCCCTAAAAACCATAGTAAAAGGGGAGAGATGGGTCTCATAACTCTTGGCTCAATTACTTTGTCATATTTAAGAAGGCTAGTTTAACGAGAAAAAGCTTAAGCGTGGTACTGTGTTTCTTTAAACTTGTAATGCCTTTTGGGTTTTCTTGTTTTGTTTTGAGGTCATTTTCAAAATGCTGGTTGTTTATTCACGGCCGCGCTGGGTCTCCGCTGCTGCACGTGGGCGCCCCCTAGTGGTGGTGAGCGGGGCTCTTCTCTGCTTGTGGTCCACGGGCTTCTCTTCCCGCAGAGCGCAGGCTCTAGGCACACGAGCTCCCTGGTTGTGGCACACAGGCTTCGTTGCCCAGTGGCAAGTGGGATCTTCCCAGACCAGGGATCAAACCCATGTTCCTTGCAAGGTGGATTCTTAACCATCGGACCAGCGGGGAAGTCCTTGCAATGCCTTTTGAATAGGGTCATACTCATCTGGGCTTCCCTCATGGCTCATGGTAAAGAATTCACCCGCAATGCAGAAGACACGGGTTCAATCTCTGGGTCAGGAAGAGCCCCTGGAATAGGACGTGGCTACCCACTCCAGCATTCTTGCTGGGAGACTCCCACGGACAGAGGGACCTGGGGGGCTGTGGGGTCACAAAGAGTTAGACACGACTGAAGTGACTGAACATGCACGATACTCATCATCTAAATTCAAATATCATCATGGACCGCACTACCATTTATTTCTGGACAAGCATCTGTAAAGGAAGATTCTGATCTACAACATGCTACCTTGCATCACATTTTTCATCCTCAGCTCCGATATTAGGTGTGGTCACCCCTCTAGAGCCAGACATCCTAGAGTGTGGAGTCAAGTGGGCTTTAGGAAGCATTACTACAAACAAAGCTAGTGGAGGTGATGGAATTCCAGCTGAGCTATTTAAAATTCTAAAAGATGATGCCGTTAAAAGTTCTACACTTAATATGGCAGCAAACCTGGAAAACTCAGCAGTGGCCACAGGACTGGGAATGGTCAGTTTTCATTCCAATCCCAAAGAAAGACAATGTCACAGAATGTTCAAACTACTGTCCAACTGCACTCATTTTACATGCTAGCAAAGTTATGCTCAAAGTCCTTCTAGTTAGCCTCAACAGTACATGAACTGAGAACTTCTAAATGTACTACCTGGGTTTAGAAAAGGTAGAAGAACCAGAGATCAAATTGACAACATTCGTTGGATCATAGAAAAAGCAAGGGAATTCCAGAAAAACATCTGCTTCACCGACTACACTAACATCTTTGATTGTGTGGATCACAACAAACTGTGGACAATTCTTAAAGAGATGGGAATACCATTACATTACCTTCCTGAGAAACCTGTATGTGGATCAGGAAGCAACAGTTAGATATGGAACAACAGACTGGTTCAAAATTGGGAAAGGAGTAGGTCAAGGTTGTATATTGTTATCCTGTTTATTTAACTTCTATGCAGAGTACATACACCATGTGAAATGCTGGGCTGGATGAATCTGGAAACAAACTGGAAACAAGATTAACAAGACAAATGTCAACAACCTCAGATATGCAGATGATACTACTCTCATGGCAGAAAGTGAAGAGGAACTAAAGAGCCTCTTAATGAGGGTAAAAGAGGAGAGTGAAAAGAGCTGGCTTAAAACTCAATATTTAAAAAACTAGGATTGTGGTATCTGGTCCCATCACTTCATGGCAAATAGAAGGGGGAAAAAGGGAAGTAGTGACAGATTTTTGGGGGCTCCAAAATAACTGAAGACACTGACTGCAACTATGAAATTAAAAGATGCTTGCTCCTTGGAAGGAAAGCTATGGCAAACCTAGACAGCATATTAAAAAACAGCGACATCACTTTGTCGACAAAGATCCATATAGTCAAGGCTATAGTTTTTCCAGTAGTCATGTACAGACAGATGTGAGAGTTGGACCATAAAGAAGGCTGAGTGCCGAGAAATGGATGCTTTCAAATTGTGGTGCTGGAGAAGACTCTTTGAGAGTCCCTTGGACAACGTGGAGATCAAACCAGTCAATCCTAAAGGAAATCAACCCAGAATATTCATTGGAAGGACTGATGCTGAAGCTGAAGCTCAATACTTTGGCCACCTGATGCGAAGAGCTGACTCATCGGAAAAGACTCTGAAGCTGGGAAAGACTGAGGGCAAGAGCAGAGGGGGCCAGCAGAGGATGGGATGGTTGGATTAGTCGGACATGAGTGACCAAACACACACAAACAGAACTTAAGAAAAGTCCATTGCACCCTCACAACCATCTTTGAAAAGAAGCGTGGTAGCTATTAACCCTCTCTGGTGGTGAGGACAAGAAAGTATCTGGCTGCAGTGCAGGAGACCGGGGTTTGAGCCCTGGGTCTGGAGGATCCCCTGGAGAAGGAAATGGCTACCAACTCCAGTATTCTTCTGGAGAATTCCATGAACAGAGGAGCCTGGTGGGCTACAGTCCATGGGGTTGCAAAGAGTAGGGCACAATGAATGACCGAGACTACTACTAAAGTGGTTGATACTTGTGTCAATGCACAGATGAAGAAACTGAGAAACAGGAGCTGGGATTCTCAGACGCCTGTCCAAGGTTACCCACTAGGTGAGAGGAGAGCCGGAACTACAGAGATCTCAGTGCTCTTGACTCCACACCCAGGGCTCCTCTGCTGCCGCCCACTGGAACAAGTCAAGAATTTCAAGGCAGGGTTTCCCCGGCGCTCCAGTGGTTAAGAATCTGCCTTGGCAGTGCAGGGGATCCAGGTTCCATCCCTGGTCTGGAAAAATTCCACATGCCGCGGGGCAACTCAGCCCATGTGGCCCAGCAGCTGAGCCCCTGAGCTGAGCCACTGAAGCCGGCACATCCTGGAGTCAGTGCCCCGCAACAAGAGAAGCCACGGCGATGAGAAGCACGAATACAGTGGCTGGAGAGTGTCCCCGGCTCCCGGCGACTAGAGGGAAGCCCGCACCGCGGTGAGGAGCCAGCACAGCCAGGAAAGAATGCCGAAAGAAAGAATCTCCAGACGGCATCCAGACTGTTAAACCAAGGGCAGAGCCCTTCTGAACCCAGGACCTCACGTGCCTGCACGGCCCCTGCTCTCAGGACACAGTACCTTCCCAAAGCACAGATCCAGCTGGGTCTGGGGGGAACCGGGGAGTGCTTCTTATGTGTCCATGGTACGGCTTGTGCTTGTGCCACAGTAAAAGAATTGCTAATTTCTCTTGGCAGGGAGAGTGACTTTACTTCTAACAAAAAAATTCAGAGGCATCTGTAGAAACTAAAACAAATACATAAACACAGGACAAAAGGCTGCCAGCCCCCTGAGGGGCGACTGCCAATAGCGGGGGCTCCTAAGTAAAACATGAGGGTAAGACGATTTCTTTTTTCCTTGCGTTTTTCTCATTGGAGCATCCTAAATTTTGACTCCTTCCTTAACAATCATACTTTTGTCCTTTGAATAAACTGAATTTCTGTTCATCATCCTTTCATGGTACCGCTTCTAAAAGCAAGAATTTCACTTGAGTTGAACTTTAGAACTTAGGTAGTTTCCGCTTTCCAGTGTTAGGCCTTGGAGAAGGCAATGGCACCCCACTCCAGCGTTCTTGCCTGGAGAATCCCATGGATGGAGGAGCCTGGTGGGCTGCAGTCCATAGGGTGGCAAAGAGTCAGACTCGCCTGAGCGACTTCCCTTTCACTTTTCCCTTGCATGCACTGGAGAAGGAAATGGCAACCCACTCCAGTGTTCTTGCCTGGAGAATCCCAGGGACGGCGGAGCCTGGTGGGCTGCCGTCTATGGGGTCGCACAGAGTCGGACATGACTGACGTGACTCAGCAGCAGCAGCAGCAGTGTTAGATCTTCCTTAATTCTCGCTCTGTTCCCGGTCAAAGCTAATTCCACTGGCACTGTGGTTCTGCCTTATGGGAAATTTATCAGTCTCTCCCTAACTCCAGGCTTCCCAGCAATAAAGAATCTGCCTGCCAGTGCAGGAGAAGCAAGAGACGGGGTTCCATTCCTGGGTCCGGAAGATCCCCTGAAGTAGGAAATGGCAACTCACTCCAGTATTCCTGCCTGGAGAATTCCATGGACAGAGGAGCCTGGCGGGCTACAGTCCATGGGGTTGAAGGAGTCAGACATGACTGAGCTACTGAACACACGCAAACACACACTGCCCAACTCCACGTTAGTACTAATGGCCTTTTATCCCTCTGTACCTGACAAAGCTGTATGGGCTGGTGGAGGGAGAAGCGGTCTAAGAAGGGTAGGGACTTTTGATGCTTTCCCTTCTGTGGCTGGGCCATTCTCCCCCACCCCCAGTCTCACCCCCACCTCCCAGGTCACATTTTCTTTCAGTTCTTTTATTCCCCAACTGAGGAATTCAGTGTCCTTAGGCTGCCCCGCTCTGGGAGTCCTAAGCTACCTAGCTTCTGCCCTTTTCAGACCAAATATTAGGAAAGCAATCAGATTAACTTTGCTGTACTGAAATACCGATACAATTTAGCTTTCCGCTCCTAATGCTGATCTCACAATTACTGCCATCAAGTTTTTTATTTTTCTTTTGGCTGCATGGCATATGGATCTTAGTTCCCCAGCCAGGGATCAAACCCCCACCCCCTGCACTGGAAGTGTGGAGTCTTAACCACCAGACTGTTAGGGAAATCTCTGCCACAGGATTTTATCCTGCCGTTTGTTCTACCAAAGGGAGGTTTTGCTTGTCAACTCAACTGCCTAGTGAATCTTAAAATCAGCTATTTCCTCCTCTACCTAGGAAACTATCAGTTTTATTTTTCTTCCTGAAAGGCTGACCCCCGAAATAATTGACCATTAGATAAAAACAAATGATATATTTTTTTAAGGTACGGTTTATTTGTTCCTGATAACCATAGACCAACATAACCACTATGTATGTGTGCTGTGCTAAGTCGCTTCAGTCGTCTCCGTTTCTCTGCAACACTATGGACTGTATCCCACCAGGCTCCTCTGTCCACGGGATTCTCCAGGGAAGAATACTGGAGTGGGTTGCCATATCCTCCTCCAGGGGATCTTCCTGAAGGATAGAACCTGAGTCTCTTACTTCTCCAGGATTGGCAGGTGGGTTCTTTGCTACTAGTGTGACCTGGGAAGCCCCGACCACTACGTATACGTGGACTAAAACTCACAGCCTAAAAGTTGAGAGTTACATCTTATTCAGTGGCGATTTTTAGGACTTCAGACCCAGGAGACAGCATCTCAAGTGACCCTGAGAGAACTGTTCACAGGAGGCGAGGGGAGGAGCCAGATTATATAGAAGTTTTGCAGAAAAAGTTCAGGTAAACTGAACATCAACAGATTACTGTTAATTAGAGAAAACCAGATAACCCAAGTTAAGGAACTTAGCGCTTTTCTATGTAAGAGAGGGCTACCCTGGAGGCTCAGTCAGTAAAGAATCCGCCTGCGGTGCACGAGAACAGGGTTCTATCCCTGGGTCAGGAAGATCCCCTGGAGAAGGAAACAGCAGCCCACTCCAGTACTCTTGTCTGGGAAATGCCACGGACAGAGAAGCCTGGCGGGCTACAGTCCAGTGGGTTGCACAGAGTCGGAACCACCCCCACCACTGGCTGCTGGGCGGAGAACTAACGATACAGGAAAAGGGTGGCCTCCTGGAGACCACTGATAAGCTACTGCACCGCCAGTGAGCCATGGTGGTGGTTTGCACCGGATGGCTGTGTGGGTAGATGCAAGAGACTGGGCTCACTGAAATCATTCCTTAGGTGTGCACCTCAGCTGTCTGGGGCCTGTATCCTGAGTTTTCACATCCTGAGTTTCCTCAGGGCTCACCGCAGGAGGTGACTGTAGTCTGACGGCTGCTATGATAGAGGGCAGGTATTCCTTCCTTCCTGAGTTCCCTCAGGGCTCACCAGCTCTCCACTGTGGTGGCTGCGATTGCTGATGACTGTGACCTCCTTTATTTACTGATATGGCAGGAAATACTCCACTTCTTATATATCATGGGCTTCCCTGGTGGCTCAGACGGTAAGGCGTCTGCCTGCAATGCGGGAGACCCGGGTTTGATTCCTGGGTTGGGAAGATCCCCTGGAAAAGGAAATGGCAATCCACTCCAGCATTCTTGCCTGGAGAATTCCATGGACAGAGGAGCCTGATAGGCTACAGTCCATGGGGTCGCAAAGAGTCGGACACGACTGAGCGACTTCACTTATATATCATAGTAGTTTGACTGTAAATGCATGATTTAACATCTATTCCAAACCCCATGAGTGTTTATTCTTCNGAGGAGCCTGATAGGCTACAGTCCATGGGGTCGCAAAGAGTCGGACACGACTGAGCGACTTCACTTATATATCATAGTAGTTTGACTGTAAATGCATGATTTAACATCTATTCCAAACCCCATGAGTGTTTATTCTTCAGTTTATTTCCCTGGTAACAGAGGCAGTCACTTATAACCTAACCAGAATTAGAGAGGACTCTGCTCCCAACCTAAACCCAGATATTTCTCACCTCCCACCCAGATTAGGCTGTTTTACCACATTTTGGTAATAAATATTCAGCATTTTCTAAGGGAATCTGGGATCATGAGAGAGATTTTTTTTCTGACGTGGAGCCAGGAAATCTCATAATACCTCTTCATAGCATAAAGACAAATATTCCTCCCCAGCGTTTGCTTTATGCTCTTCGTATCAGTCATCTACTGCTATATAACAAACTGTCCCTGAGAAATGGAGCATTTCCTGCCATATCAGTAAACAAAGATGTCACAGTCATCAGTGATTCTGGCTCTCCAAAAGTGAATTCCTGAGCCCTAGAGGCACTCAGGAGGCAGAACGATGCCTGTATCATTGGCAGCTACCACTCCCTACAGTGATCAATGAGAACTAAGGATGTGAAAAATGCAGGATACTGGCCCCAGATAGCTGAGGTGCATGTCAAAGGAATGAAGCCAGTGAGCTCAGACTCTCGAATCTTCCCATATACAGAAAAGCACTAAATTCCTTAAACTGAGATATCTGGTTTTCTTTAATTCACAAGATATCTATGATGTTCAGACTACCTGCCCCTTGTTGCAAACTTCTATATAAGCTGCCTCCTCCCCATGCCTCCTTGGAGCAGTTCTCTCAGGATTACTTGAGATGCTGCCTCCTGGGCTTGAAGTCCTGAAAATTCCCACTGAATAAAACACAACCCTCAACTTTTAGGTTGTGATTATTTTTTAAGTTGACAGCTCCACATATAGCATCTTGAAAAAACAGTAAGCACTATTTCACACAGGATGTGTGGGTCAGGAACTTGAAGCAGCTTAGCCAGGAGATTCTGGCCTGGGACCTTTCAGTCAGGTTGCAATTGAGATGTTGGCCAAAGCTGCAGTAATCTGATACCTGTTTCCAACATGGCTGGCAAATTGGTAGGGGGCCTCAGTTCTTCCTAAATTAACTGTAGGGGCTGTGTATGTCCTTACAATATGGAAGCTGGCTTCACCCCAGTGGAAGTGATCCAAGAGAGAGAGGCAAAAGCTACATCTTTTATNACATGGCTGGCAAATTGGTAGGGGGCCTCAGTTCTTCCTAAATTAACTGTAGGGGCTGTGTATGTCCTTACAACATGGAAGCTGGCTTCACCCCAGTGGAAGTGATCCAAGAGAGAGAGGCAGAAGCTACATCTTTTATGACCTATAACCTCAGAAGTCACAAGCTATTTCTGCAGCCTTACTGGTAACACAGGTCAGCCTTGCTGCAGGGAAGAGCCAATTGTGACTCCTAGTTGGATCTGTTTCTTTGATTTGCTTTTCGTTACTTTATTCTTATAATCATACGTAATAGCCTACTTTGGGGACCCCTGTCCCTCTGCCTGACTATAAGTGCCTTTGTTCAGCTCACAGAGAGACAACTTGACCCAGCCCACCTATGAATGGCTGCAGAAAAGAAATTAACATATCCCCTCCTATGTTGCAAGATAAATGGCCTTTTTATTTTACTTCCTCACCTCCTAACATCTAGATCCAGATAAGATGGTTATTTTGAGATATTAGTCTGCCATCTTCTCTGTCAGTTGGTTTTCCAAATGAAGTCGTATACCTTGTTTCAGCACTTCATCTCCAAGTTTCTTGGCCTGTCATGCTGTGAGCAGAGAGAGCTTAGACTCTAATGTATTCAGTATGGGAACAAGACTGCATAAAGACATGAATCCCAGGAGGCAAGGATCATTGCAGGCCATCTTAATTCATTATGCCACTCTTTTCATCATACAGGAAACAGAAATTCCTTGTTTCCAACGTGGCTTTCCTACATGGTTGGAAAATTGGCAGGGGGGGTCTCAGTTCTTCCTAAATTAACTACAGGGCTGTGTACGTCCTTACAACATGGAAGCTGGCTTCACCCCAGAGGAAGTGATCCAAGATAGAGTGAGGCCTCTCTCTCTTGTGACCAATTTGGATTGGTATGTGACCAACCCAAAGGTCCTTGAGAAGGGATATTCCCTATTATTTATTACTGAATTTGCATTCTGTTACACATTAACTTTTAAGATATTGTTAGTGTCAATAGTTGTGAAAAGTCTGATCAATGATGGGCACAATGGGAAAAAAAACCACCTCTCTAGATAATTTGTGTGGCTGTGCTATGCCAGGCAGTGTGCTTTTCCCAGCTCCATGTTCTTTGATGTACTCCTCTGGTTACTGCTGCACAAGACCTACCACTCAGACTTACAGCAAGAATTAAGATTTTGCTCTGAGAGGTAACTAACTGCTGAATAAAGTTGAGGAGAGACAAGGTCATATTTGGATTTTATTGGGTTCCTTCTGTTGTCAGTATACAGGATGGGTTGGTGGTGGGGAGGAGGAAAGAGCAATACTGGAAATAGGCCCATTAAAAGTCTGTTTCAGAGAGTCCCTTCATCACAGATAAAGTTTTACACTTGTTATAATTCTCAGTTCCTTCATTAATTTGAAGCTCAGCAAATTAATCTCAGCTGAGCGATGGTATGTGCTGATTTAGTGTTTAATAACAGCTGAGGAGGGTGGGGAACGAGAAGAAGGAAAGAAGGAAGGGAAGGAGGGAGGGAGAGGAGGAAAGGAAAAAAAGGGGAAAGGTAAAACTCTGCAGTATCTGCTAACTTCTGTGGCATCAATACTTTCACCACGGCCAATTTCAAACCACAAACATGATCTCACTGGACAAGGAGCTGGGAAGAGATGTGTACTCCTGGCTGATACCACCCGGCTCCAGCACCCACTGCTACCTCCAAGCTCTTTAAGCAGAAGCAGCCAGGAGCAGGTCAGCAGGTCAGAACATGACCCCAAGTCCTCACTCACACGGCCAGCAAGGGGGAAGACAGACTTCTCAGGCACCTGCTCACCCCAGAGGGGATCAGTCAGGAGCCAGGGTCCTCACTCTCTGCAGAAACATCCTGGTACTCAACTCCCAACCTGGACTATCCAGACCACAGAATTAGCCTAAGAGTAAGGACAAGAAAAAGGACGTGGGCACAGAGGCAAAAAGTACTTTTAAATTTAAGTGAATTATCTGTATTCATTTACTGGTAGCTCAACTGGTAAAGAATCTGCCTGCAATGCAGGAGACCCCAGTTTGATCCCTGGGTCAGGAAGATCCCCTGCAGAAGGGATAGGGTACCCACTCTAGTATTCATGGACTTCCCAGGTGGCTCAGATGGGAAAGAATCCACCTTCAATGAAGGAGACCTGGGTTCAATCCCTGGGTTGGGAAGATCCCCTGGAGGAGGGCATGGTAACCCACTCCAGTATTCTTGCCTGGAGAATCCCCATGGACAGATTGAGCCTGGCAGGCTACAGTCCATGTGGTCGCAAAGAGTCAGACACGACTGAGCAACTAAGCACAGCACACACACCCTTTCAAACTATTAAGAGTGAATTATGGAGCAATGCCACTAGATACATAATGCAGGTAAAGTATTACTATGCCTTTTCTCTTAATGAGAAGCTGTTAGCTTTTTCTATAAAGCATAACCCTGGAGAGATGAATCTACATATATATTTTTTTCCGTAGAGGATTTAAGTGAACAAGGACCACTCGAAATCATGGTTACTATATTATTACTAATAGGACCCAGTCACACTGGGTTTTTCACAATGTGAAAAAAAAAAATTTCTTTCCTCATCCACCATCTCATTGTGTTCATCAAAATTTGCTGTAGCATTTGTTTCACAGAACAGTGTGGAAAGCTGGCCTATTTCCAAACAAAGTGAAAAAACCCTAAATTCCCTGTTAATCACAGATTTGTGTAAGAATATTAGGCAGGCCATAGTTGTGCTTTTTCTCCAGAGTTCCACAGTCCCACCGTGAGGTTTTAAAGGGCTCTGCCACGCTACGGCGCTGACACAGAACCTTCCTGGCTGGAGGGTGGTGAGACACTTAGCAGGGACAGGGAGAATGACTTTCTCCTATAAAAGTTCTCCAGTGTTGGGGAGGGGAAAGGAAGGGGATAGCCCTGAGGCTAACCAATGCTTCAGGATTGAAGTTATTGCTAATCAGTGAAATGGAACAGCTAATTCAGATCCCCTGTCTTGTGGTTCTGTCACTTTGATTTATATCTCTTCTGCAAGGACCTTTCCTTTTTATTTTTTCCAGAGAAACTTGATGCAAGCTCTTCAAATTCTCTCCTAAACATGAAATATTTTAGAGATAATGTTGACTGTATGTTTTTTATGCTTTTTTATAAAAATGAAGAGGTCTGAGACCAGGAGAGGTAGAGAAGGAAGCAAAAAGCAAAAGAGGAATTGACAAGCTACGTATCCTCAAGATGAGTCTTAAGCGATGGTCTTAGTGGAACTACTACAAAAGCCATGATCTGACCTCACTGCATCATATCAAGAGGAGCATGGTGTTGGTTTAACATTGGTGATAAATTTATTCACCTGGTTAAAGCTGCAACTGCCAAGTTGATCCACTGTTACTATTTTCCCCTCTGAAATTAGTAAGTCATTTGAGGAGCAGTATTTTGAGACTACGTACATATCCTGTTTTTTGTCAAACTTTCACCGATCAGTTTTAATTCCATTGATGTTTTCCCAACTCCATCTATTTTTCTATACTGATCATTTGGTATTTTACCGAAGAAGCAACTTTTCTTTCTTCCCATTTCTATCAGTAGGGATGCATGGCTTTTTGCTCTATTCAATAGATTCCATGTTATTTTGATGCTTAGATTGTCCCAGATTCAACCAGTAGGAACCTCTTTAAGCCAGCTCCTGTGTGACTTGTTAAGTCTCCATCCTTCTTCGAGTGTTTCTTTTTGCGGAAGACAACGTGCTGGGCTCATCTTGCACTTTTCCTACCCTGGGACTGGAATCAGTCTTTTTCTCCAAAGAGCTCTGGGTACGGTATATTTTTAAAAATTGGTCTTGGATAGTGATTGCAAGCCATCTATATTTTTTCCCTTCTGGTTGGTAAATCACTCTTGTGAATTTGGTTAGCATGAAGTCTTTCCAGCATTTCAGCCACCCTCAGGGAGCTTGTGCAACTTGGGGGCAGACTCCAGATTGTAGTGTGTTAGTATAATCAGCTATGGGGATGGCCAGCCTGAAATGGCTTCACCCTTCTAGTGCGACACACAGCTCTGGCATCTCATGTCCCATCAGAGCCATGGGTTCTGTGAGGGGTGCTTGTGAATACTATCACTGGGAGGCCAAAAACTAAAAGCTCATTCCAGGGCCCGGAAATTTAAGAATGAAGAAATGTCCTCCCACTTAACCATTTGAGAACTTGCAGTCTCCAAGAGCACAGATGACTGGAAGGCTCCACTGATGAGGCAAGTCTAGCCTCATCAAATTTGACTATCTTTGTTGTTTTTCTGTGGAATGTTGAATTAGTCCAGTGAACTCCTAAGACCATTCATTCATTAGAAATGAAGGGTCTTGATGCTTCTGAAACAATAATGCCAACTTTTCTGATTCCAACTGCTTTTCTACCGGGGTTTAAAAGGGGCTGTGTCTTTTACAATTTGCACACATTTGAGAAACATTTCTCAAAATATTTCACCTTAAAGCACTGATGAAAATGAGGACAGAAACAGAAACTTGTAAAAATACATCTTTTAATAAACATCAAGAAGTACAGTGCAGTTTTATCGAAGTTTTACACTGCAGTTTACAGCAAACATATTATCTATTATAGTGTATATCTATTTACAAGTAAACTAAATTCAGGCGTTTTTTCCTCCCATGGTTGGATAAACCAAAACTGGTGCATCATACTACATTTAAGGTCTTCCAAACTGTTTCCCAAGCTTCTGTAAAAGGCCTTTAACATGAAGAGACTTGTAACAACAAAAGAAAGATATTCCCCATTACAATGATAGCCTGATGAATGCTCAAAAGTTATTTAAAATAATTATAAATATATGGATTCCTTTGACGGCTTTGAAGAATAAGAATAGTTTCTGACAGCAAATCTGAAATATTAATGACAATAAGGGAAACAGCTGTTTCTTTTGCCATGTGAATCCATAATAAACACTAATTTGAGGCTACAGTTTATGAAAAGAATCCAAAAAATGCTTGTAGTAAAAGTTCAACATTTTATATATATGGTCCCATGGACTAAAAACCATCTAGAATATTAATGGCTGGGTCTGCTTTTAACATTACTTATACAAAGAATGGTGGAATTCTTGACATTTCTGGACAAAGCCAGTGAAAATGGGGACAAATTAATTAGTAAAAGGACAATTAATATTAATCTCAAAATTTTACCTGCCGTTGTCTTGGAATGCTCAAAACTCAGCTACATTCAAGAAGAGTAAAAAGAACTGAAGGAAAGAAGCTATTGCTTAAAAACCAGAGTTTTGCATGCTTTCAACTGAAGGCATTTAAAAATTATACAACTGGATTTACTTGCTATTTACATACATAAACCAGTGTTTGGAATTAGAAAGTACTGCTTTATACACAGAAGTACCAGAAGCACACTCAGATTTGCAAAAGAGGCACAATAACCTGTCAATCATGCAACTAGTTGTATGTGAAATTTGTAATGGGTTATACAACAAATTCCCCATGAACACAGTACTGATGTGGAGCAAATTACATCAAGTAAGTAAGCAGCTCAAATTCCTAAGGGTAAAGACCCAATATCCCTGAATCTATAAGCATTCATCTCGGTGTTAACATGGTTTCCTCTAAGCATTATCTCATTACAGGAGAGATTTTAAACACTTTTCCCTCTTTGATATGCCATCATATTTTTAGAGGTGAAAAGGGAACAATTGGTGGGTTTTGTTTTTTTACCACTGTGGCCCATCCAGTTCTCATGAAGCTGATACCCTGTTATCACAGCATCAAAACTAAGGTAGGTGCTCTAAAGGATCCAGCAAACTGAATTTCTGGATCCAAATATTGCTGGTATTTACAATAAGCCTGACTGCCAGAAAGCCATGTCTTTGGGTGAAATGTACTCCAGGAACAATGATTGAGAAGTGAAGACCAGCTGCCACTGAGGTCAGTTAACTGTTTTGATCTTCTATCTTGAAGTAAAATTTCTTAGTAGACGGGACAAGATCTCCTACTTTCCATGTATCCTCTACAGCACCTGGTAACGTGCTGGGCAAAATGAGCTCATGGAAATAATCAGTGATGGTGCGGGAACTGAATCAAGAGGGAACCTGGTCATGGGGAGGCCATGCCTCACTCCACCCATCACCCAAGAGGCAGTCACCCCGATGAATCTCTGCAGCTGTCACCGAAGAACAGATGCTTGTCCCCTGCCACTATCTGAAGGAGAACTAACCACTTGGGCCTCTTTCTTTCTCTTGGTCACTAAGAGATTACATGTGGGCCTAAGTGCCACCTGGTCGATGATATCTGGGAAAAAAAGGGATTTTTTTCTTTTTTTTGCCTCAAAGGAAGCACCAATCCATCACATGGCACAGTAAACTCTAATAATACAATTTATAGAACCATTAACTTTTATAATTAGGTTAAATGTTATCCATACTAATAGATATTTTAAAGGTTAGGCTTATTCTCTCTGACATCACTTAAAATACATTTTATTTTTAAACATAGGCATGAGGTAGAAGATTAGAATTCACAAAAGAAAGTCATCTTCAAAATACCAAACTCTATTCAATACAATTAGCCCCGAGAAAGAAGTAAGAAAAGTCACAGCCTAAGCTGGTAGACTGGCTACTGATAAACTATTACCCTTACCTGAAAAAAAAAAATCTTAATTTGAAATTGTCCATTTTTTCTCACCAATTTAAGGTATTATAGAAAAAGGGTGATACACATTCTGACATTCCGAAATATTTCTAAGGATCGCATACAACAGCTCCTCTATCATTTTTTACTATGTGGCTCTAAATCACCTCAATTGAGACACAGGTCCTTTCTACCTAAATAACTGATCAGATATCAATATGGACGTTAAAAATGCTTTGAGCACAAGAAGCAAGATAAAAGGAACGGTTCACGTTTAAAATATTGTACTTTCCATAAAAACTAGCAGCATTTCATCCTACCAAAACATACAGATTTGGCTTCACTGACTGATCAGGAACGGAGGAAAATGGGTATAGGTCCAAAACAGCTCTTTCAGGAGGGAAATGTGAGGCTACAAGGTTTCTTGAACAACGATTTCCCCATTAGGTGGTGTGGGACACTACTGGAATGTCGATTTCAATGGCAGAGAGGCGGGAACGGGCTGAATAGGGCTGCGAGTATGCGTGCATACCGGGAGGGTGGGAGTACAGCGGCTGCCAGAAAGGAGAGGGCAAGGACTTGCATGCGCAGTACCAAATAAACAGCAGCAGGGCCGTCATAAACAAGCCCCCAGCACTAGCCACAGTGACGTACACAGCGTAGTCAAACGCAAACACTGGCTCGAACTTCCTGTTCAGGTGGATGTTGTAAAAGATAACCCAGATGGACGGGGAGAGGCTCACGGTACCCGCCAGGAAAAACAGCAGCCCGGCCACCAGATGGCAGCCCGCACTATTGACCAGGCACTTAGCCAGTTTGATGTTGGGCACGGAGGACCTGAAGGCCGTGTTACACATTCCGATCAGGCAGAGCAGCAGGGCGCCCATCGCGATCAGGATGCTGAGGGGCAGTGCAAACTGGAGGACCCGCAGGTCCAGCTGGTCCACGGAGGAGTACCAGGCAGCGTCGTACATCAGGCAGTCGTTGCCCCCGTCATAGCGGGCGCACTTCACCCACAGGCCTGTGTAGACGGTCAGGTTCTTCTCGTTTCTGTTGAATGTGATCAGTCGTAACTTCCTCCAGTTGGGAAGCAGCGTGCCCGCAAAGAGGCCTGCTACAGAGGCGATGCCACACAGGAAGGAGAGCACGGTGGCCGCGTGGACATCCCGACAGCCCATGGCAGGCAGGCAGGCGTATGCAGTACTGCCAGTCAGACTGGGGGGACAAAGAAGAGGACAGATCATGAGGAGACCCCAGGGGAGCAGAGTAGGAAGGGTGGGTCTGTCTGGAAACACAACCAGGGACAAGGAATCAGACAGGGAAATTCTGTCCCTTGTCTCCATGCGCAATACAAATGGGTATGAGCACGTGATCGCGGAGCACAGGCATACATGCACACCCTTGCTCACCAATGACTGCTCATACAGCAACCAAAGTCTTGACACACGAGCATTTTTCTACCCGGTGAATCAGAGGAACAACCAACAGAATTCCAAATTCGCTTAACATCACATCTGAAATTCTCCAGTTTTCAAAAATGACTCATTCGACACCTGCGTTATCAAGCACTTGGATGTGTCAGACCCTCAAATATGCAGGATCACAGCACCATCCGCAAACCATCAACTCCAAACACAAATTCGGCCTCCGATGCTCACATGCATGTAAAAGCAGAACAGGCAAAACTGTGAGGAGAGAGGGCAGCTGAGTAGCTGAAGGCAGACGCTGAGCTAGACAGTGTGAATTCAAATCCCTGCTTCCTCAGTTACTAGCCAAGTGACCCAAGTGACTTTGGATCAGCAACACTACTTCTGTGCACCTCAGTTTTCCTCATCTGCAAAATGGGGAAAGTAACAGTGCCTAAAAACCACAGTGTTGACTAGATGGACCTTTGTTGCAAAGTAATGTCTCTGCTTTTTAATATGCTGTCTAGGTTGGTCATCACTTTCCTTCCAAGGAGTAAGTGTCTTTTAATTTCAGGGCTGCAGTCACCATCTGCAGTGATTTGGGAGCCCAAAAAAATAAAGTCTGACACTGTTTCCACTGTTTCCCCATCTATTTCTCATGAAGTGATGGGACCGGATGCCATGATCTTCGTTTTCTGAATGTTGAGCTTTAAGCCAACTTTTTCACTCTCCTCTTTCACTTTCATCAAGAGGCTTTTTAGTTCCTCTTCACTTTCTGCCATAAGGGTGGTGTCATCTGCCTGTCTGAGGTTATTGATATTTCTCCTGGCAATCTTGATTCCAGCCTGTGCTTCTTCCAGCCCAGCGTTTCTCATGAAGTACTCTGCATATAAGTTAAATAAGCAGGGTGACATGACAATATACAGCCTTAACATACTCCTTTTCCTATTTGGAACCAGTCTGTTGTTCCATTCCAGTTCTAACTGTTGCTTCCTGACCTGCATACAGGTTTCTCAAGAGGCAGGTCAGGTGGTCTGGTATTTCCATCTCTTCTAGAATTTTCCACAGTTTATTGTGATCCACAGTCAACGACTTTGGCATAGTCAATAAAGCAGAAATAGATGTTTATCTGTATATGACATATTATAAAAACCAGTATGTTATTCAGCATTATTTCTTCAGGAGTTTGAAACTCACTCTCCAAACACCACTCAACTGTATTTTTTTCTACTTTCTACCATGTCTCCTGCAAGGCAACAGAACAGACTCCTTTAATTTACTATATATTTATTCCAATCACAAAAACTGGGAATAATTTTTAGTCAAGGCTATCGTTTTTTCAGTGGTCATGTATGGATGTGAGAGTTGGACTGTGAAGAAAAGCTGAGTGCTGAAGAATTGATGCTTTTGAACTGTGGTGTTGGAGAAGACTCTTGAGAGTCCCTTGGACTGCAAGGAGATCCAACCAATCGTAAAGGAGATCAGTCCTGGGTGTTCACTGGAAGGACTGATGCTGAGGCTGAAACTCCAGTACTTTGGCACCTCATGCGAAGAGTTGACTCATTGGAAAAGATCCTGATGCTGGGAGGGATTGGGGGCAGGAGGAGAAGGGGACGACAAGAGGATGAAATGGCTGGATGGCATCACCAACTTGATGCACATGAGCTTGGGTGAACTCTGGGAGTTGGTGATGGACAGGGAGGCCTGGTGTGCTGCGATTCATGGGGTCGCAAAGAGTTGGACATGACTGAGTGACTGAACGGAACTGAACATACTTATATACACACACACATATGTAAGTGTACAATATAAAAATCGGTTTAAGTGATTTTTATATTGTAAAATATAAAAGTGACTATTTCTTAAAGTCCTCAAGAATAATTAGTTGTTAAGTTTCTCTGTTCTTAGTTTACTATTTGCTTATCATGTTGTCTTCTGTCAATACTACCAAATGTAGTAATTGTTTAAAAAAAAATGTTATGGATGAAAATACTTGGAGGAATTATGGTCATAATTTATTTTTTTTTCCAGCAAATTTTAAATGCCTGATTTAAGCAACCAACCAACCACCTGAGTCCAACAATGGAAACTCTGGTGCAGGTTTGAGGATGTTTACACTGGAAAATACCACTAGTTTTGTCAGTCTCTAGAATCCAGCTTCCTGTTGGTTTCTGCTAATTTATCATCTCCCCAGTATACTGAGAGCAACTTGCACAGTGCCTGGTACACAAGTCATTTTAGGAATATTTGAATAAATAAATACTAGGCTCTGACCCAAGACCACAGTAGCTTAAAAAGGTAGGCTCTTAACGATATGGAACTGGACAAGGAAGTAGCCATTACTAAGCAATCATTCATTCAGCAGGGATTTACTATTCAGCACATGTAAAACACTCTGTTACGTCCTAGAGGCACACCAAGGCCATAAAGATCTGGACTTTGCCCCAATATGTTAACCATCAGACTGAGGGAAAGAACATGCTGTTTTATCAAAACTCAACTTGCTCATAATGAAAAAGGTGTCTGATTACTACATATCAAGTGATCATTGTTAGGTATCAACCAAGTAAGATATACAAGTTCATAAAAATGAATAATTCTGGGTTAGAGAAAACTGAGCAATGAAAAGAAAGAAGACTTAATCAACATTGTGAAAATGTAAAAAAAAAGTTTCCCTCAATTCCTTTGAAAGCTTCAGAACGCCTTCAGATCACCACTGCTAAGTCCTAACCCAATCACAATTCACTCCTGTTTTCAGAGGTAAGGGACAAATACTTGGAGTATCAGTATAATTGAGTTTTCTTCATTCAAGCTCCCCTGTACTCCTGATTCCTACAAAAGATCAGAATGAATTTTATTACTAATAAATAAATTTCTGTAGTTCTTAGCCTATAGATTATCAAATGACCCTGATAAACAGAGCCAGATCAATATTTAATATCTATTTCAGTTTTAAGTGTGTTCAAATTTATCCCACATCATATCAATCCAGGTGTTTTATCAGTCCCTTGAATTGGCTTCTGCTCAGCTATACTTGGCTCAGATCCCAGAAACTAACTAAAAGTCATATTTTTAGAGAGCCAACAAGTATACCTGGAGCAGCGGCTGCGAAGCAAGCAGCCGAGAGGAGCTATCCCACATCCAAGGTCAGGAGCGGCGGCTGCATTTTGCTGGCGCAGCCCTGAAGACAGACCCCATGTCCAAAGTAAGAGAGACCCCAGTAAGACGGTAGGCGCTGAGAGAGGGCATCAGAGGGCAGACAGACTGAAACCACAATCAGAGACAACTAACCAATCACATGGACCACAGCCTGGTCTAACTCAATGAAACTAAGCCATGCGTGTGGGGGCACCCCAGATGGAGAGATCATGGAGGAGAGTTCTGACAAAACGTGGTCCACTGGAGAAGGGACTGGCAAACCACTTCAGTATTCACACCTTGAGAACCCCACGGACAGTATGAAAAGGCAAAGTGATAGGATACTGAAAGATAAACTCCTCAGGTCGGTAGGTGCCCAACATGCTACTGGAGATCAGTGGAGAAATAACTCCAGAAGGAAGGAAGAGATGGACCCAAAGCAAAAACATCACCCAGTTGTGGATGGGACTGGTGATGGAAGCAAGGTCCGATGCTGTAAAGAGCAATATTGCGTAGGAACCTGGAATGTCAGGTCCATGAATCAAGGCAAACTGGAAGTGGTCAAACAGGATATGGCAAGAGTGAACGTCGACATTCTAGGAATCAGCAAACTAAAATGGAGTGGAATTGGGTGAATTTAACTCAGATGACCATTGTATCTACTACCGCACGCAGGAATCCCTTAGAAGAAACAGAGTAGCCATCATAGTCAACAAAAGAGTCCAAAATGCAGTATTTGGATGCAATCTCAAAAAGAACAGAATGATATCTGTTTGTTTTCAAGGCAAACCATTCAATATCATGGTAATCCAAGCCTATGCCCCAACCAGTAATGCTGAAGAAGCTGAAGTTAAATGGTTCTATGAAGACCTACAAGACCTTTTAGAACTAACACCCAAAAAAGATATCCTTTTCATTATAGGGGACTGGAATTCAAATGTAGGAAGTCAAGATACACCTGGAGTAACAGGCAAATTTGGCCTTGGAGTACAGAATGAAGCAAGGCAAAGGCTAATAGAGTTTTCCCAAGAGAATGCACTGGTCATAGCAAACACTCAACAAGAGAAGACTCTACACATGGACATCACCAGATGGCCAAATTGATTATATCTTTGAAATAATCAGAATGATATAATCTGAAATCAGATTGATTATATTCTTTGAAGACAAAGATGGAGAAGCTTTATACAGTCAGCAAAAACAAGACCAGGAGCTGACTGTGGCTCAGATCATGAACTCCTTATTGCCAAATTCAAACCTAAATTGAAGAAAGTAGGGAAAACCACTAGACCATTCAGCTATGACCTAAATCAAATCCTTTATGATTATAGAGTGGAAGTGAGAAATAGATTTAAGGGACTAGATCTGCCTGATGAACTATGGACAGAGGTTCATGATATTGTACCAGGAGACAGGGATCAAGACCATCCCCAAGAAAAAGAAATGTAAAATAGCAATATGGTTGTCTGAGGAGGCCTTACAAATAGCTGTGAAAAGAGAATCGAAAAGCAAAGGAGAAAAGGAAAGAGATACCCATTAGAATGCAGAATTCCAAAGAATACCAAGGACAGAAAGAAAGCCTTCCTCAGGGATCAACGCAAAGAAATAGAGAAAACAATGGAATGGGAAGACTAGAGATTTCTTCAAGAGGATTAGAAATATCAAGGGAACATTTCATGCAAAGATGGGCTCACTGAAGGACAGAAATGCTATGGACCTACCAGAAGCAGAAGATACTAAGAAGAGGTGGCAAGAATACACAGAAGAACTGTGCAAAAAAGATCTTCATGACTCAGATAATCACGATGCTGTGATCACTCATCTAGAGCAAGAAATCCTGGAATGTGAAATCAAGTGGGCCTTAAGAAGCATCACTACGAACAAAGCTAGTGGAGGTGATGAAATTCCAGTTGAGCTATTTCAAATCCTGAAGGATGATGCTGTGAAAGTGCTGCACTCAATGTGCCAGCAAATTTGGAAAACTCAGCAGTGGCCACAGGACTGGAAAAGGCCAGTTTTCACTCCAATCTCAAAGAAAGGCAATGTCAAAGAATGTTCAAACTACCACACAATTGCACTCATCTCACAGGCTAGCAAAGTAATGCTCAAAATTCTCCAAGCCAGGCTTCTGTGGTCTCCAGATGTTCAAGCTGGTTTTAGAAAAGGCAGAGGAATCAGAGATCAAATTGCCAACATCCGCTGGATGATGGAAAAAGCAAGAGAGTTCCAGAAAAACATCTATTTCTGCTTTATTGACTATGCCAAAGTCGTTGACTGTGTGGATCACAATAAACTAGAAAATTCTGAATGAGATGGGAATACCAGACCACCCAACCTGCCTCTTGAGAAATCTGTATGCAAGTCAAGAAGCAACAGTTAGAACTGGACATGAAACAACAGACTGGTTCCAAATAGGAAAAGGAGTACATCAAGGCTGTATATTGTCACCCTGCTTATTTAAGTTACATGCAGAGTACATCGTGAGAAATGCTGGGCTAGATGAAGCACAAACTGTAATCAAGATTGCCAGGAGAAATATCAATAACCTCAGATATGTAGATGACATCACTCTTATGGCAGAAAGTGAAGAACTAAAGAGCCTCTTCATGAAAGTGAAAGAGGAAAGTGAAAAAGTTGGCTTAAAGCTCAAGATTCAGAAAACAAAGTGCATGGCATCCAGTCCCATCACTTCACGGGAAATAGATGGGAAACAGTGGAAACAGTGTCAGACTTTATTTTGTGGGGCTCCAAAATCACTGCAGATGATGACTGCAGCCATGAAATTAAAAGACACTTACTCCTTGGAAGGAAAGTTATGACCAACCTAGACAACATGTTAAAAAGCAGAGACATTACTTTGCCAACAAAGGTCCGTCTAGTCAAGGCTATGGTTTTTCCAGTGGTCATGTATAAATGTGTGAGTTGGACTATAAAGAAAACTGAGCACCAAAGAATTGATGCTTTTGAATTGTGGTGTTGGAGATGACTCTTCAGAGTCCCTTGGACTGCAAGGACATCCAACCAGTCCATCCTAAAGGAGATCAGTACTTAATGTTCATTGGAAGGAGTGACGTTACGGCTGAAACTCCAATACTTTGGCCACCTGATGCGAAATCTGACTCATTTTAAAAGACTCTGATGCTGGGAAAGATTGAAGGCAGGAGGAGAAGGGGACAACAGAGGAAGAGATGGTTGGATGGCATCACTGACTCGACGGACATGGGTTTGGGTGGACTCTGGGAGTTGAAGATGGACAGGGAGGCCTGGCGTGCTGCACTCCATTGGGTCACAAAGAGTCAGACACGACTGAGCGACCGAACTGAACTGAACAAGTATATGGCATTTTTCAGAAGGGAAATATTATGAACCTTAATTTAACTGAATTTCAATCTCGGTGCTGGAATTAATGTCCCCACTCTTTGTAACTTTCTTTGGCTGCTTTACATTTTATACCCTGCTCATAACTCTACATGTGTATGATTTGATAGAAAGCACAGAGTCGGACACGACTGAAGAGACTTAGCAGCAGCAGCAGTATATCCCATCGAGGGATAAAGTAACATCTTACAGGGACAGTGAGAAAAGGAATATGTTCAGTGATTTGAAACAGAAAGATATGCTGACTCTTGGAGTTCTACCAATTAATTTGAAACCATGCATTATTTTTTCAGTTGCAAATCTGATCATTTCACATTTTTTACCATTCAATGGCTTTCTATTGAACAGTTTCCTCACAATAAAGCTTCCAAAGTTTCAAATCTTTCCCATAATTCCCAAAGTTTTACTTCCCACCATCTGGTTCCTGCCAGATTCTTAGTCTCCTTACTGAGTCAGTTTCCTACCTTTACATATTCGCCTATATAGACATAAGCTTTTAACTTTTCAAATTTTGTTTTTCAGTGTGGGCTTTTTCTCATGCTGTGTCTCCTCCTAGAACTTTCTTAATCCCACCCTATTCTTTGCTTAGCTGACATGTACTTATCTTTCTAGTTTCCAGGGAGGCTGGACCTAAACCTCCCCTCTCCTCTCCGACCCTTCACCTTCCCCCGTCCCTAATTACACGCCCTGGTTGCACCTTTGTAATTTTTCTTTGATAGCAGTGAATTTGCTTATACTCTCTGTTCAGTGTTTATCCTTCTCAACAGACTGTAAATTCCAGGAGGACAGAGAGCCTTTTGTTTTATTCACTGTGTCCAACACTGGCACACAGAAGGTACTCAATTATCTTTTTAATGAATGAACAAAAAGACAAATGGAAGGCTCATATGAGTATGGTGAGGACACAGAGCGTTATAAATTTGCTCCAGGATCAGCTCCACTCATTCCACTCATTCATACTCTGTTCTGAAGCCTCCAAACTGCTTCTAGAATGTGCCCCTGCTTTCCACTGTTTACTGGCCAAAGTCTCTCTCATTTTTAAAAATGAAGTTCATTTTCTTCCCCCAGAAATTTCCTAAGAAAGATGAGGCCATTCCCAGGTTATTTATATGCAGCCTCTGCTTATAGAAACACATATATAAGTTTAGTGACACTTGTTAATTCCCACCATGGTTAGACAATCAGTTATGACAGTTGATTCTCATGTTTTCAACTTAATAGGTATGTTACATACAGGATGTGCCTCTTGCCATTAACATTGGTTCATATATCGAATTAATGTTTGCTTATCAAAGTTAAACAATTTTTTATACTTGTATTTCTATTTCCTTTTTAAAATATTTCTCCCAATGAGGAAAAAAAATAAACATCTTTTTGCCATATGAAAGCCCCTTATCAGCAACTGCAGCAGATGTGCAAGGCTAAGAATACACTTTAACAATCTGAGGAGCTGGGCAACAGGTCTTGAGCTGAGTGGTATATACAGATGTGTGGGCTTGTTGTTTCCATCTGGGAGGCAGTGTGGTATTGTAGCCCAGGTGACCCAAGATTCCAACGCCAGTCATAAACCACCATTTGCAAACTGGGCAAGTCCTATGCCCTTTGCATCTCAAATTTCTTAAATGTCCCCCACGATAGTTGTGAGATCATAAACAGTAAAACCCTTCGTAAAACAAAATAGGGTGGGAAATTTAAGTCTGTGACGATTATTGGTAGGTTTATTTGAGAGCATTCTCTTTGAGAATAGCTGTCTGAGTGAACTCCGGCAGTTGGTGATGGACAGGGAGGCCTGGCGTGCTGCGATTCATGGGGTCGCAAAGAGTCGGACACGACTGAGCGACTGAACTGAAATCAGATTAGGCTTCTGTTCGAAACAACCACTTCATATCTGACTGTTCCACAATGACTTGCAGAGGAGATGGTACACAGAAGGTTATCAAAGATATTTCAAATAAAAGTATTTTTCAAAAGAATATCTTTCCTGAGGTTTTGAATAGAATTCAAAGAAGTTTGGAGGAGGAATAATGGCTAAGAGCTTTAAGAATTCTCAGATCCATTACTGTATTTTTTTTCAGAGACAATTCTAAGGAATAGCTAAATGAGAACACATCTGTAGCTACATTATTCCTCGGTAGTAACACTAGCAGTCCCTTCTACCTTAGAAGGTACGGTCTTCCTTAGAAGGGTTTTCTTAGACAATGTAGATCATCAATATAGCACCTGGAATGGAGGTCTATCCTTTAACTTTATTTTGTTAAGAGAAAAAAATGTCATATATATGGAAGTAAAATGAAGAAATAAAATCAAGGGATGTACTTACTCTTTGAGGTACCGGATAGTTCCAAAACAACTTTAATCCCCTTAGAAGAAATATATACACATCTGAACACAGTCAAGATGACCTGGAACAGGAAAAGTACTCCAAATTAATATAGCACTTCTTTAAAAACTCAATGTGAATTCATATGGAACTAGGAAAAATAATTATCAACCATCTAAAACCAAAGAAATCTTAAGCCAAAAAAGGTGAGCAGTAAGTTAAAAAAAAAGTAGTTTATTCTTAAATTCACACAAGATCTATTTGTGAGCTACAGAAGAAAAAATTAACTCTCATGTTGTGACTTAAGATAGGAGAAACAAGAATGGAAATCACTTCGCTGTTTTGGAAATCTTTTCATAACTACAGTGAAAGAATAAGGAGGGCTGATGAAACACTATGTAATCAGTTGTCTTGGCATAAAACACATTCCTGAGGTTTCTTTAATTCCTTTTAAAAGGATACTGACAACAAAGATAGTCAAAGTTGCTTTGTACCATGTCCCCTAAAACTTGCAACTAGAATTTCTTTTCAGTTTATAGTTCCACCAACAGCTCAACCCACCATTTAAATGTTCTCATATATCTTAAGCATCAACAACTTCCTCTTTAAACATTATTTACCTCAAGTAAAAGGATGAGAAGGAAAACTTGTAATGCCTAAGAACTTCCTGGTTTAAGGCGTGTCTATATACATATATACTGCTAGCCCTACAATGATCATAAAGTAGAATGATGTTCCCAACAGTCTGCAGGAAAGGGATTTCAACCAGATTTTTTTTTTTTTTCTTTTCTTTTCTAAATATATGTCTGGTTGGTTTCAATCACAGTTGCTTACTCACTCCAAAGTTAAGTTTTTACAATATGAAACACACAATAGGATCTCTGAGCAATCTTTTTAAAGTCAGGTCACCAAGTCTGGCCTTCTAATGTCACGACTGGCCCCTTGCAAAGCCTGTAACACAGAACTTGGGCTTCAGAGAAAAGCAAAGCAGGCTTCCAGAGAAGCCCGCCTCCCGCCTACCCTCTCTGCACTCCCTTTGAGCTGTGTCCTCAGGAGCATCAGAGGTGGCAGAAAGACAGAGGAAGTTAAAAAAAAGAGAGAGAGAGAGAGCTTTCCTGGTTAGAGCCAATTGGAAAGAAACCACAACAGTGACTATGAACGCTTTCAGAACAAGCTCATCCCTGCCCCATTAAGTGGGTTTGAACGGAGAGCAGGTCATCATTACACAACCAGCCTGAGCTAGTGATTCAAAAATAGCAACTTGCACCTCCACAGCACACACCTGGCCGGCCAAGTCCCCAGCCCTGGCCAGACACGTCGACATTTTCATACTACTGGGTCCAAAGTAATTTTGAGAGCTTCATCAAACACCTCCTCATTCAGCATTCACGTCCACAAAGGTGGTCAGCACTTTCCAACGCTGAGTGACTCTCCTCGTTTAAGCAACCTTACACAAACTCCTCAACTACTTATGCAAAAGACCCAGAAGGCAGAACATTCTTGCCCACACCTACCTGTTTCTCACATCCAGGGCATTTTCAATCGCCCACACTGAGGAGCCTCTCGGAGCGTCTCCCTCTCGGCGTCCCAGGAAGTGCGTTCCCAGAGAGCCGCTCCGAAGGCTTCTGGGACTCGTAGTCAGGTTCCCGAAACAGGAATGCCCTGGACGACTGGCAGACTACAATTCCCAAAATCCACTGAGCAAAGATATTAAACAGAGATAGCTGATGACTTCACGGGGAGAATCTTTAGGTTCTTGGTCCTCAAGAATATTACCTTCCACTCAGGAAATGTCTTAGTCCAGGTTCCCTAGAAAACAGAGCCTGAGGCGAAAGTTTGTGCGTCTGTGCTGCTGTGGGAGGGGCTTCAGTCCCAGAAGCAGCAATGAGGGTCCCGGGGAACTGAAGCAGGAGAGGAGGAGAGGAAAGTACCTAATGAGCTGCAGACTCACGCTCTGGCAGCTCCCTGCTCCAGCATCTCCAGAGAGGCAGAAAGAATACAGCCTCTGCTTTCTGCAACAGCCCCTTAGGGGAGCAATGGGGAGCAGGTATCTGTGAGTTCCCAGTGTCCCCCCAGTGCCAGGGCCCAAGTGGCAGCTGCCCCACGCCTCTGGGCAGCACCGAGGAAGCAGGGTCTCTGCAGGTCCAGCCCGGAAGTTGCGCTGGTGCCACAGCCCGTCAGCGGGGGTCTTAGGTCTTTGGTAGCGACAGCTGCTGCTGCCGCTGCCCAGTCGCTTCAGTCGTGTCCGACTCTGTGCGACCCCAGAGACGGCAGCCCACCAGGCTCCCCCGTCCCTGGGATTCTCCAGGCAAGAACACTGGAGTGGGTTGCCATTTCCTTCTCCAATGCATGAAAGGGAAAAGGGAAAGTGAAGTCGCTCAGTCGTGTCCGACTCTTAGCGACCCCATGGACTGCAGCCCACCAGGCTCCTCCGCCCATGGGATTTTTCAGGCAAGAGTGCCAGAGTGGGGTGCCATTGCCTTCTCCGCCCAAGTCTGTGGGGCAACACATAAACTACCTTCTTTACAGGAAACAAGATAGTCATACACCAGAAGAATCGGTCCCACAGAGTGGATTCAATCAAGCCCTAGCTTGTGATGTCTAAACCTGAGTGCTACCTGAGTGGTGCTGACACTGTGGGCTGGAGCCCTCTAGGGAAAATTTAGGGTCAAACTCCCTGGATCTCAAACATGACTGCAATTAGCATCACCTGGGAGCTTTTAAACCTCTCATTACCCAGGCTTTACCCAGACCACTTAACGTAGAATTTCTAGGTCAAGAACTCAGGCATTTAAAGACTCTCCAGATGATTGCTTCCAGTAGACACCTAAGTCTGAGAACCACTGATAAAAGCCATTACGTTTACACAGCATTTTGCAATGTCAAAGGGCATTCTCACTTACCTTCTTTGATTCTCACAATTCCCCGTCAGAGAGATCACGTGGTCTGTCCAGTAGGAGCCAAGACTCAAACCTACCCTTCTCACTCCACAGCAGAGGAGGCGCCATCCACCCTGCGCTAAGAGCAGGGTATTAGCGCAGACAATCGTGCTACAGCTCTGAAGCATGTAAAACTCACTACACCTGTTTCTTTTGATGTAAATGCATGGTTTGGAGAGGCAATAATTTCCTTCCCTAACTCTGTTTGACTTAGTCAATACAAGAGTAAATTCGTATTTCCTTGACTGCCTGGATGGGGCAGTACTGGGATGGGTGGATGAGTGGGGAGTCTTAGAACTCTGAGTCGTTTTCTCCTTTGGCTGCACACTGGAGTCACGCACGTTCTCCACAATGTGGTCCAGGTACCAACGGCACTAACATCACCTGAGAGCCTGCTAGAAATACCAGGCCTGCTTTTTAACAAGATTTAAATGTGTAAACATACTAAAGTCTGAGAAGCATTGCTTTAAGACATGTTGATGCTGATTCTGGTTTGATTTGACGTGGAGAGCAATTTGGGGATCAGGATTTTTTAATTTCATAGTAGAGTGTAGTTGATTTACAGTGTTGTGTTTCAGGTATACAGCAAAGTGATTCAGTTATACATATACAGATGCCCATTTTTTTCAGAGATTATTTTCCCCATAGAGGTGATTACAGAATATTGAGTAGAGTTTCCTGTGCTATAGAGTAGGGCCTTGTTGACTATTTTATATATAGTACTATATATATGTTAATCCCAAATATTTCCCGTTTCTCTCTCCCCTCCATCTTTACTGTTTGGTTTTAGAGTCTGTGAATCTGTTTCTGTTTTGTAAATAAGTTCGTCCGTATCTTTTTTTAGATTCCACGTATGAGTGATATCTTACGGTATTTGTTTTTCTCTGACTTCACTTAATATGGTTATCTCGGGGTCCATCCATATTGCTGTAAATATCATTATTTCATTATTTTTTATGGATGAGTAATATTCCATGTTGTATTCCACGTGTATATGTACGTACATGCACCACATATTCCTTACCCATTCCTCTGTGGATGGACATTTAGGTTGCTTCCTTGTCCTGGCTGTTGTAAACAGTGCTGCAGTGAACACTGGGGTGCGTGGACCTTTTTGGATTGTGGTTTTCTTTGGATATATGCCCAGGAGTGGGACTGCTGGATCCTGTAGTCGTTCTGTTTGTAGTTTTTTAAGGAACCTTCATACTGGTGTACCAATTTATATTACCACCAACAGTGAAGGAGGGTTCCGTTTTCTCCCCACCCTCTCTGGCATTTACTGTCTGCAGATTTTTTTGAGGATGCCATCCTGATCAGTGTGAGGTGACNTATAGCCCTTTACTGGGCTTCCCTGATAGCTGAGACGGTAAGGAATCCACCTGCAACGCAGGAGTCTTGGGTGCGATCCCTGGGCTGGGAAGATCCCCTGGAGAAGAGATTGGCAACCCACTCCAGTATTCTTGCCTGGGAAATCCCATGGACCGAGGATCCTGGCAGGTGGGCCACGAGTCTATGGGGTCACAAAGAGCCCCACTGGACTGAGCACTAACACTTTCACGTTCGTGGCCCATTAACAATGCTGTGATAGTTTCAGGTAAACAGCAAGAGACTCAGCTGTACGTATACTCGGATCCATTCTCCCCCAAACTCCCCTCCCATCCAGGCTGCCTCAGAACATTGAGCAGAGTTCCATGTGCTGTCGAGTAGGTTCTTGTTGACTATTCATTTTAATTATAGCAGGGTGTACATGTCCATCCCAAGTATATCCCTTTTTTCCCACCTGCTGTTTCTCAAGTAAATTTACTTCAAAACAATGGGTATGCCATTGAGGCATGTTTGGGGGTGGCCTGCCCAGGACAGATGTTGAAGTGTCATGATCACACACATAAATGCAGATAGAGTAAGTGGCAAATGTTGGTAACTGTTAACTCTAGAGAGAGTTATGTATGCGGGTGTTCACTGTACTATTAAAATTTGCTGTACTTTTGAAATTTTTCAAAATAAAAAGTTTGAGAAAAAGCATCATAGCTGTAAATAAAAGTAAAGGATGGCATCCATTCCTATCCCACTTTGCCGCTGTATGACCTTGGACAAGGTAAGGAACCTGTTTGTACCTCAGGATCTCATCTGTAATAATAATGTATTTATATAAAAAACTTCAGTGAGGATTAAATGAGTTGCTATAACACAGAAAAGTTTGCAGTAGTGTCTAACACACAACAAGGACTGTACGTGTTTGCTATTACCATTTTTCTGTTGCTTTAGTAACAACAGGACTATTTATTAGTTATGGGAAAAGCTACTATCTGAGCACTGCTACCACTTTCTCATCTGCCACACTGCTTCAGAGAATGCAAGATAATTTAAAGCCAGACGCAAGCTGATCCCAAAGCCGGGCGAAGAGATGTAGCAATGAGAAAGAGGGCAGCATTAGATAGTAAAGAAACTCTGGGAACAGGAAGTCTCTGGGCTGCAGGCCAGCTCTGGTAATAGCAGACGGGCAAAAACAATATGACACAGGATTCTTTGCTCTAAACTTCAGTTCTCTAATGTAGAAAATGGAACTGAATCAGATAACTGTGTACAAAATCGTCTGATATTTTTTTTCCCAATCATTGATGATTAGTTAAATCTGGTTAGCAGACTTTAGCTGGGATGTATATGTAGCTGATAACAGTTTTTTTTAAGCTACAAACAGAAGGGAAGACAACTCTGTTTCTAGACTTATTAATCAAGTTCAGGTCTATGGTTAGCTTGCCTTTGGTACAGAAAAGTTGAAATACTTCCATACCTGAGTGTTACGGGAAACACACTGACTAGGCACTATAGTGAATATTTGCATACGTTATTTTACGACAGGAGGTCCTGGTAAGGAACACAGAACTAATAAGCCACCACCAACCAGAAGAATTAGGTAAAGAATGGAAGGAGATGCCACATGTCCTACCACCTCCCAGAATCCTCCTTGCTGGAATCCATCTTGGCTGAGCAATGTGTGTAACACAGGAAGGACCCGGAGTCAGAATCAGTGGCCAGAGACAGCCAGAAGCTCGCCCCATCACCCACTGTAAAACCCGAGACTGGGAGCCATGTGGCAGAGTTCCTCTGGGTTCCCTTGCCCTGCCACTCTCCACCCTGGCACCCCTTCCCAATAAAGTCTCTTGCTTTGTCAGCACAGGTGTCTCCTAAGACAATTCATTTCTGAGTGTTAGATAAGAACCCACTCTCAGGCCCTGGAAAGGGCCCCCCTCCCACAACATATTCACATTGCTGCTGGTCTATCTAATACACAGTTTTCTAGTGTAGATGATTAAATGAGCTGGGGAACAGTGTGGACACTATTCATTATGTTTGTTTATTGTGCAAGAAAATAGCCTCCTTGGAACCATACAAAACATCAGTCAGGGTGTGGAGTTGGAAGTAAGGAACTAACCTCTTCATAATTGCAGAGGTGGTAAACTCTACCTGGATAACTATTTACTATGTGCATGCTTTGCTCTCAATTGCATCCGACTCTTTGCGACCCCTGGACTGTAGCCCACCAGGCTCCTCTGTCCATGGAATTCTCCAGGAAGGAATACTGGAGTGGGTTGTCATTCCCTTCTCCAAGGGATCTTCCCTACTCGGGGATCAAACCTGGGTCTCCTGCATTGCACGTGGATTCTTTACCATCTGAGCCACCAGGGAAGCCCATGTATTTATTAGCTCTTACCCAAAGCTGTGTCTGCCAGTGTCTGTCAGGCGCCTGCTTCCCCACTTCAGCCCCCAGTCCCCCGAGGAAGGCTGTTTGCAGACCTGCAGCTATCAGTTAATGTCGGAAAAATTACCCAGGGGGAAAGACTGACATAGCTGAGAGGAGCTGTGGCAATCCCGATGGGCAGCATTTGTCTTTATTTTTTCTTATCACATGAGAAAATGGTAAAATGAGGAAAAGCATACTGCAGAGGTGGCATGAGTGAAAGTCTTTTGAGAATTATACTACTTTCAGTTCAATTCAGTTCAGTCGCTCTGCTGCTGCTGCTGCTGCTGGTGACTCTCCGCGACCTCATAGATGGCAGCCCGTGAGCCCCCCCACATCCCCGTCCCTGGGATTCTCCAGGCAAGAACACTGGAGTGGGTTGCCATTTCCTTCTCCAGTGCATGAAAGTGAAAAGTGAAAGTGAAGTCGCTCAGTCGTGTCTTACTCTTCGAGACCCCATGGACTGCAGCACGCCAGGCTTCCCTGTCCATCACCAACTCCCACAGCTCACTCAGACTCAAGTCCACTGAGTCAGTGATGCCATCCAAACAATGCATCCTCTGTCGTTCCCTTCTCCTCCCGCCTTCAGTCTTTCCCAGCATCAGGGTCTTTTCCAATGAGTCAATCGCATCAGGTAGCCAAAGTATTGGAGTTTCAGCATCAGTCCTTCCAGTGAATATTCAGGACTGATTTCTTTTAGGACTGATGGTTTGATCTTGCTGTCCAAGGGACTCTCAAGAGTCTTCTCCAATACCACAGTTCAAAGGCATCAATTCTTTGGCACTCAGGTTTCTTTATAGTCTAACTCTCATCCATACATGCCTACTGGAAAAACCATAGCTTTGGCTAGATGGATCTTTGTCGGCAAGGTAATGTCTCTGCTTTTCAGTATGCTGTCTAGGTTGGTCATAGCTTTTTCTCCAAGGAGTAAGCGTCTTTTAATTTCATGGCTGCAGTCACCATCTGCAGTGATTTTGGAGCCCAAAAAATTAAAGTCTGTCACTGTTTCCACTGTTTCCCCATCTGTTTGCCATGAAGTGATGGGACCAGATGCCAAGATCTTAGTTTTCTGAATTTTGAGCTTTAAGCCAACTTTTTCACTCTCCTCTTTCACTTTCATCAAGAGGCTCTTTCAGTTCAGTTCAGTCGCTCAGTCGTGTCCGACTCTTTGCGACCCCATGAATCGCAGCACGCCAGGCCTCCCTGTCCATCACCATCTCCCGGAGTTCACTCAGACTCACGTCCATTGAGTTCGTGATGCCATCCAGCCATCTCATTCTCAGTCATCCCCTTCTCCTCCTGCCCCCAATCCCTCCCAGCATCAGAGTCTTTTCCAATGAGTCCACTCTTCGCATGAGGTGGCCAAAGTACTGGAGTTTCAGCTTTAGCGTCATTCCTTCCAAAGAAATCTCAGGGCTGATCTCCTTCAGAATGGACTGGTTGGATCTTCTTGCAGTCCAAGGGACTCTCAAGAGTCTTCTCCAACACCACAGTTCGAAAGCATCAATTCTTCGGTGCTCAGCCTTCTTCACAGTCCAGCTCTCACATCCATACATGACCACAGGAAAAACCATAGCCTTGACTAGGCAGACCTTAGTCGGCAAAGTAATGTCTCTGCTTTTGAATATACTATCTAGGTTGGTCATAACTTTTCTTCCAAGGAGTAAACATCTTTTATTTATTTTTTTTTTCATGGCACAAATAAATAATCTTTAATTTCAATAAACAGCTCCCCATTATACCAGACAACACGCTGTGATACAGAAACATCCAACAGAGAGAAAGAGAGCGAGAGAGAGCCCTATTCTAACTACACTAATTTCTTAGCACTAGAGAAATGACTTTGGTTCACACACAAAACACAGCAAGACCCTCAGAATGTGACAAGGAGGGAGACTCAGGTGGGGGCGTGGTGGGCATGGTGGGCGTGGTGGCCTTTTTATTCCATGTCCTCTGCGGGTCTTCTGGGAGTCACAATCACCATGATTCGGTCAAAAAATGTTACGCCTGCTCTATCATATTCTATTAACTTGTTATTCACACACGCTACTGTTACTGAAGGTGAGGTCTTGACACACAGGAGGGCAGTGGGTGAAACTTCACTGACGGGCAAGGCAGACAGGAGTGCTCAGGCCAGAGGTCCCGGCCAGCGCCTTGCTCACCAAGGGGACACACAGGCACACACACACACGCTTACCTGAGGGCACACACGCCAGGACATCCACTCTCATGGGGAGTCCCCAGGGAGAAGCTAACACAAGGACGGCTTCAGTGAAGCCAGAGAGGCTTCTGACACTGGACTATTTTTTGTTGCCATTTGGTTTCTTCAAATAGTCTAACCTATGTATCACACCCACAAAGAGAAGACAAAGTACTTACACGATGGGGCAAAGGTGGCAGATTGGAGGAACCTCTGGGAACAGCAGACTGTTCGGGAGTCACCCAGTGGGTGCACATTTTGGGTTTGGGGGGTCAGGCCTCCCAACACTGGCCAAAGTGAGGTGAAAGTGCCAGTCAGTCACCTCCGACTCAGACACTGGCCGGACTCTTGGAAAACATCTCAGTGGAGGCTGGCACCCTTGGGGAGGTCTCCTCTCTGGCCTGAGGGTTGAAAGAGCATTTTGGGGCAGAAGGCTCCACAAGAGCAAGCACTGCCCATAAGTCTCAGGGCAGAGCCCGCTCAGCTCGTGGCTGATGGATGGATGAGGCTTCTGGAAAGTTCTCAGGCCTCGCTCCTCAAGGGCAGCCAGTGTGTGATCAATAGTCAGCTTCCTCTTGGTTCTGAGAGGAATTGGGTGTGTTTGGGTGTGTGTGTGTGGTGTGCGTGTGTGGATGGAACGGTATAAACATATGGTCCTGTTTTCTTCCTTGTTTCCAGGGACGACAGCTGCCATCCCCGTGGCCCTCAGGTCACCTCCAGCGAGGCAGGGGACACGCGGTCGCACTCGGCCCGGGACCGCAGGCTGTGCCATTGGGTGTGTGTGTGTGGTGTGTGTGTGTGGATGGGTATGTTTATACCATATGGTATAAACATATGGTCCTGTTTTCTTCCTTGTTTCCAGGGATGACAGCTGCCATCCCCGTGGCCCTCAGGTCACCTCCAGCGAGGCAGGGGACACGCGGTCGCACTAGGCCAGTGACCACAGGCTGTGCCACTGCTCCACGGCCGTGCAGTGGGCGCTGAGCATCCGCCGCCAGTGGTTCGATTCCGAGGGGCCGGAGGAGTACTGGCCGATGACGATCCTCCCGATGAAGTCTTTGCTGCTCTTCATGTTGTGGCTGAACACTGTAAACACTAGGCTGGCATTTTCCAATTCTTTTTAGGGAACTTTGAAGCTGAAGGATTCATTGTAAAAGGGATCGATTGTGCCTCTTAAGAAGGATGTCTTCTTTGTCTTCACAAGCTTGAGTCCATGTACCAGCTGAATTTTCACAAATGGGTCTGAACCTTGGCTCACATCTGTCTGAAGTTGCTTGGTTCGAATGACGTCAACATTCAGCCTCCCAGCATTCGGGAGATAACTCAGTGACAGAAGCAGCTCCCCGAGTTCTACCTCATTCTGAGGACTGGGAATCAGCGCCTTCCACCAGTGACCGCCCTTCACCAGGTCGACCTCGCACAAAGGCACAGCCACCTTGCTGATGACGCAGTGTCGTGAGAACTTATCGAAGTCCAGCACGGTCAGCCGCAGGGTCCTCCTCTGAGCCTCCAGGAAGGGGATCTCGAAGGTGTAGCGCTCCTCGAACACGGGCTTCTGGGTCTTGCGTTTGACTCTGGTCTGCTTGGAGTTCTGGTCCGGCAGGAGGCAGATCTTGACGTAGGGGTTGGAGTGCGCCATGTGCTGGCGCGCGCCTTCGTGGGAGATGGGGGGCGGCAGGTCCCAGGCCTCGATCACACGCACCGTCAGGTGGTTGTGCAGCAGGTCGTACTGCGTGCTGAAGTGCAGCATGCCCAGCTGGTACTTGGACAGGATCTCCGCGTCCGTCAGGAAGTCCACGTCGTCACTGTTGGAATCGAGGGAGTACAGGCGGGGCTCGAACTTCCTGAAGTAATCATCTGGAGTATAGGTCCGTCTGAGCACCGAGGGCTGGATGGGCTCTTTCTTGGCGCTGAGGACACCGAACTCGATGGGCTTAATATCAATCAGTGGAGAGCTGGGCCGTCTGGCCTCGAGACTTGAAATCCTCCGGGTCAGGCTGTATGTAGACTTAGATGTATCTGCAGCTGAGCATCTCCGATCTGGGCAGTTGGTCCGTGGGGTCAGCCGGACGTCACTGGCTGTGTGCACAGAGTCCCCGTCATTGTCACTGCTCCGGCTGGCCAACAGCCAGGGAGGAGTCTGGGCAGGGAAAGGTCCCAGAATCTCAACTTCATCCTCACTCGACTGGCAGCAGCTGGATTCATAGCACTTCTGACAGCAGTGGCGGCAAGTCCATCTGCAGAGCAGCAGGTCGGAGATTCTAGAAAGGAAACCCTCGTTTAAAGGTTCCAACATCCTGGGAAGGGAGCTGACCTCCTAACAAGGTGCTGCTACCTTCAGGGCTGCTGGTAGCCTCCTGGCTAACCAACACAGAATAAATGGGAAACTTCAGCATTTCGACTTGATTTGCACCGTATGCTGTTATGAATCAGAGAGGGTGGATAGATAGTCATGCTATCCAATGCAGCCACACTTCAGGAGAGGAGCAAACCTTCCTGGATGTACGCCATTTTCGCCCGCACGCACCCACTCCGGCCCGGGCATGGCGCCACCACGGCCACTTTGCCCTCTCCAACCAGAGAGAGGGGAGAAAGCAAAGGGGAAAAGGAAGAAAGAGGCAGCCGGGTGGCCCCAGACGTAACTGGCGTGGCTGATGAGCAGCGCCCGCCCCTTCGCCGGCCGCCCCGGCCTTGCCTTCCTCTGCGTTCCGGCTCCGGGAGTCGGGGCCGCCTCCCGGGTTGGGAGAGCTCGGGCGCCCAGGGCCCCCGCCTCGGCCTCCCTCGCCGTCCCGCGCTCCCCCCGAGGCGCTCCCCAGGCGGGATTAAAGCCGGGGCGCCTGGGGAGGGAGCCCGAGGCAGCCGCGGGGACTGCAGCGAGCCCAGCGCAGGCGGGGCCCAGCATCTTTTAATTTCATGGCTGCAGTCACCATCTGCAGTGATTTTGGAGCCCAAAAAACTAAAATCTGACACGGTTTCCACTGTTTCCTCGTCTATTTCCCATGAAGTGATGGGACCGGATGCCATGATCTTCGTTTTCTGAATGTTGAGCTTTAAGCCAACTTTTTCACTCTCCTCTTTCACTTTCATCAAGAGGCTTTTTAGCTCCTCTTCACTTTCTGCCATAAGGGTGGTGTCATCTGCATATCTGAGATTATTGTTATTTCTCCCNGCTGCGATTCATGGGGTCGCAAAGAGTCGGACACGACTGAGCGACTGAACTGAACTGAAGTGAACTGATATATAGAAAATTCTAAAGATGCTACCAAAAATATTAGTAGTAATAAATTTAGTATAGTTTCGGTATACAAAATTAAATGCCATGGAACAAGTAAGCCTGTGTGCCACGGCTAATAAGCCTGTGCTCTAGAACCTGGGAGCCACAGTTACTGAGCCCACATGTGGCAAGTATGGAAGTGCATGTGTTCTAGGGCCCCCACCCCACAAGAGACGCCACCACACAGTGAGAAGCCCTAGCATCACAGCTACTTCTTGCTCAGAGCAACCAGAGAAAAGCCTGTCTAGCAATGAAGGCCCTACATGGCCAACAGCAAATAAAATTCTATATAAAGAAGGGTTCAAAACTGTGAACTCCTAGAGGAAAACATAAGCAGCATGTTGTTTGATATCATTCTAAACAATATATTTTTTTAGATCTGTCTTTGACAAAGACAACAAGAAAAATAAATAAAAAAGCTTTTACATAGTGGAGGAAGACTGTCATCAAAACAATAAGGCAGCTGGCGGAATTAGAGAAGATATATGAAGATGTTATAAATGAAAAAGAGCTACTTTCCAAAATATATAGAGAATATATAGCTCAATAACAACAGTAAAAAAAANTATCATTCTAAACAATATATTTTTTTAGATCTGTCTTTGACAAAGACAACAAGAAAAATAAATAAAAAAGCTTTTACATAGTGGAGGAAGACTGTCATCAAAACAATAAGGCAGCTGGCGGAATTAGAGAAGATATATGAAGATGTTATAAATGAAAAAGAGCTACTTTCCAAAATATATAGAGAATATATAGCTCAATAACAACAGTAAAAAAAAAAAAAAAAAAAAGCAGTTGAATTAAAAAAACAAATAGGCAGAGGACCTCAACAAACATTTTTCCAAAGAAGACATACAATTTGTCCACAGGCACATGAAAAGAAGCTTGATATCACTAAACATCAGGGAAATGCAAATCAAAACCACAAAGAGGTATCAACTTACACCTGTCAGGATCGTCATTATCAGAAAGATAACCAGCAATAGGAAGTGTTGGTGAGGAGGTAGAGAAAAGTAACCCCTGTGCATTCTTGGTGAGAATGTAAACTGGCCCAGCCACTACAGAAAACAATATGGAGGTTACTCAAAAAATTAAAAATAGAGCTTCCATGTGATCCAGCAATTCCACTACTGGTTATCTATTCAAAGGGAAAAAATAAACACTAACTCAAAAAGATTTATGCACTTTCATGTTCATTGTAGCATTGTTTACAGTAGCCAAAATATGAAAACCACTAAGTGTCCCTCAATAGATGAATGGATAAAAAACTATAAAATACACACACTCATCTCACACATGCATAATGGTATACTACTCAGCTATAAAAAGTACAGAATCTTGCCATTTGGAATAACATGGAGGGACCTTGAGGGTATTACACTAAGTGAAATAAGTCAGTAGAGAAAGATAAATACCACAACGACTTCACTTATATTTGGAATTCAAAAAACAAAACAAAGAAGCAAACAGAATAAAAACAGAGAAGAGATTAGAGGTTGACAGAGGAGAGGAGAGTAATAGGAAGGTGAAATGATTGAAGGGGATTGAGAAGAACAAACTTCCAGTTATAAAATAAGTAAGTCATGAGGATACAATGTACAGCTTGGGGAATATGTTCAATAATTTTGTGTTAACTTTGTAAAGTGACAGTAACTAGACTTACTCTAGTAACCATTTTGCAATGTATACAAATGTTGAATTCATATGTTGTAAGATAAACTAATATAATACTGTATGTCAGTTATCCCTCAATTAAAAAAAAAAGAAGGAAAATATAGACCAGGCCAGGTGAAATATCTCACTGAAAGACAATCAAGGTAGTCAAAGGTTAGAAACTTAAAAAAAGAGTTGACAAAATTGTTAAACTCCTAGCTAATCCTATCAACAAACAAAAAAGATTCTAAAATTACCAATGTCAGGAATGAATGAAGTAACATTACTATAAAGCTTACAGATGTTAAAAGGATCAGGGAATATGAAAAACTGCTATATTACAACATATTTAACAATTCAGAACAAGAGGACAAATTTTTTGAAGTTGTATCATCCAAAAACTAACACAAGAAAATACAAATAGTCTTTTATCTATTAAAGTATATGAATTCTTAAATAACAACTCCCTCTGTNCATATTTAACAATTCAGAACAAGAGGACAAATTTTTTGAAGTTGTATCATCCAAAAACTAACACAAGAAAATACAAATAGTCTTTTATCTATTAAAGTATATGAATTCTTAAATAACAACTCCCTCTGTGAAAAAAATACACTTAGATTTATATTTTTTCACTGGTAATTTCAATCAAATATTTAAGCAAAAAAGCAAGGAAACAAACAAATACCAGTCTTATACAAACTCTTAGAAAACAGAAGAAAAAGAATCACTTCCTAATTTGTTTAATGAAGTAATCATAACCCCAATATTAAACCTATAAAAGACACAGAAAAAATGTCACTTATGAATACAGATGCAGGACTTTAAAAAAACCAGAAAAAAATATATAATACATCATGATTATCTGGGTTTTATCTAGAAATGACTTGTTGATTTAAGATGAAATATTGACCACTGTTATCTACCATACTTAGGAATGTACAGACATTTTCTGAACTTTATAAATACATCTAAGAAAAGAGTTCATATTATATCGACTGATGAAATATTAAATCCTTTCCTCCTCATACAGGGACCAAGAAAAGGATGACCACTCTCACTAGCTCTATTTAACATTGTTTGGTGGGCTATACTAATATAAAGCAATCAAGGAAAAACATAAAGGAGAAAACCAAAAAAGTAAAGCTCTTATATTTTATGCCCATGACATACACATAGACAATGCTGTTTTAAGAAAATCCATAACTAATAGGTGAACGAAAGCTGCAGGATACTAGGATAAATATTTTAAATAATTTTTATAATAGAAAATAATTAGAAATGCAATTAGTAATGAACAATTTCATATAACAGTGTAAACACACAAAAAATACTGCTGATTAAATTTAACAATAGGTATACATGATCTCGATGATAAAAATTTCCTATTGCAAAAAAAAAAAAGATCTTAATAAGTGAATAAATATACTAACTTCACCATGTTCAGGAAGTAGAAGAGTTAATGTTGTTAGATGCCAATTCTCCCCAGTGATTTATACATTGAATGTAATTGTGATCATAATCCTACCAGGCATTTTAAAAATAAAAAAATAAGCTAATTCTAAAACATATATGAACACACAAAGGACATGGAGTATGCAAAGTGATCTTGAAAAATAAGAACAAATTTGAAGTGGCAGATATCTTTCTGGAAAACAAGCAAGCAAAGAAAAACCCTCAGCCTTACTTCATGATATATACAACAACAAATTAAAAATAAGTTGTAGATATAAAGTAACACCAGAAATGCAAAAATTCTAGGAAAATATATGAAATGAAATCTTTGTGACTTATGATTGAACAAAGGTTTCCTAGAGACAGAAAGTAATAACTAGAAAGAAAAAAAAGAGAGAAAAAATAGATTTCATAAAAATTGAAAACTTCTGCTCATTAAAACACCATTAAGAGTGAATAGGCAAGTAATAGGTGGGGAGAAACTATTTAAAAAAATCAATATGTAAAGAACTCCTATAACTCATAATAAAAGGCAATTTATAAGACACTTCAGAGTTTCACAAAGGAAAATTTATGAATGGCCAATAAGCACAGAAAACTGTACTTGATCAGTCGTCATCAAGATAGTGCAAGTTAAATTTTGCAAGATACCTTTATGAATGCCAAAAAATGAATAAAATTTAAAAACTAACTATACCATATGCTAGAGAAAATGTGAGACAACTAGAACTCTTCTAGGAATTTCAATCCAGAGTATACACCAGAAATGAATAGATGTGTCCACAAAAAGACTTTTATACAAATGTCGATAGCAACTTTATACATAATCACCCCAAACTGGATAGAGTCCATATGACCATCAGTAGGGAAATGGTCAAGACAAGAGACTCTACTTAGAGATTAAAAAAAAAAAAAAATGAAGCATAGAGGGCTACAGTCCACAGGATCGAGAAGAGTCAGACATGACTGAGCGAGTACACTTTCATTTTCTTTCTTTTCTTTCACCAACTGAGAAGTATGAATGGAATGATCTTTTCTTAATGACAAGGTAAGTGTTCCAAGCCATTTGTTTTTCCCTATCCTTTTTAAAATGCCGCGTTTATCATGTAAGTATTATGTTTTGATGTAGATATTAATCTACTTCTAAATATCAGAAATATTTGTTTGTTCCATTGATTTGTCAGCGTGCCAGTGTCACTAATAATTCTGGGAAACCATTCCAATGTGTGTTTTTTTTTTCCTCCCACCAGAAGAAATACTCCAACACCAGCCAGGTGTCCTATGAATCAAGTCTGACACACCCCACAGGTCCCACAAGACTGCTTCCTCATTCAGCTCCCCCCAGTCACAGACTTATCCTTCTGATCAATGGGCTGTAAATTGGGGTACCATGATCCCCTCTTTGGATTTGAATATTTTGCCAGAGCCGCTCACAGAACTCAGGAGAAACATTTTATTTACTTACTACAAAAGGAAGTAACTCAGAAACAGCCAAATGTAAGAGATGAATAGAGTCAGGTGTGATGAAGGGGCTCAGTGCTTCCATTATCCCTCAGAATTGGCCAGCATTCCCTAATCTCCAAAGGTTCACCAGTGTGGAAGCTCTCCAAACCTCCACCTTTGGGATTTTTGTGAAGGTGCCTTTACAGAAGTGTGATCGATTTGATTCAATCACTGGCCATTGGCATTCGATTCAGCCTCCACCTCCTCTCCAGTCCCCAGACACTGGGGGCTGAGATTGAAAGTTCCAATCCTCTAATCAGTGGTTGCTTCTCCTGGCAACCATCCCCTATCCTTTTGGTTCCTTTGAACCTCATTGGTACAGTAAAAGACACCTTGATCCCTCTTACGACTTTGGAAATTCCAAGGGTTTTCGGAGCTCTGCACCATAAAGAAGTGAAAGTGAAAGCTGCTCAGTCATGTCTGACTCTTTGCAACCCCGTGGACTATACAATGCATGGAGTTCTCCAGGCCAGAATACTGGAGTGGGGAGCCTTTCCCTTCTTCTCCAGAGGCTCTTCCCAACCCAGGAATTGAACCCAGGTCTGCCGCGTTGCAGGTTGATTCTTTACCAACTGAGAGCCACAAGGGAAGCCCAGAAACTGGGAAGAAAACCAAATGTATATTCCTCACTGTAAATCACAGTATGGTAGTCATATAGCTGTTACCCTTTGTTGTCATTTTTTCCCAGGTTCATTCTTGTAGTTTTTCGGTTATTAAGCCTGCCCAGCTGTCCGTGACCCCATGGACTGCAGCACGCCAGGATGCTCTGTCCTCCATGATCTCCCAGAGTTTGCGCAAAGTCACGTCTATTGAGTCAGCGATGCTACTGATGTCTAACTGCCTCATTAGTGACACCTTCTCCAGCTTCCCACTGAGTTTGTATTTCCATTGAAATTTTAGAGTCAGTTTGGTTGAAAACATATCCCTTTGGTTTTCTATGTATATGTGTGTCTTAATCTTTTAAAAACCTGCTGAAATGGAATATGTTAAACATATATAAATGTAGACAGAATAGTATTAACTGAAACCTTGTGAACCCGTACCTAAATTCAGTGATCATTTAATGGCCAATCTTTTTTATTGATCCTCCTGTTACATAGAAGACCTGATTCCATGTTGGATCTGCTTGATGTTATCAAACATAAAAATAGTAAACACTCCATCTGTCCTGAAGGAGAGCCTTTTGTGGTGTATCTTAGGTAAATGGGCCAAACAGATCCATGAGCCTATGACTAAGAAAGACAGGCTGTACTATTATAATGGAATTTGTACACAATGTGTATTAGGATCAGAAAGTGATGGGCCCTGAATGGCTCTTTCAGTTATTTTATGATCTCGCAGTTGGAAGTGTTTTGCAAAAGAGCAGAGAAAAAAGATAAGATTTCGTACGCAGAAGCATTTCTGCTCTTACATCAGGAGGAAAAGGAATCAGAGGACTGCCACCCTGTGGTGCAACCGTCTGAAAGGAAACCTAGGGGAAACCATAACCTGTTTGCCAAGAAGACCCACTCCGTAGGACTAATTCACCTCCGCATTTGCCAGCCACATTCCCACTTGGGAATACCAGACCACCTGACCTGCCTCTTGAGAAATCTGTATGCAGGTCAGGAAGCAACAGTTAGAACTGGACATGGAACAACAGGCTGGTTCCAAATAGGAAAAGGAGTACGTCAAGGCTGTATATTGTCACCCTGCTTATTTAACTTCTTTGCAGAGTACATCATGAGAAACGCTGTGCTGGAAGAAGCACAAGCTTGAATCAAGATTGCCGAGAGAAATATCAATAATGTCAGATATGCAGAGGACACCACCCTTATGGCAGAAAGTGAAGAGGAGCTAAAGAGTCTCTTGATGAAAGTGAAGGAGAAGAGTGGAAAAAGTTGGCTTAAAGCTCAACATTCAGAAAACGAAGATCATGGCATCTGGTCCCATCACTTCATGGGAAATAGATGAGGAAACAGTGGAAACAGTGTCAGACTTTATTTTTGGGGGCTCCAAAATCACTGCAGATGGTGACTGCAGCCATGAAATTAAAAGATGCTTTCCTTGGAAGGAAAGTTATGACCAACCTAGACAACATGTTAAAAAGCAGAGACATTACTTTGCCAACAAAGGTCCATCTAGTCAAAGCTGTGATTTTTCCAGTAATCATGTCTGGATGTGAGAGTTGGACTATAAAGAAAGCTGAGCACCAAAGAACTGATGTTTTTGAACTGTGGTGTTGGAGAAGAATCTTGAGAGTCCCCTGGACTGCAAGGAGATCAAACCAGTCCGTCCTAAAGGAAATTGGTCCTGAATATTCATTGAAAAGACTGATGTTGCAGCTGAAACTCCAGTACTTTGGCCACCTGATGCGAAGAGCTGACTCATTTGAAAAGACCCTGATGCTGGGAAAGATGGAAGGCACGAGGAAAAGAGGATGACAGAGGATGAGATGGTTGGATGGCATCACCAACTCAATGGGGATGAGTTTGAGTGAACTCTGGGAGTTGGTGAAGGACAGGAAGGCCTGGTGTGCTGCGATTCATGGGTCGCAAAGAGTCGGACACGACTGAGCGACTGAACTGAACTGAACTGATTCCACTTGGGCAGACACTGACCCCTTTATAAATATAATGCTTGCTAGGGATGAAAGGAGGATGGTCACTAACAAGGCTGGAGAGAAAGTGCAACACCACCATCTAGCGGATCCAAGTGGAACTCCAGAAACAAAATCTGGCAGTCCCTATTGCGGAGCCTTACTGGGATCCTAATAATGGAGGTATGCCACTTTTAGAATACTGCAGGAGATGTATCTTAGTGGGTCTTCAAAAGGGGATACCTGGACAAAGGAGCTTAAACAAAATCCAGGAGGTAAACCAAAAACCAAATGAAGATCCATCAGAATTTCTAGAAAGGATTTATCAAACTTACAGGCACTACTGTGTAAGTGTAAGATCAGGAGAGGTAGAGAAGGAAGCAAAAAACAAAAAAGCCCAACTGATAAGCTACATGTTTATTTAAGATGAGTCTCCAGCGATGTTTTTAGTGGAACTACCACAAAAGCAATGATCTGACCTTCTCATTTCATCATATCAAGAGGAGCCTGGTGTTGGATACCGACCCTGAGGCCCCTGAGAATGTAAGGATGGTAAATATGACCTTTATTGGGCAAAGGGCTTCAGACATAAGAAGAAAATTACAAAAATTAGATGATGTAGAATGAGCCCTTCTCAATTAGTAGATGTTGCTTTTAAAGCATTCAACAACAGGGAACAACAGCAGAAGCAAGGAAGATGGAAAACAGAAGCCACCTTTTCTGGCAGCAGTATTGGATTCCCAGAAGCCGAATAACCTAAAAGGAGGCAAGCCACCACCACTGGGGGAGGAGCAGTGTGCTTACTGCAAGGAGGATGGGCATTGGAAAAATGATTGCCCTAAACTAAAGTATATCAGGAGGACAGGAACCTCTCATACGGTAGAAAGAGGGGAATATTCTGATGATGAATGAAAAGTCCCAGGGGCTCCCTTAGACTTGAGGCATCTGATTCTAATTTCCCCACAGGAGCCCCAGGTGACTTTGCCAGCGGGGAAAAAATTGATGGACTTTCTAATAGATACGGGTGCCACATACTCTGCAGTGACCACCACGGAGGCACAGAAAACATCCCAGTGTATCCCAGTCATGGGAGTTCTGGACAAGTACTAAACCATTCATTTTAACAACCTCTCTAATGCCAATTAGGGGATCTCAGCCTGAAACACAACTTCTTATGTGTCAGAGCATCCTAGCCCCCCCTTGGGGATGAGATCTCCTTTGTAAATTAAATGCTCAAGTAACTTTTTCCACCAGAACATCTTGACCCCAGGGTCCCACTGGAGCATGTGCTGAGCCTACAAATGATGCTCATGAAAACCCCAGAGAAGGAGACAGAGTTCTTCCCCACCGAGGTCTGTGAAAAGGTGAGGCCAGAAGTGTGGGCTGATAGCACTGTCTGTGTGTGGGGTTAGTCTCTCTGTCGTTTCTGAGTCTTTGTGACCCTTTTAGACTGTAGCTTGCCAGCCTCTTCTCTCCATGGGATTTTCAGGCAAAAATACTTGAGGGGGTTGCCATTTTCTTCTCCAGGAGATCTTCTCAACTCACAGACTGAACTTGCGTCTCCTATGTCTCCTGCATTGCAGGGCAGATTCTTCACCTGCTGATAGCACTCTGAGGAAGGCCCAAAAAGCAAGACCAATACAAATCCCATCAAAAAGGGATGCTGGGACACCTAATCTAAAACAATATCCTCTGAGACAAGAAGACCAAAAGGGAATACAGCCAACTCTGAACAATTTTTGAAAATATGACAGATTAAACCTTGCAGGTCTGCGTATAACACTCCTAATCCTCCTGGTCAAGAAGCCAGACGTGACAGAGTATCAGTCTGTCCGGGCCTTGAGGGCTGTTAATGAAGCCTTATACCCTGTGGGACCTGATCCATGGTGGGCTAGTCATTAAGTTGCCTCTGACTCTTGCAATCCCATGGACTGCAGCCTGCCAAGCTCCTCTGTCCATGGAATGTCCATGGAATTCTCCAGGCAAGAATACTGGAGTGGGTGGCCATTTTCATCTCCAGGGGATCTTCCCGACCCAGGAATCAAACCCAGATCTCCTGCACTGCAGACAGATCCTTTATCGAATGAGCTACAAGGTAAGCCCTATGTACCCTGCTTACAATTATTCCAGGAGAATATGGCTGGTTCTCAGTCCTGGACTTAAAAGATGCTCTCTTCTACTTTCCAATTATAGAAAAATCACAGTCATCTATTTACGTTTGAATAGCAGGACCCAGAAACACAGGTAGTCCCACAGTATCGTTGGACAGTCCTGCCTCAAGGATTTAAGAATTCCCGTATCTTGTTTAGGGAGATGCCGGCTAGAGACTTTAGAAATTTAAGATTGGATGGAGGACTCTTACTCCAATACGTGCCTGACTTGCTCACAGCAAGTCCTACAGCTGACAAATGTGCACAAAATACCATCAGGACCCCGAACCATTTGGCCAATTGTGGATATAAGGCCCCCCAGAAAAAGGCCCAGATATGCAAAGAGCAAGTATCTAGGTTTTGCTCTCTCTCAAGGACAGCGGGGGTCTTTGGCCTCACAGGAAGCAAGCAATTGCAGAATTGGGAGCAGCTGTGGGGTGGCACAGAGTCGGGCATGACTGGAGCGACTTACCAGCAGCTGATGCCAGACCCACGGCCAACTGAGAGGGTTTCTGGAAATGGCACGGTTCTGTGGGATTTAGACCCCAAACTACCGGCTCGTAGTAAAAACCCCTCTACGGGGCACTGAAGGGACGTAATCTTGAACCCTTCTCTTTGGGACTAAAGAGTGCCAATGGTCTGTGAAACAAGAAAAATGTCAATAAAGTTAGTCTCAACCCCAGTTTTGGCACTCCCAGACTTTAAAAGGCATTTCAAACTGTATATACATGAGAGACAGGGTATAAGCCTTGGGGCGTTGAGTCAAGCTCATGTCCTCCTCCGGGGGATCTTCCCAACCCAGGGATCAAACTGTGATCACCTGCATTGCAGGCTTACTCTTCACTAGCTGAGCTACCAGGGAAGCCCCTGTGTACGCAGTGGTAACACTTAGATTAATTAAGCAAAAGCCCTGTCCCCAGGGAGCTTAGCTCAGCCGGCAGAAATCACTGCTCTGACAAGAGCCCAGCTCCTGGCTGACATATACACGGGCTCCCACTATGCATTCTCCATGGGGCAGGTTCACCGGGCAATCTGGAACGAAAGGTGGCGTCTAACCTCAAACAATAAAGATATTAAACAGGCCTCTGAAATCCTGTCACTATCTGAGGCAGTCCACAAGCCCTCACACATATGGCCAAAATACCATAATTTTTTTTTTCTGGGTTTTAATTAAGATTTAACTGAATTTGCAGATCAGTTTAGACAGAATTGACTTCTTGACAGTGAAGTTTTTGTACCCATAGACAGGTTATGTCTTTTCATTTTTTTAAGTCTTTTCATTATCCACTGCTGTTTTATTGGCTCTTCATTCAGTTTAATTCTTTCATTTGATTTAAAAAATTTTCCATCGAGGTTTCTATAAATTACATCCTCTTACTGGTTGTGGTTTATATTTTTTATTTTGATTTATATATGATAATTTTGTGTCCATCTTTGTTTATAATGTATTTTTTCATTGATTCTATTGCTTTTGAAGGGATTCATCAAGTCATCTGCAAATGAATTATGGTTAGCCTTCCTAAATTTTACCTCTAATTTCTTTAGCTTCTCTAATTACAGAGTGTGTCCAGATCAGTGTTAAATAATAGTGGTAACAGCAGATAGCCATGCCTGGTATGGATGAATTAATAAATGAAAGCAAATATGCTATTATGAGAAAGAGTGTTGAAAATTACCATCTTCTTGTAAATGCAAACTCATTTTTCAGTGCTTCAACAACATGATTCATCCTCAGAAGCCACACTAATGCAGAGATTGAATTTATTTTCATATTTTTAATAGTACAATTCATTCACTTTTTAATGCAGGGAAGAACCACTTTAAGGTTTCTCTCCCACTTCTGATTTTTGATTCCTATGGATGTGATATAATCAAAGGGAACTGGAGTACTTGAATATTTCGGACTTGTGATCATGGCCTTCTGCACCAGTTCCTCTAGCTGTCATCTCTTGGGGTGCCATGAACCCTGAATCTATATAAACAAGTATAGTCTGGGTGTCCCCAGTTGCTGAGAATTTTAAGTTTCACACATAACAAGAATTCAGGACTTTCATGCTGAAAAAATAGAAAAGATTAAAATTAATGTCTTATCAAATGAACTATCTCAAAGAATCTCAAGTAATGCTGATATAAGTGAAAAAAATTAGAACACTTTCTCTCCTTCTTAACTCAAGTACTTTCAAGCACCAGTCTAATGGATGACATCCCGGTCTACCGTAAGGAAAGAGCTGATAAAAAGGCAGACACAGGGAAGGCAGATAGCATGGTGGTCTGGACACCAGGGACCTCTTGCCACCTTCTCCTGCCTCCATGGTGGTCCTGACTGGCTGCCCCAGGGAGGGGGCAGGGAGGGACATGGATGTACAGTTGAATGTGAAACTCTGTAAGGGCATTCATTTCTGACACATAAATTGTTTTCAGCTTCCCTGGTGGCTCAGAGGTTAAAGCGTCTGCCTCCAATGCAGGAGACCTGGGTTCGATCCCTGGTAAAAAAAAAAAAAAATTACTGATACACACAAAAACACAATTGAAACAGAATAAAAGAAACCTTACACAAAAAGAGTACAAAACTTAGGATTCCATTCACATGAATTTCTAGAATAGGAAGAACTATCATATGGTGAAAAAAAAAACAGAACAGCTATTATCTCAGGGTGTAGGGGAGGAGAGCTGCAAATTGACTATGAAGGGTCACTAGGAAGCTGTCTGAGCTAATGGTAATGTTCTGTAACTATTGAGTAGTTTTAGTTATATAGGAGTACACAGCTATCAGAGGTTAAAGCATCTGCCTCAAATGCAGGAGACCTGGGTTCGATCCCTGGGTCGGGAAGATCCCCTGGAGAAAGAAATGGCAACCCACTCCAGTATTCCTGCCTGGAGAATCCCATGGACGGAGGAGCCTGGTAGGCTACAGTCCACAGGGTCGCAAAGAGTCGGACACGACTGAGCGACTTCACCTTCACCTTCACCTTCACACAGCTATCAAAGTGCATCAAGTATATGTATGGCACTGTACATTTGCCAACATAAAAAAAAAGAACCATAAGCAAATATTGAACTCTAGCTAGCTTATATGTATATAGAAATGTTTACAAATGAAGTGTACTGCATTTGGCAATTTCAAAATACATCAAAAATAAAATGAATTTACAGGTTAATANCTTCACACAGCTATCAAAGTGCATCAAGTATATGTATGGCACTGTACATTTGCCAACATAAAAAAAAAGAACCATAAGCAAATATTGAACTCTAGCTAGCTTATATGTATATAGAAATGTTTACAAATGAAGTGTACTGCATTTGGCAATTTCAAAATACATCAAAAATAAAATGAATTTACAGGTTAATATAGGCATGAAAGGATGAATAGATATGTGATATGCAAATACAAGTAAGTGTTTAACTGTACATTCTAGATAGTAGGCATGTGGGTGCTCATCAAGTCTCTCAACTGAAAAATTTATAATAAAATGCTGGGAGTTTGAGAATAAATACACTATATTTAAACAATCATAAGTACATTCTAGGACCATTCTAAGCCAAAAGTATCTGGGTCTTTAAGGATAAGTTGTTTGCAACCATGAGATGAATGACTGGGCTATGTGCATTATTCAAATTAATTCAAAGTATAAGTTTCTAGGATCTGCTTATTTGGCAATAGCACATTCCTCCTACTGACACACTTTTGAATTTATATTAGATGTCAACACTATATCCTATGCAAGAATGTTTTCTTTATAGACTGAGAGTCAATGTTTGTTTATAAACATTCCTCTTACACCTTATCATTCCAGAAGACAGAATCAGGGTTCTAAGTAGGTGAATAAAACCACCCTCTATATACAAAATCCAATAAGGACAAACCACCCTCTATATACAAAATCCATCAGGACAAAGAGTTATCGAATAGAATATTTTAAAGTTAGTTTACATATATTTTAAAATAATGAAAAACTTTATTTATAATAATATATATAATAAATAAATAATATATATTTCAAGTTTTAATAAAAAGTAATATTACATATATTGAATTGTTAGGAAGTAAAAAGGGAGAAAGTTAAATGTGGAAATTGTTCTTCTNAGAGTTATCGAATAGAATATTTTAAAGTTAGTTTACATATATTTTAAAATAATGAAAAACTTTATTTATAATAATATATATAATAAATAAATAATATATATTTCAAGTTTTAATAAAAAGTAATATTACATATATTGAATTGTTAGGAAGTAAAAAGGGAGAAAGTTAAATGTGGAAATTGTTCTTCTTCTTTAGTCATTACCTTAAGCAAACAGGTGAAAGGAGAATTGATGGTTTAGAATGAATTAACAGCTACAGTGCTTAACCTGTAGAGTATGCAGACATATAATTTTCAGCAATGAGTTTTCACCTTTTATTCTCACCACGCTGGGAAAATTTTCTGCCTTTCCTTAATGACTTATGATTCTCATTTGGAATACTAGTAGATTAAGAGATATCTGTTTAATAGCTTTTCTACCAGGAGACATTTTAAAAGTTAAACATTTTCCAGTTTTTATCATCCTCACTGAGTGAATATAAGTTACTACCTCTTATTATGAAAAAGGGCTGCCTTTTGAGAGGGAGAATACAATGTTTGCTTAAAATGACTTAAAAATCTGTACCTAGGCATCTGGTGTCTGATCCACTCCAAAGACCTGAAGAAAGGCATTCCCGAACAGCAGAGCCCACAAGCATGAATCCTGAATCACACGTAAAGATGGCCGTTGAGCCATACGAAGTCTGAGTTCCAATCTTATTTCCATTGGGAGGAGTTGGGAGTTCTCCACAGGAAATAACTTAAAAACAACAACACAATAAAAAATCCTAAAGATACAGTCAACATGAACTTGTAACAAAATCACGTTTTCAACATTCTGAATTCCTATGATTTGACCATTAAAATTGACAATTCAATATACAATTAAACTTGATATTTGCAAAACATGTTTGAAAGATCATGAAAGTATAGAGAAAATAAATGACATAATTCAAAGTTTTTCTCCTTTGAGTTCCCATGTAACGTAATAAAGTCGCTCCATCTTGTCTGATTCTTTGGTACCCCATGGACTGTAGTCTGCCAGAATCCTCTGTCCATGGAATTCTCCAGGCCACAATACTGGAGTGGGTAGCCATTCCCTTCTCCAGGGGATCTTTGCAACCCAAGGATTGAACCCAGGTCTCCCACATTGCCAGTGGATTCTTTATCAGCTGAGCCACCAGGGAAGTAACAGTGACATGTGATGACATGTGATTTTGTTTGTGTTTTTTGCTTAGCCAACCTGGTCACTCAACAGGTGTGGTGAAAAAAAAAAAGCAGTATTAAAAGGAGGATAATTTATTAGTCCAAAGTCTTTCTCTGATTTATCAGTAACTTTAATAAGATTTCATAGCCCATAAACAGCTAAATAAAATTTACAGCTAGCAGTTTAAATCCAGAATTTAATAATTAATCACCAGCCTTTATCTGGCTCCAGGTCTGGCTTTCATCTCTAGGCTTTAGGAAACTATTAAATAGACAGATAGAAAATTTGCAAACTTTGAAAAATTGCATGTAAAATTTAAGATATATTGATTGTTTTGAACTAATCCCCCAAACAATCCTTTGCAGTAGCTATAATATTTATTAGGGTTGATAACACTGATACTTATAATATTTTAATGTAAAAGATGAATAAATGAAGTACCAGAAAAAAAATTCTGTTCTTTCCATTTTTCTCTATGAACTGTAATTCTTAGGTTCTGATTTTTGCTACATTCTTACTTCTGGGCAGGGACCTGATCTTATGTAGAACTTAAATTTTTTCCATATAATAAAGGACAGAACACAAAGAAACCAGACAAATATTTGTTCAATGTTTGATTTAATGAATGCTGCTGTTATACATTTTTTCCTAGCTCTTTGAAATATCCTTATCCCATGTGTCCTTTTAATGAATTTAAAATGGAAGAACAATGAGACCGGAGAAAGGGAAAGATCTTGGGTGAAAACCTAAGAGAATAAGGCAAAGTTTACAAATACATATGCTATAGTTTTAGAATATATAACTTATACATGCATTTTGAGATTTAATTCATCAATGATTATAAAAATGGCAACCCCAAGATTCTTTACTTATATGGAAATTAAGAAAATAAATCAAATATCCATAAGTAAATTATTATTAGGTACTTGTATACTTACTACATATAGATAGTTATCTGATAGAGTTATCTGTTATNGTTTACAAATACATATGCTATAGTTTTAGAATATATAACTTATACATGCATTTTGAGATTTAATTCATCAATGATTATAAAAATGGCAACCCCAAGATTCTTTACTTATATGGAAATTAAGAAAATAAATCAAATATCCATAAGTAAATTATTATTAGGTACTTGTATACTTACTACATATAGATAGTTATCTGATAGAGTTATCTGTTATGTTAAATATTTTAGTCACCATAATCCATTTAGATGTCAGATATTTTATTAGTTTATTTCTAAATTATGTGTCTATATCATAAATGCCTTAAAATTGTGATGAACATGAAATAAAAGGATGAATTTTCAGCTTAGCATATTTCCTGGCACTAAGTAAATACCCAATAAATGTAGTGAATAAAGTTCAAGATATTTCCACTGAGTTTTCTATGTTCAGCTAGCTTATCTACTTTACACACTGGCCATTTATAGTAATATTATAAGAAAGCATGAAATAGAATGACTCAAATGTTCAATTTGACTCAATAAATGTTTACTGAATTTCTGCTGTGAATCAGGTTCTAGCTGGTATTTTCAACATGTAACACCATTAAATCGTAAATAGCAAGTATGAGATTGGTATTACTGTGGGCTTCCCAGGTGGCTCAGTGGTAAAGAATCTGCCTGCCAATGCAGGAGACATGGTTTCAATTCCTGATCTGGGAAGAATTTATGGAGAAGGAAATAACAAGCCACTCTAGTATTCTTGCCTGGGAAATCCATGGACAGAGAAATCCATGGACAGCCTAGAAGGCTACAGTCCATGAGGCAACAAAGAACTGGACATAACAAATGAACAATAACAACAAGGCATTACTGTAATTTTCTAGTCTAAGAAACAGAATAAACATTATATAACACCAAAAGGCAGAGGTTTTCATTAGAATCCTTGGGTTGAAGCCCAATTCTCCACCATTTATAGGCTCTATGACTTAACATAACATGATTAAATTCTCGGGCACAGTCCTTCTTTAGTAAAATAAATATAATAATATCAACTGATGTATAGAATGGGAACTAAGGTATAATTGAAATAATACATGTAAAGGGCTAAGATTAGTGCATAGTTGTTTTAATAAATGTTAGACCTAGAATCTAAGCAAAGAATATCTGAATCCAAGGACTCTGTTTTTAATAAGCATTTACAAATACAAACACAGTTACAAAGTTTTTGTATTTGACTTAAGAATAAGTCATTTTTAATTAATATTACCTCATTATTGTTCTAGAGTGTGTAGAGAAGTGATCAAGTAATTCATTCACCAAGAACTGCTTATGAAATAATTTTAATGGAATGTATACTTACTTTGGCAATATGGCCTTTCATTTCTCCAACTCCAGGTTCCATTAGGAAGACATTCAATAGAAGCAGGACCTAATCCGTGATAACCAGGATCACAGCTGAAAACTACTTTGGTTTTGTATTCGTAATGGGAACCATTCACAATTCTCCATCTTCCATGTTCCAAAGTAAAGGAATTGATACTTGGACATGTAACAACTATACAAAAACCAAGATAAATACTACTAAGTCAGATGTCTGTTTTACTTAATTATGTCTCATGTCTATTCCATTCTTAGTTCATCACTTCCTTACTTCCTTCACTATTGAGCCATAAAAAGTCTTCAGTAATTTTTTTCTTCATGCTAATCTTTCCCTCAGCTCTATGGAAGTTCCTTGAACATGTCATGCTATTTCACAGTTGAAAGTATTTGTACATATTGCTCCATTTACCTAGAATCTCTATTACTGACTATATATTTTGAGAAAATCTGTTTTATGAGAATGATCTTTTTATGCAAGACTTGTGATATTGAGGTGGAAATTGTTAGGCAGTCAGTGTAGGGTCAGAGGCTCAATTTTAATTTTCTCATATTAATGTTTTGCTTCACTAGCCTAAAGCCATATTTGCTCCAGTTTCCAGGCATTCGGAGGAATGCCTCCCTAGACTGGAGGGTCATAAAACATGCAGACTCAGGACAAGACCAATATTAATTTATGTCCAGTTCATCAAGAAGAAAAACTCCAGGTGGACCATTAACTCTTAAACATATATTTGGTCCTTAAATAATTGTCTGAGGTCCTCAGAAAGGGTCAATGGATACAACACAGTATCTGGAGACACTGAGAAAATGGGGGACCCAAAAATCCATAAAAATGTCAAACTGGACAAGGCAACATTTAAACTGATTGGTCAGAAATTACACATATCTGGCCCTGAGCCAACCAAAAGTGAACAGATTAATTCTAATAAATATATAAGCTGCTGTTATTCATGCCTTTTGGGGGTTCTTTACCCCCTCTCAGTGTCTATGTATGAACTTTATATTTTTATCCTTTAAAATAAACTTTGCCTGTGTGAGTGTTTATGAGTATTCAGTATTCACTCTTTTGCTGAATGAACAGAACTCAGTTCCCAGTGTCAATATAAACTTCAGCTAATTCAAAACTTGCTCAGCATAAGTAAATGCATTGCTAGACACTTATGTTAAGATTTCAAATAATTTAACAATCCCATTTTAAATGAACTCACAGCTATGTTGAAATGTCAGTACTAAAGGAGACTAAGTGTTTTATATAGAAAATTAAAGACCTTATTTAAACACATTTCCAATCCTTTTGCTATCAAATATTTTATGTGAATTATTTTCAATAACCATTATATAATATTATTTTACTTATTTTACAGTATTAATGACAGCAATGAAAAATATTCTAAACATAAGCTCTATGAAGAATTTTGACAATTATTAAAAGTTTGGATCATATCAGCAGCATCATTTATGTTTATAAAAGCCAGAACTGAATGTATTAAATATAATTTCATTCATGCAAACTTAAAAAATTTTTTCAAAAGACCTGTGTATTGAAAACTTGCTGACTGATGGATGCCTTTCTACAAAGTAAATAAAAATTTTTATGTAAAATAAAATGGCACTTTATTCTCTTGACATATTCTAGAGCTTCTGAAAATGAGTAAAAAGTCCTTACATTATATTCTAGTTCTTTATAGCACAAGGCAGCTTAATTTACTTTTATTTCTTAGACATCACTTCAGGGAAGAGCTCTAGAGTCTGATACATAAAGTTNATAAAATGGCACTTTATTCTCTTGACATATTCTAGAGCTTCTGAAAATGAGTAAAAAGTCCTTACATTATATTCTAGTTCTTTATAGCACAAGGCAGCTTAATTTACTTTTATTTCTTAGACATCACTTCAGGGAAGAGCTCTAGAGTCTGATACATAAAGTTTTAAATCATATAGGATACCAGTAGAAACACAAGTGATGAAATTTCCTTAACATACATACCAACACAACGAGGGGTCTTGTTATGATTGCTCCAAGTTCCATCTGATTGACATATGGCCGTGGTAAGTTCCTTAGATGACAATCTATATCCATCATTACAAAAATAGGTAACTCGAGTTCCTACCAAGTAGTCTGTTGTGAGTATTCCTCCATTTGTTGGAGCTTTAGGAATCCCACAGGAAATTGCTAAATTAAATACATACATAAAAGACAAAAGAAGCAGAAAAATAATCAGCTGTCTCATTAACTGTAAAGCATATAAAACTATTTGGAATTTTATTAATTCCTCTGAAACAATTTCAGAATATCTCCCCAAAAAGCTTCTCTGAGCTATAACATTTTCTGAATGATTTATTTCAAACTCATGTTGAAAGTGCTTTTAAATTGGTGAATCCATTCATTATTAATGCTTTATTTCTTAGTTTCTTACTGAGTTTTTTGTCAGTGTGTGCATGATTATCAGCATGTTTATAGATTATATGAGAAGGCAAGGTAGGTAAATATAGAGTGTATTAGTGCTAATTCATGTCTGAACCTAGCAAATTAGCTCTATTCAATTTGACTAAAGGGTTTACAGATGGTCATAACCAACACTCATGAGGATTTGGGGCAGGAGGGAAACAGAGGTTTTTACCTGGAAGCTGGATATTACCTTATCTTATATCCAGTCAAACTCCATGAATGATACCATTCATGGAATATGATGTGTATGGATATGTCTAATAAATACAGGGCCAGGACTTACTGTTTTCAATGTAGCTTGGATATTTCTGCATTTTGCTGATATGTCTTTGATGTCTTGATTTTTATTTATAAATATGTATAAATCTAATTTACATAAAAGTTAGTTTTACCATAAGGTGCTATTTACAGTATAGATCTGTATTTAAATAGTTTATTATATATAAGATATTTTCACAAAAGTTAAAATGTCTATACAGATATCCCCTAAAGTCAGTTGCTTCCAATTAGTGCTCTACATGTCCACAATCTGCATCTCCAAAAAGAAAAAAAAATAAATTTTCAAAGAATATATTTGGCAGACAAACCCTAAATGAGATTCTCTGTATCTTTTATATATAATATTCAGTATAAATATTCATACATCTATCTGCAAAAAGATTAATATATTTGAATATGGGTATAGACTTGAACCAGCTAGAGTTATTTATGACATCTGGTCATAAAATTTCTAATTTGTGAAATAGCTCATTTTATTGATTTTACATAAGATATTTTGGACTTGTAACTATATTTTTCTCATATGAAAAGAACAGAAAAATGTAAGTTTTGTTGGAATATTTATAAAAGTTATATTCTATTTACCTGTCTCTCATTTCAACCTAAAAGTATTTCTGCTTGTCTTATAAAGCCCTTCACTTAGGTGTTTAATTTTGATTAATCCATGCAAATTGACTACAAAGTAAAAAGAAAAGTAATCTTAGCTAAACCTGTAAAAAATTCTCAAAATTAAATGGCAGACCTCCTACTGTTAAATAGTTTGATCTTTTGTAATTTAATAACTTACAAATTATAAACAGAAAAGTAATTTTGATTTAATAAATTATATAACCAATCTCATATAATTATGTTATTATCCCAGCTATCTAATTATAGACCTCTAAAATAGTGTTGCAAACATAAATCATTCCCTGATGTCTATTAAAGCAATGTTAGTATTTCCACTCAGGACTTCAGGGAATTTCAATTTTTAACAAACCATCCACACTGAATCCCTACTGAAGACTGTTTACTGCAAATTGTTGGGATGGTGTAGGTTACACTTATAGCAAAGTAACAATGAAATTTAAATAGTATAGATTTCATACACATGATTAGTATAAAATGACTATGTTTCAGAACTGAAAAAAAAAGACAACCTACTAAAATGACAGAACAAATGTGCTTGTAAATACATTACAATTTAAGTTCTTAGCTAAAAAAAGAAAAACATAGTTCAGAAGAATCTTCATCACTGAGTGATTGTCAGAGGCTTCTCTCCAGAGCTCTCAAAAATCACAAATTAAAAGTGAAAACAGGGAATATAAAGTGACTGTTTCTACATAACCCTGTACTGTTGCAGCCTGGCGGAGCAAAGATCAGAACCCGCCACATGACTCGAGGGTGCGGCAAACTGCGCCCTCCTGATTGTCCTCGTAAGCATGTCCACTGGACACACCTGGGGCAGGACATTTTTCTACTCGGCTTCACTGCTTGCCCCTGCGGCCGTCCCCATGAACACAAAACAAAATGTTCCTGATTAACAGCAGAGCCTTAACTTTACTCCCTCTTTATGGTGTGCTGATCAAACTCCCCAGAATAGCTATTTCCTAATGATTTCGTATGACTTCTACCAATAAAAGTGTGGGCTGAAAGAAGTCATTTTGTCTTCCTGCCATGGAGAGCTGAAGGGCCCCCTGACTCTCTGCATGCCAAATCATCTGTCCGTTGTTTCATTAGGCGCTCACCCCGTTTAAAGTCTTTCTCACCCTTTCAATTGTGTAGAGGAATGATAGTGATTTAATTCAAGGGATCAGTGAATGATCAGTTGATATATGGACAAATAAAACACCTAACCAAACCTGAAGAGAGACAACAGAATACTTTTTCTATCTTTAACTGTGTTCACATTGTCTAACCATAGCTCAAGTAAAGATATGCAAGGATGTATAAGGAGACTGAAGACACAAGAAGAATAAAAGTGCTTATATATTTATAATTGTTATATCTTCTTCTTGGATTGATCCTTTGATCATTATGTAGTGGCCTTCTTTGTCTCTTTTCACAGCCTTTGTTTTAAAATCTATTTTATCAGATATGAGTATTGTCACTCCTGCTTTCTTTTGGTCTCTATTTGCATGATATATCTTTTTCCAGCCTTTCACTTTCAGTCTGTTTATGTCCCTTGTTTTGAGGTGGGTTTCTTGTAGACAGCATATACAGGGGTCTTGTTTTTGTATCCATTCAGCCAGTCTTTGCCTTTTGGTTGGGGCATTCAACCCATTTACGTTTAAGGTAATTATTGATAAGTATGATCCCGTTGCCATTTACTTTATTGTTTTGGGTTCGGGTTTATACACCCTTTTTGTTTCCTGTCTAGAGAATATCCTTTAGCATTTGTTGGAGAGCTGGTTTGGTGGTGCTGAATTCTCTCAGCTTTTGCTTGTCTGTAAAGCTTCTGATTTCTCCTTCGTATTTGAATGAGATCCTTGCTGGGTACAGTAATCTGGGCTGTAGGTTATTTTCNAGGGTCTTGTTTTTGTATCCATTCAGCCAGTCTTTGTCTTTTGGTTGGGGCATTCAACCCATTTACGTTTAAGGTAATTATTGAGAAGTATGATCCCGTTGCCATTTACTTTATTGTTTTGGGTTCGGGTTTATACACCCTTTTTGTTTCCTGTCTAGAGAATATCCTTTAGCATTTGTTGGAGAGCTGGTTTGGTGGTGCTGAATTCTCTCAGCTTTTGCTTGTCTGTAAAGCTTCTGATTTCTCCTTCGTATTTGAATGAGATCCTTGCTGGGTACAGTAATCTGGGCTGTAGGTTATTTTCGTTCAACACTTTAAGTATGTCTTGCCATTCCCTCCTGGCCTGAAGAGTTTCTATTGAAAGATCAGCTGTTATCCTTATGGGAATCCCCTTGTGTGTTATTTGTTGTTTTTCCCTTGCTGCTTTTAATAGTTGTTCTTTGTGTTTGATCTTTGTTAATTTGATTAATATGTGTCTTGGGGTGTTTCACCTTGGGTTTATCCTGTTTGGGACTCTGTGGGTTTCTTGGACTTGGGTGATTATTTCCTTCCCCATTTTAGGGAAGTTTTCAACTATTATCTCCTTAAGTATTTTCTCATGGTCTTTCTTTTTGTCTTCTTCTTCTGAGACTCCTATGATTCGAATGTTGGGGCGTTTGACATTGTCCTAGAGGTCCTCATTTCTTTTAATTATTTTTTCTTTTTTCCTCTCTGATTCATTTATTTCTACCATTCTATCTTCTACCTCACTTATCCTATCTTCTGCCTCTGTTATTCTACTGTTGGTTCCCTCCAGAGTGCTTTTGATCTCATTTATTACAATATTCATTACATATTGACTCTTTTTTATTTTTCTAGGTCCATGTTAAATCTTCCTTGTATCTTCCCAATACTTATCTTCAGGCTATTTATCTATAACTCCAATTTGTTTTCAAGATTTTTGATCATTTTCACTATCATTATTTGGAATTCTTTATCAAATAGATTCCCTATCTCTTCCTCTTTTGTTTGGTTTGGTGGCCATTTATCCTGTTCCTTTACCTGCTGGATATTTCTCTGCCTTTTCATCTTGTTTATATTGTTGTGTTTGGGGTGAACTTTCTGTATTCTGGCAGTTGGTGGTTCCTCTTTATTGTGGAGTTTCCTTGCTGTGGGTGGGGTTGTACAGGTGGCTTGTCAAGGTTAGGAAAACTTGTGTAGTGTTCTAGTGGGTGGGGCTGGATTTCTTCTTTCTGGAGTGCAATGAAGTGTTCAGTAATACGTTTTGAGATGTCAGTGGGTTTGGTGTGACTTTGGTCAGCCTTTATATTGAGGCTCAGGGTAATGTTCCCGCGTTGCTGGGGAATTTGCATGGTATGTCTTGCTCTGGAGTTTGTTGGTCCTTGGGTGATGCTTGGTTTCAGTGTAGGTATGGAGGCATTTGATGAGCTCCTATTGATTAATGTTCCCTGGATTCAGGAGTTTTCTGATGTTCTCAGGATTTGGACTTAAGCCTCCTGCCTCTGGTTTTCAGTCTTATTCTTAACAGTAGCCTCAAGACTTCTCCATCTATACAGCACCAATGATAAAACATGTAGGTTAATGACGAAAAGTTTCTCCCCAATGAGGGGACACCCAGAGAGGTACACAGAGGTACATGGAGAAGAGGAGAAGAGGGGGAATCAAAAGGGGAGAGAGCAAGCTAGCCAGTAATCACTCCCCTATGTGCTCTCCACAGTCTGGATCCCTCATAGATGTTCATGGAGTTACACAGAGAATAGAAGAGGGAGGAGGGAGACAGAGGTGGCCAGGAAGATAAAGTGAAGTGAAGTGAACTGAAGTCACTCAGTCGTGTCCAACTCCTTGCGACCCGTGGACTATAGCCCACCAAGCTCCTCTGTCCATGGGATTTTCCAGGCAAGAATACTGGAGTGGGTTGCCATTTTCTTCTCCAGGGGCCAGGAGGATAAAAGGAGGAATCAAAAGGAGAGAGACAGATCCAACCAGTAATCAGTTCCCTGAGTGTTCTCCACAGCCCAGGACACACAAAGAGATTCACCTAGTTGGGTAGAGCAGAAAAGGGAGAGGGAGGAAATAGAGGAGACTTGGTAGATAAAACGGAAAGTCAAAAGGGGGAGAGAGAAATCAGGCCAGTGATCTTGCTCCCAGGTAAAAATGGGTACTGAAGATTAGGTTCTTAAAGGGACAAAGTTGATAACAAATACCAAAAAGCAAAGATTAAAAATCTTGAGTAGAGGTTAGATTCTCAAAAATACAATATTAAAAAACAAAAACAAAAAAGAAACAAACAAAAAAACACAAAGTCACAGAAATTATAAAATATATATAACCAGGTAAAAATGGGTACTGAAGATTAGGTTCTTAAAGGGACAAAGTTGATAACAAATACCAAAAAGCAAAGATTAAAAATCTTGAGTAGAGGTTAGATTCTCAAAAATACAATATTAAAAAACAAAAACAAAAAAGAAACAAACAAAAAAACACAAAGTCACAGAAATTATAAAATATATATAGGCTTTTTTTTTGCAAGGTAATAGTAGGTTATAAAAATGAAAATTAAAGGAATAATAGGGACTTAAAATAACAAAGAAATAAAATAAAATAATTTTTTTTTAATTTAAAAATGATCATAGTAAAAATATATCTGAGACTTGCTCTGGAGCTGTTGCAGACGGTGTGGGATCAGTTCATTTTCAGATAGTTCCTTGGTCCAGCTTGTACTTCTCTCAGACTATAGGCCCCTTCCTATGTAGTCGGTGCTAACTACAGGGTTTTAATCTACTGCACCTGTCACTTCTAAAGCAGTTCCTTCTGTTTATGTTAGCTTCTTCTTTTTGCTGGTCTCTTCAGTATCTAATTTCCGCCCTGATACAAGAGGCATGGTGGTGGTCACTTTTTTTTTTTTAGGCTCGCTTAGTCGTACTTTGAGGAGGGAGGAACACTGCAAACAAATATCACTGGCATGTGTTCACAGTGATTCAGCCACACTGGGTTTGCCCCCGCTCACGGCGTGTGTGCTTTCCCAGTCTACACTGCTCAGACTCTAGGTTGCTCTGCTGGGAACTATCTGATGCGGGCCCTGATTTGCATGCACTTCCCAGGCCTAAGCTGCTCGGGTTCAGGTTCTCGAGTACTCCACAAAGGGGCAGACTTGGTTGGGCCTGTGTTTTGCACCCGTCCCAGGTCTGAGCAACTCAGGTGACCAGGCCATTGACGCACGTAGTCGTCCCCAGTTGAAGGCTGTGACTTATCCCCTCCCCTGTCCCAGCCGCTCAGTTTTCTGGGTGTACAATGGGCACAGCTTCTCTCTTCTGGGAAGCTGATCTCTGGCTGTGACCCTCCCGGTAGATGTTGACTGTCCAGAATCCCAAGATATCTTGGTTAGCAATGAAGTCTGCTTGCAGTTTGGTATAGGATGCCTCTCTGGGGCTGCGATTGCCCCCTTCTGACTCTGGCTGCCCTCGCCTGCCTATCTCCGATGGGGGGTGGGTCGGTCCATAGCTGGCTAACTCTGCTCAGTCCTTTGTTCTGTGAGGGTGCCTGGCAGTGGTTAAGGATTTTCGTGGGATCACGGGATAGCAGGATAGCTTTCCCACAGTCTGGGTTGCTATCTCAAGCTAGTTCCCTCAGATTGCTCTCAGGGCATTCAGGTCTCGTCCTTATCCTAAGCAATGTCACCAGCTCCTCCCTGTGTCTCCCCTGCTTGCTAGTGGGGGATGCGAGCTGGGCTGTTGCACTGCTGGGACTTGCTGTTCGGCATGTAATCTGTGGGTTTTAACTATTTCTTTAATTTTCCTCCTGTTTATTTTGCCCTCTGAGATTCCAAGGCTCACCACAGACCCACTGGAGAGACTGTTTCCTGGTGTTTGGAAGCTTCTCTCTTTTTTAAGACTTTCTTCCTGGAACAGATCTCCATCCCTACCTCTTTTGTTTCTCTTTTTATATTTTATATTTTGTCCTACCTCCTTTTGAAGACAATGGGCTGCTTTTCTGGGTGCCTGACGTCCTCTGCCAGCATTCAGAAGTTGTTCTGTGGAATTTGCTCAGGGCTCAAATGTCTTTTCGATGAATTTGTGGGGGAGAAAGTGGCCTCCCCATCCTATTTCTTTGCCATCTTAGCTAAAAACTCTTATCAGGAAAGAAAAATTTGATAAAACATTTAAAGTCACTTTTAAATGAAATTAAAAGCTCTTTATTCTCAGGTTTGCATTTCTGATACAATAAATGTTACTCAATTGTAAACTTGTATTAACAAACTAATTCACATTGTATTTGAACAATATGGCAGATAACAAGCTTGAAAATATCATTTGTGACTTCATCATTTGAGAAACCACTCAGGCAGGTTGAAATTCATGTTTTTTTTGACATTCACAGTCACCAAGTTTGTACCACTGATATCAGAGATACTTGATATCCTCGAGGGTAGTAAGTCAGCCATGAAGATTTGCTCCCCATCCTGCATACAGTTTCTATAACCTATAAGTCACTCATGTATATGAAAATCAGCTATAAATTATCTTCACCTGAGACATCATTCTGATTCATATATAAATACAAAATAATGCATAAAGTATTTTGTGCATGCTTTTAATGTAAATAAAATTATCCAGGAATTAAGTCCTATATAAATTTAAGGAAGACTATTCTTAATTTTGTTGGCAGTGTTACCAAGATTATTCATTATTTAACAGATGATCCCAGATCATACTGTTTATGGTGTTTGAATTACCAGGAAAATATCTTTGTGTGTGTGCATGCTAAGTTACTTCAGTCATGTCCTACTCTTTGCAATCCTATGACTATAGCCTGCCAGGCTCCTCTGTCCATGGGATTTTCTAAGCAAGAATACTTGAATGGGTTGCTTTGCCCTCCTCCAGAGGATCTTCCCAACCCAGGGACTGAACTCATGTCTCTTATGTCTCCTGCATTGGCAGGTGTGTTCTTCACCATTAGTGCCAACTGAGATGCCCAAAGATGCCTTTATTTGGCTGCATTTGTAGCTTTTACATTTAGAGTTAATCCATATATAGGTACAAGCACCTAACTACTTTATTATATTTTTTTATGTAGCTTAGTGCAGGCATTCATACATTGAAATATAACTCATCTCTTATTTATTTTTCTTTTACAACAAAATTAGTGCATACCACTGATTTAAAATGCTTGAATGTTCTTAGGTGATCTATGCATCTCACTTCAGTGTAATAAAAGGAATTCTAAGTGTATTTATTGTAAAGAGGAAACAGGGGGTCTGAAAAGATTGAGAAATGATCCAGAAGTTGTTTTCATGCAATATGGAACTAGCACAAGCTCTAGGAAATATTATAAAGAGCAAATAAATGCTACTACATTGAAGTTTCTGTCCTATGATTTTAAAAATACATAAATAAGCATATAAACAGTTACTACACAAAATGCACCAGATCACTATTTTTAATTTCTTAGATTGACCTACAAGACTAACAAAACATGGCATGAAGAACTTTATATCTTTATTTTCCTTATATTCTACCAGCCATTCTAAGCTACTTTACCATATGACAGTCCCCCAAATTTTTCATAGTTCCTTGCTCACTCTGATTCTTGTTTCCTCTTCAAACAAATCTTTCCTTTCCATTCTCCACATCCTTAAATCTTGCCCATCTTTCAATACCAACAACAAAATTAACTTTTTCTATGCAGAACTTTCCCATACCCACATTCAAAGTCAGTTCAAATCTCTTCTTAGACAAGAAACCAAGTTATTTTTACATCTGCTATTAAAATAATATCCTGCCATATAATAGCTTTATTATTTCATTCTTTCCTGCTGATCTATAACTAGATCTAAATAGTCAAAGAGTAAATAAACAGCAAGGTCATCTAACTCTTGCTTTTCAAACTGTGGGCTTCACACTGAGACCATTGATATTACCTGGAGTTCTGCTGGAAATGCAGTTTCTCAAACTCCTTCCCAGACCCACTAAATCAGAAAATATATTTTAACAAGACAATTGAGTTATATGTTTTCTTTTATAAAAAAAAAACTTGATTTTGTTTTAAGATATAGCTGATTATCAATGTTCTGATAGTTTCATGTGAACAGCAAAGGGACTCAGCCATACATACATATATATGTATCCATTCTCTCCCCAAATCTCCTCCCATCCAGGTTGCTGCATGAGTTAAATGTTTCCACATTAACATTTGAGGAGAAGTATTCTAGTCTATTTTAATCAATTTGCAGGTAAAGACCCTTTGACCATAGAGAATTCATGGATATCTTTGGGACCACCAGTATCTTTTACATAGGCTTTAATATATAGTTATTAAATGGAAAGATGTATTAGGTAGTTAGAATAGGAAAAATGGGTCCAAGATAGCAATCAGATGATATGGTGACTAAAAGGACCACAGGCAGGGTAAACAAAGAAAGGAAAAAGTCCATGAAAGGGAAAGCTGGAGTGAGACTCTTTGGCAGGAAAACGTGCCCAACATGCCCCTCCTCTGATTGTTCTCTGTACAAGCCTCATTTTGCATGCGGAATAGCCAGTTAGACTCCAGGGACAACTTAAGGACCGGAACAAAGGATGTAAAGAGGGAAACCTTCCCAAAACTGAACCAGGAAGAAACGGAAAATCTTAACAGACCCATCACAAGCATGGAAATTGAAACTGTAATCAGAAATCTTCCAGCAAGCAAAAGCCCAGCTCCAGACGGCTTCACAGCTGAATTCTACAAAAATTTAGAGAAGAGCTAACACCTATCTTACTCAAACTCTCAGAAAATTGCAGAGGAAGGTAAACTTCCAAACTCATTCTGTGAGGCCACCATCACCCTAATACCAAAACCTGACAAAGATGCCACACAAAAAGAAAACTATAGGCCAATATCACTGATGAACATAGATGCCAAAATCCTTAACAAATTCTAGAAATCAGAATCCAAGAACACATTAAAAAGATCATACACCATGACAAAGTGGGCTTTATCCCACTGATGCAAGGATTCTTCAATATCCACAAATAAATCAATGTAATATACCACATTAACAAATTGAAAAATAAAAGCCATATGATTATCTCAGTAGATGCAGAGAAAGCCTTTGACAAAATTCAACATCCATTTACGATAAAAACCCTCCAGAAAGCAGGAATAGAAGGAACATACCTCAACATAATAAAAGTTGTATATGACAAAACCACAGCAAACATTATCCTCAATGGTGAAAAACTGAAAGCATTTCCCCTAAAGTCAGGAACAAGACAAGGGTGCCCACTTTCACCACTACTATTCAATATAGTTTTGGAAGTTTTGGCAACAGCAATCAGAGCAAAAAAGAAATAAAAGAAATCCAGATTGGAAAAAAAGAAGTAAAACTCTCACTGTTTGCAAATGACATGATCCTCTACGTAGAAAACCCTAAAGACTCCACCAG
>SJYX01014802.1:440442-453769 GCA_006410675.1 Oreotragus oreotragus | reverse complement strand
ACTGGCACAAAGACAGAAATATAGATCAATGGAACAAAATAGAAAGCCCAGAGATAAATCCATGCACCTACAGCACCTTATCTTTGACAAAGGAGGCAAGAATATACAATGGAGAAAAGACAATCTCTTTAACAAGTGGTGCTGGGAAAACTGGTCAACCACTTGTAAAAGAATGAAACTAGAATACTTTCTAACACCATACACAAAAATAAACTCAAAATGGATTAAAGATCTAAATGTAAGACCAGAAACTGTAAAACTCCTAGAGGAGAACATAGGCAAAACACTCTCTGACATAAATCACAGCAGGATCCTCTATGACCCACCTCCCAGAATATTGGAAATAAAAGCAAAAAGAAACAAATGGGACCTAATTAAAATTACAAGCTTTTGCCCAACAAAGGAAACTATAAACAAGGTGAAAAGACAGCCTTCACAATGGGAAGAAATAATAGCAAATGAAGCAAATGACAAACAACTGATCTCAAAAATATACAAGGAACTCCTGCAGCTCAATTCCAGAAAAAAACGACCCAATCAAAAATTAGGCCAAAAAACTAAACAGACATTTCTCCAAAGAAGACATACAGATGGCTAACAATCACATGAAAAGATGCTCAACATCACTCATTATCAGAGAAATGCAAATCAAAACCAAAATGAGGTACCATTTCACACCAGTCAGAAAGGCTGCTATCCAAAAGTCTACAAGCAATAAATGCTGGAGAGGGTGTGGAGAAAAGGGAACCCTCTTACAATGTTGGTGGGAATGCAAACTACTTCAGCCACTATGGAGAACAGTGTGGAGAATCCTTAGAAAACTGGAAATAGAACTGCCTTATGACCCAGAAATCCCACTGCTGGGCATACACACTGAGGAAACCAGAATTGAAAGAGACACGTGTACCCCAATGTTCATCACAGCACTGTTTATAATAGCCCGGACATGGAAGCAACCTAGATGTCCATCAGCAGACGAATGGATAAGAAAGCTGTGGTGCATATACACAATGGAGTATTAGCCATTAAAAATAATACATTTGAATCTGTTCTAATGAGGTTGGTGATACTGGAGTCGATTATACAGAGTGAAGTAGGCCAGAAAGAAAAACACCAATACAGTATACTAATGCATATATATGGAATTTAGAAAGATGGTAATGATAACCCTGTATGCGAGACAGCAAAGGAGACACAGATGTATAGAACAGTCTTTTGGACTCTGTGGGAGAGGGCAAGGCTGTGGTGATTTGGGAGAATGGCATTGAAACATGTATAATATCATATATGAAATGAATCACCAGTCCAGGTTCGATGCATGATACTGGATGCTTGGGGCTAGTACACTGGGACAACCCAGAGGGATGGTACGGGGAGGGAGGAAGGGGGAGGGGCTCAGGATGGGGAACACATGTATACCTGCGGTGGATTCATGTTGATGTGTGCAAAACCAATACAATATTGTAAAGTAATTAACTTCTAATTAAAATAAATAAATTTATGTTTTAAAAATTAAAAAAAAAGGGAAGCCTAAAACGTGGAGGGAACACTTCCATGGGGGTTGGTTCGCTGTCACATCTCTGTGTACTGTATGCTATATGTTGCTTGCTTAATAATCCTGCCTGCTTGATATGACAAGAACAGAGGGGGGAAAAACCTGACCTGACAGGTGATTATAAAAATTATCATTATCACTAACCTTTTTCAGTTGTGGAAAATGCTTTAATGTTGGCTGTATTCTTTCTTCATATTTTAAAATTTATATCTAATTTTCTTATTTAGATTTATGCTGTAGTAATCAAGGCTATGGTTTTTCCAGTGGTCATGTATGGATGTGAGAGTTGGACTGTGAAGAAAGCTGAGCGCCAAAGAATTGATGCTTTTGTACTGTGGTGTTGGAGAAGACTCTTGAGAGTCCGTTGGAATGCAAGGAGATCCAACCAGTCCATTCTGAAGGAGATCAGCCCTGGGATTTCCTTGGAGGGAATGATGCTGAAGCTGTAATTCCAGTACTTTGGCCACCTCATGCGAAGAGTTGACTCATTGGAAAATACTCTGATGCTGGGAGGGATTGGGGGCTGGAGGAGAAGGGGACAACAGATGAGATGGCTGGATGGCATCACCAACTTGATGGACGTGAGTCTGAGTGAACTCCGGGAGTTGGTGATGGACAGGGAGGCCTGGTGTGCTGCGATTCATGGGGTCGTAAAGAGTCAGACAGTGAACTGAACTGAATGATTAAATAATCACAGTATTACATTTTTCTTCCCCAAATTTTAATACATGCTGGTTCAGTGTCATTTTAGTGCACTATTTGAGTTTTTATTAAATTAATTAGAATAAATAATATTTAGGAAATTCTAATTACTTATATTTTTGCAGGAAAGATTCTATAGATTTAAACTTTTTCAATATCTTATTGTTTGTACTAACACATTATAGAAAACATTAAATTGTAGTGGTGAGGATTTTAAATACCATTAGATGGGCTATATATTTTTGAAAACTTTGTTTACATTAAAAAAAAAAGAATGATGAGACATGTTTTATTTGTTTAGTATTGTATAATAGTATAATGATAACTTAAAATATTCACTTACAGATTTGTGATAGCTTGAACATAGGCAACTGGAAAGGTAATTTTTTGGTAATAATTTTAATTAACATGGTGACAGCTTTTTGTGCAGGGTAATTTTGTTTTTGGGCAACTTACTGGGAGTAGGCAATTGAAAATTAAGTAGTGGCAATAGAGCTTCAAGCACAGGGAAAGAAAATAACCTTAGTCTCATCTCTACTTTTTAAAAATAATTCTATTTAGTATCAAGAGAAGCTGAACTGCCACCAGTTTCACTTTAGCTTGTTAAAGATATTATGAAAATTCAACTATCAGTTTTACCCAACACAGGAGGAGATCAATGTATAACAACATAATGAAATAAAAATCATTATTTTTTAAAGTTATTTTGGCTTTAGAGATTTTGAAAGTGTGCTTTCCAGCATGCAAATATACAAACAAAAAACACACTCCTTTTATTAGAAGCATGATTTTCTAAGCATTCTATTGCCTCAAAAAACTCTTCTAGAATTCCTTCTAGAAATGGTCTGAATCACCTTTTGAAACAAAAACAAGGCAAGAGTTACTAAAGAAAACCTGAACTAGCACTTATTTGTTTGTAAAGCTTATCTGAGTCATAGTATTTTGGAGGCAAGGAAGTAATTGTTTGGGGCTTAAAAGTCTCTTTCTAACTTTCTGCTATGAAGGTATAAAAAAATGGTTATTCTAATGAATAAATATTAAACAAGTGTTTAGTATTGCATAAATAAATACAAGATTTAGTTTAAAATGTACATAAATCAGATTGTAATCACTTAACTGTGTGGAAGTCTATCTATGCCAGTTTATAATAAAATATGAATTCCATTAATAAATTTACTTTAAAAATAGGCCACTATTTGTTATTTTCTCTGTTCACTCATAGTATCCTAGCTATTACTGCTACATTACTCTTTCCAAATCATGGCTGAAGGCATGGCCACCAAATGATCTATAATACATTCATATTAGCTATAAAGTACATGAACAAAATTAAAAATTGATAATTAGGTATTCATATGACAGAAGTAAATACTATCTATCATTGAAAAGTATATTTCACAATTTAAATTCATTGACATCATTATAATCAATATTCTGAGGAACATTATACTAAATACAGTATAGAATAATTACTGAAAGTAAAGAATGGGGAGTCGGTTTTGCCAAATAATACTTTTTTTTTTTTCAGGGATTGATTAAATTTTCTCAATTTATAAAATAGAACTGTCACATTATGGATTTTAACCTCATAGAATAAAGAGCCCTTTATCATGTAAAGCTCTTGTCACGGTGCTTAGAAAACAGAATTCATTCAGATACTAGCTATTTTTTGTTAAGGTTTTGCCAAATAATACTTTTTTTTTTTTCAGGGATTGATTAAATTTTCTCAATTTATAAAATAGAACTGTCACATTATGGATTTTAACCTCATAGAATAAAGAGCCCTTTATCATGTAAAGCTCTTGTCACGGTGCTTAGAAAACAGAATTCATTCAGATACTAGCTATTTTTTGTTATATTTCTAATTTATGAAAATTACCTATTTAGTAATAACTGATTTTGAAAACAGCCTTGGTGTCTTATATACATTAGAATTATATAGTTTAGCAAATAACACAGGAACAAAATTTACATTGGGTTGAAATTTCTCATGACGATTCATAGATACTAAGATTTGCAAGAAGTTTCTTTAAAACTTACCATAATGGTTATCAGTTCAGTTCAGTTCAGTTCAGTCACTCAGTCGTGTCCGACTCTTTGTGACCCCATGAATCGCAGCACTCCAGGCCTTCTTGTCCGTCACCAACTCCTGGAGTTCACTCAGATTCACGTCCTTCGAGTCCGTGATGCCATCCAGCCATCTCATCCTCGGTCGTCCCCTTCTCCTCCTGCCCCCAATCCCTCCCAGCATCAGAGTCTTTTCCAATGAGTCAACTCTTCGCATGAGGTGGCCAAAGTACTGGAGTTTCAGCTTTAGCATCATTCCTTCCAAAGAAATCCCAGGGTTGATCTCCTTCAGAATGGACTGGTTGGATCTCCTTGCAGTCCAAGGGACTCTCAAGAGTCTTCTCCAACACCACAGTTCAAAAGCATCAATTCTTCGGCGCTCAGCTTTCTTCACAGTCCAACTTTCACATCCATACATGACCACAGGAAAAACCATAGCCTTGACTAGGCGGACCTTAGTCGGCAAAGTAATGTCTCTGCTTTTGAATATACTATCCAGGTTGGTCATAACTTTTCTTCCAAGGAGTAAGCGTCTTTTAATTTCATGGCTGCAGTCACCATCTGCAGTGATTTTGGAGCCCCAAAAAATAAAGTCTGACACTGTTTCCACTGTTTCCCCATCTATTTCCCATGAAGTGATGGGACCGGATGCCATGATCTTCGTTTTCTGAATGTTGAGCTTTAAGCCAACTTTTTCGCTCTCCTCCTTCACTTTCATCAAGAGGCTTTTTAGCTCCTCCTCACTTTCTGCCATAAGGGTGGTGTCATCAGCATATCTGAGGTTATTGATATTTCTCCCGGCAATCTTGATTCCAGCTTGTGTTTCTTCCAGTCCAGCGTTTCTCATGATGTACTCTGCATATAAGTTAAATAAGCAGGGAGACAATATACAGCCTTGACGTACTCCTTTTCCTATTTGGAACCAGTCTGTTGTTCCATGTCCAGTTCTAACTGTTGCTTCCTGACCTGCATACAGATTTCTCAAGAGGCAGGTTAGGTGGTCTGGTATTCCCATCTCTTTCAGAATTTTCCACAGTTTATTGTGATCCACACAGTCAAAGGCTTTGGCATAGTCAATAAAGCAGAAATAGATGTTTTTCTGGAACTCTCTTGCTTTTTCCATGATCCAGCGGATGTTGGCAATTTGATCTCTGGTTCCTCTGCCTGTTCTAAAACCAGCTTGAACATCAGGGAGTTCACGGTTCACATATTGCTGAAGCCTGGCTTGGAGAATTTTGAGCATTACTTTACTAGCGTGTGAGATGAGTGCAATTGTGCGGTAGTTTGAGCATTCTTTGGCATTGCCTTTCTTTGGAATTGGAATGAAAACTGACCTTTTCCAGTCCTGTGGCCACTGCTGAGTTTTCCAAATTTGCTGGCATATTGAGTGCAGCACTTTCACAGCATCATCTTCCAGGATTTGAAACAGCTCAACTGGAATTCCATCACCTCCACTAGCTTTGTTCTTAGTGATGCTTTCTAAGGCCCACTTGACTTCACATTCCAAGATGTCTGGCTCTAGATTAGTGATCACATCCTCATGATTATCTGGGTCGTGAAGATCTTTTCTGTACAGTTCTTCTGTGTATTCTTGCCACCTCTTCTTAATATCTTCTGCTTCTGTTAGGTCCATACCATTTCTATCCTTTATCGAGCCCATCTTTGCATGAAATGTTCCCTTGGTATCTCCAATTCTCTTGAAGAGATCTCTAGTCTTTCCCATTCTGTTGTTTTCCTCTATCTCTTTGCATTGATTGCTGAAGAAGGCTTTCTTATCTCTTCTTGCTATTCTTTGGAACTCTGCATTCAGATGCTTATATCTTTTCTTTTCTCCTTTGCTTTTCGCCTCTCTTCTTTTCAGTGCTATTTGTAAGGCTTCTCCAGACAGCCATTTTGCTTTTTTGCATTTCTTTTCCATGGGGATGGTCTTGATCCCTGTCTCCTGTACAATGTCACGAACCTCATTCCATAGTTCATCAGGAACTCTGTCTATCAGATCTAGGCCCTTAAATCTATTTCTCACTTCCACTGTATAATCATAAGGGATTTGATTTAGGTCATACCTGAATGGTCTAGCGGTTTTCCCTACTTTCTTCAATTTAAGTCTGAATTTGGAAATAAGGAGTTCATGATCTGAGCCACAGTCAGCTCCTGGTCTTGTTTTTGTTGACTGTATAGAGCTTCTCCATCTTTGGCTGCAAAGAATATAATCAATCTGATTTCGGTGTTGACCATCTGGTGATGTCCATGTGTAGAGTCTTCTCTTGTGTTGCTGGAAGAGGGTGTTTGCTATGACCAGTGCATTTTCTTGGCAAAACTCTATTAGTCTTTGCCCTGCTTCATTCCGCATTCCAAGGCCAAATTTGCCTGTTACTCCAGGTGTTTCTTGACTTCCTACTTTTGCATTCCAGTCCCCTATAATGAAAAGCACATCTTTTTTGGGTATTAGTTCTAAAAGGTCTTGTAGATATTCATAGAACCATTCAACTTCAGCTTCTTCTGCGTTACTGGTTGGGGTATAGACTTGGGTTACTGTGATCTTGAATAGTTTGCCTTGGAGATGAACAGAGATCATTCTGTCATTTTTGAGATTGTATCCAAGTACTACATTTCGGACTCTTTTGTTGACCATGATGGCTACTCCATTTCTTCTGAGGGATTCCTGCCCTCAGTAATAGATATAATGAGAAGATACAGACTTAAGTCTCCAAAGTGAAAGGTTAATGATGTAAATCCAAGAAAAACAAGGAACAAGCATCTTATCTCAGTAGAGATAAGTGTCTAATCTCAGTAGAGTCACATGGAAGAATTTACTTCTGCTAACAATGATGTATGACACTTGTGGAGTACTGTCAACCAGAAAAGCTCACCTAAGCTCCAGGATATTTATTGGGATCAATCATGCAGGCACGCAGCACAGCACAATGTGACTGACATTGGCTTCTCATACTCCAACAGTCCAGAGTAAAATAGGTGTTCACTCTAAATCACATTAACTCTCAGATCAAATTACTATCTCTTGGTCTAAAGCTTCAGGCATCTGAGTCCAATCACATCAAGCACAATATTCAAGGGCTTAGACCTCCTTTCCAAGAAGTCATCTAATAGGCAATCCTGAAGACAAGTGGTTCTACTCAGGTCTGCTGAGTTAATCCTTCACTGCACAACACCTTTCATCAGTTATCAAATCACTGTGATGGTTGTTTCAATCATTGTGTTGAAACAATGGCTATGGTCCTTTCTGTCTCTTCTTCCTCTTATGATCCTCATGATTACATTGAGGATGCAGAGAAAATCAAGCATAATCTCTGTATTTTAAAATTATTAATTTAGTCATTTTTACAAAATCTCTTTTGCCACACTCATGTGTGTGTGTGTTTATTAGTTCCTAAGTCCTGTCTGACTTATTGTGACCCCATAGAGCCTGTATCCCACCAGGGTCCTCTGTCCATGGGATTCTCCAGGTAAGAACCCTGGATGGGTTGCCATTTCCTCCTCCTGAATATATTCCTACCCAGGGATCAAACTCAGGTCTCCTGCATTTTAGGATAATTCTTTAACATCTGCGCCACCAAGGAAGCCCTCTCTTTTGCCATATAAGATAACCTATTCACAAATTCTGGGTATAGGAATGTGGACTTTTCTGTAAAGCCATTATTCTGCATACCATAACATGTAAATCTCCTTTCTAAAAAAATCCTGTATTTCTTTGATTGAATCTTAATTTTTCTTATCTTGCCTTTTGAATCAGTGTTTAATTTAAAACTGATAGTTTCTTCAATTTTATATTTTGCAAAAGTTGATTTTAAATTTCTCTCTATCATTTCTCATTCTTAAGTTAACCAGTTCTCTTCTATATACTATTTTCTTATGCATTTATTCTAAACTCTTCATTGCACATATTTTATATATTTGTATTACATATAAAGTATATACGTATATACATATATACATGCAGATAACATTCTTGATAATGAGATCATTCCTTTTGAAAAAAGGCTTTATACTTTCCTGGAGCAAGAGTTTTCATAACTCAAAAGAAATTTGGAAAGTGGTGATGAATACCTCACTATTATAAGTTCATGTTGAAACTGACAGGGCTCTGTGAGGCTCCCAGGCACAGAGGTCTTTTTGTCCTCATTTCTGCTAGGCAAGAATCTAGCTTTGATGACTTTCCCTGAATTCCAGTGGGCAGATGTGAACAACTGCTAATCAAGGAAGGAGCAGCCAAGAAATCACCTGAGGCTATATTAAAGGAACCAGAGAAACTCATCAAGATTAGACCACTAAGAATGCTGCATATACCCTAATCTTGTCAGCAAGCCCATCTTTGGACTATTGCTATAAAAAAAAAGAAAGTGGAGTCACTCAGTCATGTCCGACTCTTTGTGACCCCATGGACTGTAGCCTACCAGGTGCCTCCATCCATGGGATTTTCCAGGCAATAGTACTGGAGTGGGTAGCCATTTCCTTCTCCAGGGGATCTTCCCAGGGATTGAACCCCAGTCTCCCACATCGTAGACAGATGTTTTACCATCTGAGCCACCAGGGAAGTCAAACCCTTCATGAAATCCTCCCAGATGGGGACACAAAGTTTTCCGGGGAAGGAGCTCACTGTGTTCCACTTCGCCTAGCAAAGCAATAAGCATCCTATTCTTTTCTGAAAAAAGTGTTAGTCGCTCAGTCCTGCCAGACTCTTTGCTAACTCAAGACCCCTGACGGGCTACCCCAGGCTCCTCTGTTCATGGAATTCTTCAGGCAAGAAGCCTGGAGTGAGTTGCCATTCCCTCCAGGGATCTTCCTGACCCAGGGCTTGAGCCTGGGTCTCCTGTATTGCAGATGAATTCTTTATCATCTCAGCCACCAGGGAAACCTTATACTTCACCCAAAACTCATTCCCTCAGATTTGATTTGATTTGGCACCAGTGCACAGAAGCTGAGACTTTGGCCTCAATGTGATAGGGAGGAAGATGAGAGAAGAGTCCACTTTAGGTAGGTTGTCATGAAAGAATTCTATGAGATCTGAGTGACTCAAAGGGACTCCAAATTCACACAATTCCATAGAGCCAACTCTTTTTTGGTGCAGAGGGATGCAGGCAAATCAACTGTTTTCACAAAGAGAGACTTTAGAGGTTTCATATCTGGCATAAAAACAAAAGAACTCTCCCTAGCTGAGGTTAGGGAGAAAGCACCTAAACTTAAAACAGATTTTGATGACTACATGTGGGTGATATGATGCATTTGATAACCCAGGGTCCTTAGTTATAGAGTAAGTCTGTACCCATCTGCCATTTATTTCCTATGTGTCTTGTCTAAGAATGTAATATCAGTGTGCTGAAAGTTTGGGACAGATGTGGAAGACTAAGGGGAGAGAGATATCATGGAGGCAGATGCATTCAGTGAATGTGTAAAAGCTTTTCCACCAAGGCTGATGAATCAGTGGTGAAAGAAAGAAACATCCCTGGTGGTAAGAGACATCACTAGGAAAAGAAAACTGAGGGTAAGCCGTGAGAGAAATAACTCAGTAGCATCTCATTACTGGGCAGCGCTATGCTTAGTCTGATGAAGAGGCTGTTATCTTGACTTCAAAACGTTTGAAATAAGTGGTAAGCTGAACCTACCTAAAACTGAAACAGAGATCAAAATCAACTCAACTCGAGAGTAGATTGACTCAGTACACTGTCACCTTAATGGCATAACAAATATAGGGCCATACAAGTGTTTGGGTTAAATATTAATTTCAATTTCTATTATATGTTCTTTTGTACAAATGATCTGCCATATAATAAAAATATAATTAGAAAGAAGTAGAAATCTATATGTTCAAATGAACAAATAAGCTAACGTATATAAGCTAATAAATAAGCTAACAAATTTAAGCTAACAAAATAATTTAGTGGAACAGAGAAAACTGACTTATCAATAGATGGAGAATTTTAGCAGAAATCTAGAAACTCCAAGCAAGAGTCACATAGAAATCAAATATAAACTATAAGGTATGTGGGAAATGAAGAGGTCATTTGATGATCTGTCTATACCTGGAGAAAGAATAAGTGATCATGAAAACAGAATAATATCATCCAAAAACACAAAGAGAATAAAAATTAAATTAAAATTGACCAAGATCTGTGAGATAATATCAAATATCTTAGCATACTTACTGTACTTCAAGAAGGACAGTAAAATGGGGCAGAAGAAATACTTGAGGAAATAATGACAGAGACTGTTCTAAACTGATGGATGTCTATTCTCAGTTCCAAGGAGTTCAACACACCTTAAGTAACATAAAAACAAAGAAAATCAGACCTAGGCATATCAAAGAAAACCTTTGAAAATCAAAGACAAAAGGAGAATCTTGAAAACAGATGTGAGGAGGGCATATCAAATTCAGAGAGCGACAGTAAAAAAAATAATAATTGTTGATATTTGATCTGAAACAGTAGAAGCTAGTGTCAGTGGAATCACACCTTCAAAAGGATAAAGGACTAACAAGTGTGTACTTGTGTAACATGGGAGAATATCCCTCAAAAATAAAGATGAATTAAATATACTATTCATGTAAGGAAGAATTGAGAGGATTTATCTTCAGCAGATCCACATTCAAGAAATGCAATGTGCACTCCCATTAATATAAAATTTATATATTGGTTAAAAAAAAGTTATAATTAAAGATACATGGGGGAATTGGTATAATTATAATATGTGCAGAAAATGATTATAATAAAAACCAGAAAAATATAAGGGAATTATGACATGGAAAGGAACTTGGGATCCTGGAGTTCTGTCAACACCATTTCTAGACTGCAAATTGCAAAATGTATGGTTAGTTTATAATAATTATTAATATATGCCTTATATTTCTGTATATTTCTTTACTGTGGAGGCAAACACAGTCTTCACTGAGTGTACATAGCTCTTTAACCAAACCTGAGCAAGGAAACATAGTGATGAGAAACATCCATAGGCCCTGAAAGCTGAGAGTACATCTGTAGAGAAAACCTTCACTAGTTTACATAATATAATTCATAATAAAATAAACATTTTATTTTTTAAGTGCCATAAAGGCCCATTATTTATAAAAACACTGTATCAATGCTAATTTATCAATTTATCTATTTAGATTATATATCTTATTTCAAAGAAATTGAAGTAGCATAATAAAAGTCAGGGAAATATTTGTGTATGTGGGCTTTTTGTTTTATATCAGTTTTTTCATTTTAGTTTTTTTACTGATAAAGATGTAAGGGGAAAATATCACTGACATGGTAGCTTTAAAAAAGATGTCATTGCCTTTTCAAAAAATTTTAAAACCAGCTATTACGACTAAAATTAGTGTATGCTTCAATCTGTTTAGTTTGCTTAAGAATTTCATATACATACCACAAAACTCTTCAGGAATTTGTGAAAAAATGAATTGCTGAAAGTTGCAGATGGGATGAACAAGACAAACTGGCAAGATTATCTATATCTTCCCAGCTAGAAGATAGCATCTGGAGGCAAAAGGTGAACCATGAAGCAGATAGTCACACATCATTTGGAATCAATTTCATTTGTGTGGGTCCTGGGGAATTTGGAAGGAGCAGCACCAGGGGATTACACCATTCATGTCCAATGCCAGGAGCAACAGCAAAGAGAAACCTGACATGATGTTAGAGTTATACCCTTAATGTGGCAAGTAGCATCAGCCAACATGAGATTGTACACTGCCAGAAAGAGGGATATTTTGAGGATTTTCCCAGCAAAGCCAGTTTTAACAAAGAGGAAAAAAATAAATTTTTTCAGAGAAAAGATTAATTGCTTATACTACTCACCGCCTACCCAATTTCCTCAAAATTCACACTGTTTGACTAAAAACTGTGAAATAACATTACCAACAAAATCACTTTTGATCATTTCTGTACCAAAGGCAAGGTGCTGCAAAAAATGCAATTTTGTAACATTTGATATCTGTTGTGATAAAAATTCCATTTTTTAAAGAATGGACCATTTCTACACATTTTTCTTTCTAGATTAAGCTTGTGTCTGAGTGCTGAGTCACTTTAGCCATGTCCAACTCTTTGCTCTACTACATACTGTAGCCCACCAGGCTCCTCTGTCCGTGGGATTTTTCAGGCAAGAATACTGGAGTGGGTTGCCTTTTTCCTTTTCTATGGAATCTTCCTGACCCAGGGATCAAAGCCATGTCTCCTGCTTGGCAGGCCAGATTCTTTACCGCTGAGACACCAGGGAAGCCCAGATTCAGCTTAGAATAAACATTTAAAGTTCCTTTAAAAAAAACTCTCTAGAATTTTAACCCTCTAGAATTATATGTAGTTCAATTGAGAGTAGAGCTATCATTTTAAAAACATTGAGTTTACCTATACAGAAACATAGTATGCCTCACCACATTTTTGTAAAAAAGTATCTGAGAAATCAGATTTTCAAAACATGAAAAAAACCATGTACTAATATACCTTCTTTAACATCTCCACCTAAATGTAAAAAAGACATCTCTAATGTAAATCTTCAAATTGGATTTGATTGAGGAGAAACACTGTCCTCAAGTTTCTTCCTGTACCAACACTTCTCATCAGTATATGGCACTTCCATTGTTTTCAGGAGTTTACTCTAATGCCCTTTAGGTCACCCTTGATTTTTCCCTTTTCACAACAATGCTAACATCTAATGACCAGTGCCTTTAAACAGGCTTGACATATATCAAGTACTCAATAAATATTTGTTAAAGGAATAAATCCAAAATTCTTATAGCTTTTTCTTCAAGATTTATCCTAAATTCATCCAATTTCTTTTAGATTTATTGTTTCTCTAAAGTCCATTTGTATTCATATTACAGATTACGTTACAGTACTGCTTCAGTTCAGTTCAGTTCAGTCGCTCAGTCGTGTCCGACTCTTTGCGACCCCATGAATCGCAGCACTCCAGGCCTTCCTGTCCATCACCAACTCCCAGAGTTCACTCAGACTCACATCCATCGAGTCAGTGATGCCATCCAGCCATCTCATC
>SJYX01014802.1:423126-438823 GCA_006410675.1 Oreotragus oreotragus | reverse complement strand
GTGATGCTTTCTAAGGCCCACTTGACTTCACATTCCAGGATGTCTGGCTCTAGGTGAGTGGTCACACCATCGTGATTATCCAGGTCGTGAAGATCTTTTTCATACAGTTCTTCTGTGTATTCTTGCCACCTCTTCTTGACAACTTCTGCTTCTGTTAGGTCCATACCATTTCTGTCCCTTATCGAGCCCATCTTTGCATGAAATGTTCCCTTGGTATCTCCAATTTTCTTGAAGAGATCTCTAGTCTTTCCCATTCTGTTCTTTTCCCCTATTTTTTTGCATTGATTGCTGAAGAAGGCTTTCTTATTTCTTCTTGCTATTCTTTGGGACTCTGCATTCAGATGCTTATATCTTTCCTTTTCTCCTTTGCTTTTCACCTCTCTTCTTTTCACAGCTATTTGTAAGGCCTCCCCAGACAGCCATTTTGCTTTTGTGCATTTCTTTTCCATGGGGATGGTCTTGATCCCTGTCTCCTGTACAGTGTCATGAACCTCATTCCATAGTTCATCAGGCACTCTATCAGATCTAGGCCCTTAAATCTATTTCTCACTTCCACTGTATAATCATAAAGGGTTTGATTTAGGTCATACCTGAAACCACAACATAATATATTGTATTTTATGAGCTTTATATTTTGTTTAATCTGTGTGTGTGTATGTGAGTGTGTACTCAGTTGTGTCTGACTCTTTGTGACCCTGTGGACGGTAGCTTGCCAAGCTCCTCTGTCCATGGGATTTTCCAGGTAAGAATACTAGAGTAAGTATTGCCATTTCGTTCTCCAGGGGATCTTCCTGACCCAGGGATCGAACCCACGTCTCTTGCGTCTCCTGCTTTGGTAGATGAATTTTTTACTACTGTGCCATGGGAAACCTTGTATTTTGTTAGCTTCTTTTAATATACATACTGCAATCATGTAAGTCAAAATTAAATGTTAAAAATGCTAAATAATCAATATTGATTCTTACCACATTTCTCCCCAGTTGCCTGTCCCCATGCCCTCCTGGATCATCAATCTGTCCAAAGTTGCTTTATGTATTTTCAAGGAAACAACGGTAGAGATTCTGATACTTTCCCTGTGCCGTGCTGTGCTCTGCTCAGTAGCTCAGTTGTATCCAACTCTTTGCCACCCTATAGACTGTAGCATGACAGGCTCCTCTGTCTATGAGATTCTCCGGGCAAGAGTACTGGAGTGGGTTGCCATGCCCACCTCCAGATTCCTTCCCTATTTTCTGACAAATAATTTTATATGCAGTTCACTGCCTTACTTTTCCTTTCCCTTCCAAAGTATGTCAAAAGCATTTCTATTTCAGGACATAGAGACATTAATCCACCCTTTTCTATAACATTTTCTATTGTTTGGATGTATAAAAATTTAATTAATTAATTTAATTTTAATTTAATTAATTCATTCATTTAATTGTTTAAAACTGGTAGTACAAACAAGGGGGTAATGAATAGCATTCATACAAGTATATCTGTATGAAAAATTCTTTGAAGAAAATTATTTTGGTTAAAGGTTATATTCTTTGGCAACTTAGAGATTACATATATGGTGGCCCTTGAGTTTAGGTGGGATTAGAGGCACCCACCTTCCATGCAGTTGAAAATCCGCTTACAACTTAGAGTCAGGTATCCAGAGTACATCATGGGTTCCTGTGTCTCTGGAGTTCCAATCCGTGGATTCAACCAACCACGGACTGAGTGGTACTGCAGTATTTCTACTTAAAAAGAAAAATCCATATACAAGTAGATCACATGGTTCAAATCCAAATTATTCAAAGACAGACGGTAAATGATATTGCTCTCCATAGGTGGTGTAGTAATCTGTATTCCTATCAAGCACAATATAGAAAATGTTTTCCCCCATATCTCTTAAAAATGGATCTCCATCAACAAATTTTTTGCAAGTTGATTTTGACTATGTTTGTGTCAGTTTTCTCATTTCTATTCTCCAAATCACTTCTGTATTTTCTTTGATGGATTCTCCCTGGTATTACTTTTAATTTCTTTTTCCTTTATCTTATAATTTTATATTTTCCTTCAGTTGTTATGTGGATTCTACAAACTCACGTATCATATGTTCTCTTCTACCTTCTCTAACTTTTTACACTTCAGCTCTGTGATTGACCTTCATAAGACTAGTTGCCAGTGTCAATGTATGTGTGTGTGTCTGTTCATTAATTTGTGATAGAATATTTACTTACCACTAGCTCTGAAAAGTCTGTTCTATCTACGTAATTATTTAGCTTTATGAAAATTTTGCTTCTCATCTCCAGAGTATTCTAATAACAATAGTATAACAATGTACTAACATTTTTTATGTTACTACTCATTACTGAACATAATCTTTTTTTTTTTTTTAGACTATTTGTTTTCAGAAATTTCTTGTTTGGGATGAAGAGGTCAAAGCTTTTACTTATTCTTCTCACCTAGAGACAGATAGCTTCTTACAAATAAACCTTCTTTATGTGCTCTTTGTAAATCCATCTCCAGTGTTTCTTTGTACAAAGTTGAATCTAGAGGGCTTTGGCTGCCAGCCTTAAACTTCCTGGCTTTATCAAAAGCAACTGCAAAATAAAATAACTTTAACTCCTGAAAAACACATACAATTTAGGATATGCACTTTTCTGATGCAAACAATCATTTTCTGCTGAGGTCTTTTGATATTTTCCACTCTCTTGCTTTCTCTCTGTCTTTCTGGGAACATGTTAAACCTGGTCCTAATGTATTAAAGTTACTTACCTGGTTATTAGAAAAAGATACACTGTTTGCCTCTCAGGATAATTCATTTATCTGTGGGAAGTATATTTTTGTGGTGCATCCTACAATCTGCCACTTATGGGCCAATAAAATAAACTTCACACTTATTTTTGTATGACATTTGCACAGACTCAACCTTTGCACTCTTGAATCTGTAAGTCACATCTGACTCCAAGTTTCTGTAAAACATGGAAAATGTAATTTTTTAATTAGAAAGATTTACATAATTTCTAGAAGAAGAGGAGAAAGATAATAATCTATAGAACTGCTATGGCATATCTAAAGTCTCTAGTATACATTATGCATTCAGCTATTCCTGTAAACATTTCTGTCAGTCACTTCTGAGTCACTCATAAATGTTAATAATCATAATAGGCATTCAGTGCAAATTTATATTTTTAATTGGATTCTTTTCCATGCTTTGCTGTTTAGAATAATATCTGCTCTTGTCTTTCAGGAAATAGATTATATATTTATGTAACCTCTTTTCATTCTGTGCTTTTATTAGAAATGGTTTCAAAATTTTATCAAATGCATTTCAGTATCTATTCATGTGAGCATATCATAGCTCATTTACTTTCTTGCATTCTTGGAATAAACCCTAATTTGTTATCATATATTTTGATACATTGTAATATTATAGCAGTGGCAAAGATGCTGAGAAAATGGTATTGCATGTACATCTTGCATCTGCGTTGTCTTAGTTTGAGACATTTGAGAAGTGGTTGCCAAGACAGGCTTAAATTTGCTCAAGACTTACTGAATGAAACACTTTGTGAAGAATAAAGATGGTAGGTGCAAGAGTAGGCAGGAAACCCTTCACACCACAAGGCAGGTCTGAGAGTTGAGAACACATAGGAAGAACCTCTGTGTATACATAATTCGCTCATTAGAGAAAACCTGTTACTGAAGCAGTGAGCCCACACTAGCTCCCTCAGGTATGCCAATTCATTGGCAGGAGCGGACTGGAGATTGGGGTTGAAAAGGGAACTGTGGCCTATAGTAAAGTAGTGGTAGATTCGGAAGGGCAATATCTGGAGCTGTCAGTGTCCTACACTCTCTGAGGCAGGACATATAAGTAGAGTATTTCATGAGTGATACACTCATCATTCAGCAAATCGTCTATCTACCTTTGTGGCTTTGGGATTAGAGAGCAGTTGGGTTGAAATAAAACTCTTGATGAGCTTTAGTGGAGACAGCTATTAGAACTTTTCTTCCCTGAGCGACATGCAAGAGCTGGGAGACCAGCACCAGAAAGCATCAGAGTCTTGGAATGCTGATTCCAGGAAGAGTTTGAGAAACAGAAATCTAAAAACTTCCATTTGTAAAACTGATATCAGACCTCTGGGAGACCTCTTGCCTTTCTTTTGCTTCTAATGTTGAGACAGAGCTAAAGGATTGATACAAGTTTACAAAAGTCTGAGGAAAGGAGAGTGCAAGGAACCAGGAAACAGGAAGCTTTCATTGTGGTCCATTAGCAGGGGAACATTTAGCTTCAGAGCTGCTTTATCAATCATCAACCATAGTCAAAATTTTGCCCTCTGTTAATTACCAGGCATGTAGCACATAATGTAGACCAACTGCCAATACTAACCATCAATTAAATATAAACAAAAATAATAATGAAGACAAATATAAAGAGGTTCCTCCATAAGTAGAAGACATATGGCAAGTACATCAATGAGTAAGCTAGAATTTAGAATTGCTGGAAGAAATAAATGACACATTTGACAAAATCTTTAAGGGCTTCCCTAGTGGTTCAGATGGTAAAGAATCTGCCTGCAATGCAGGAGACCGGGGTTTGATTTCTGTGTCAGGAAGAGCCCCTGGTGAAGGAAATGGCTACCCATTCCAGTATTCTTGCCTAGAGAATTCCATGGACAGAGGAGCCTGGCGGGCTATAGCTCATAGGGTGACAAAGAGTCAGACGTGACTGAATGACTAACACTTTCACTTTAAATTCACTTAAGATGATTTGATCATAGTGCACATGCACATAATTCTGGAAACAAAATTTTTTTCTTTATTAATTTTACTTTATATAACGTATATTTGAGTAATTCTTAATCTTTCTTTCATGACACAGTGTAGTCATTGATCCATGCCTGTTTTTTGTTTGTTTTAATGTACTAGTTTTTTTGGTCAGGTTTTTTTTTGTTTTAACTCATTTATCTAAATGCAAAAAGCACCCACAAACCTACCACACAAATCAATCTTAGACCTTGATAATAACTTATGTAAATATATCATTGCTCTTATTCCATCCACCTGGCTTCCTCTCAATGAAGTTAACATTTTTCTGAATGCAATATTCCTGTCTCTTATACACATCTAGATGTGTATAAGAGACAGGTACTGCAGTATTTCTACTTAAAAAGAAAAATCCATATATAAGTAGATCACATGGTTCAAATCCAAATTATTCAAAGACAGACGGTAAATGATATTGCTCTCCATAGGTGGTGTAGTAATCTGTATTCCTATCAAGCACAATATAGAAAATGCTTTCCCCCATATCTCTTAAAAATGGATCTCCATCAACAAATTTTTTGCAAGTTGATTTTGACTATGTTTGTGTCAGTATTCTCATTTCTATTCTCCAAGTCACTTCTGTATTTTCTTTGATGGATTCTCCCTGGTATTACTTTTAATTTCTTTTTCCTTTATCTTATAATTTTATATTTTCCTTCAGTTGTTATGTGGATTCTACAAACTCACGTATCATATGTTCTCTTCTACCTTCTCTAACTTTTTACACTTCAGCTCTGTGATTGACCTTCATAAGACTAGTTGCCAGTGTCAATGTATGTGTGTGTGTCTGTTCATTAATTTGTGATAGAATATTTACTTACCACTAGCTCTGAAAAGTCTGTTCTATCTACGTAATTATTTAGCTTTATGAAAATTTTGCTTCTCATCTCCAGAGTATTCTAATAACAATAGTATAACAATGTACTAACATTTTTTATGTTACTACTCATTACTGAACATAATCTTTTTTTTTTTTTTTAGACTATTTGTTTTCAGAAATTTCTTGTTTGGGATGAAGAGGTCAAAGCTTTTACTTATTCTTCTCACCTAGAGACAGATAGCTTCTTACAAATAAACCTTCTTTATGTGCTCTTTGTAAATCCATCTCCAGTGTTTCTTTGTACAAAGTTGAATCTAGAGGACTTTTGCTGCCAACCTTAAACTTCCTGGCTTTATCAAAAGCAACTGCAAAATAAAATAACTTTAACTCCTGAAAAACACATACAATTTAGGATATGCACTTTTCTGATGCAAACAATCATTTTCTGCTGAGGTCTTTTGATATTTTCCACTCTCTTGCTTTCTCTCTGTCTTTCTGGGAACATGTTAAACCTGGTCCTAATGTATTAAAGTTACTTACCTGGTTATTAGAAAAAGATACACTGTTTGCCTCTCAGGATAATTCATTTATCTGTGGGAAGTATATTTTTGTGGTGCATCCTACAATCCGCCACTTATGGGCCAATAAAATAAACTTCACACTTATTTTTGTATGACATTTGCACAGACTCAACCTTTGCACTCTTGAATCTGTAAGTCACATCTGACTCCAAGTTTCTGTAAAACATGGAAAATGTAATTTTTTAATTAGAAAGATTTACATAATTTCTAGAAGAAGAGGAGAAAGATAATAATCTATAGAACTGCTATGGCATATCTAAAGTCTCTAGTATACATTATGCATTCAGCTATTCCTGTAAACATTTCTGTCAGTCACTTCTGAGTCACTCATAAATGTTAATAGTCATAATAGGCATTCAGTGCAAATTTATATTTTTAATTGGATTCTTTTCCATGCTTTGCTGTTTAGAATAATATCTGCTCTTGTCTTTCAGGAAATAGATTATATATTTATGTAACCTCTTTTCATTCTGTGCTTTTATTAGAAATGGTTTCAAAATTTTATCAAATGCATTTCAGTATCTATTCATGTGAGCATATCATAGCTCATTTACTTTCTTGCATTCTTGGAATAAACCCTAATTTGTTACCATATATTTTGATACATTGTAATATTATAGCAGTGGCAAAGATGCTGAGAAAATGGTATTGCATGTACATCTTGCATCTGCATTGTCTTAGTTTGAGACATTTGAGAAGTGGTTGCCAAGACAGGCTTAAATTTGCTCAAGACTTATTGAATGAAACACTTTGTGAAGAATAAAGATGGTAGGTGCAAGAGTAGGCAGGAAACCCTTCACACCACAAGGCAGGTCTGAGAGTTGAGAACACATAGGAAGAACCTCTGTGTATACATAATTCGCTCATTAGAGAAAACCTGTTACTGAAGCAGTGAGCCCACACTAGCTCCCTCAGGTATGCCAATTCATTGGCAGGAGCGGACTGGAGATTGGGGTTGAAAAGGGAACTGTGGCCTATAGTAAAGTAGTGGTAGATTCGGAAGGGCAATATCTGGAGCTGTCAGTGTCCTACACTCTCTGAGGCAGGACATATAAGTAGAGTATTTCATGAGTGATACACTCATCATTCAGCAAATCGTCTATCTACCTTTGTGGCTTTGGGATTAGAGAGCAGTTGGGTTGAAATAAAACTCTTGATGAGCTTTAGTGGAGAGAGCTATTAGAACTTTTCTTCCCTGAGTGACATGCAAGAGCTGGGAGACCAGCACCAGAAAGCATCAGAGTCTTGGAATGCTGATTCCAGGAAGAGTTTGAGAAACAGAAATCTAAAAACTTCCATTTGTAAAACTGATATCAGACCTCTGGGAGACTTCTTGCCTTTCTTTTGCTTCTAATGTTGAGACAGAGCTAAAGGATTGATACAAGTTTACAAAAGTCTGAGGAAAGGAGAGTGCAAGGAACCAGGAAACAGGAAGCTTTCATTGTGGTCCATTAGCAGGGGAACATTTAGCTTCAGAGCTGCTTTATCAATCATCAACCATAGTCAAAATTTTGCCCTCTGTTAATTACCAGGCATGTAGCACATAATGTAGACCAACTGCCAATACTAACCATCAATTAAATATAAACAAAAATAATAATGAAGACAAATATAAAGAGGTTCCTCCATAAGTAGAAGACATATGGCAAGTACATCAATGAGTAAGCTAGAATTTAGAATTGCTGGAAGAAATAAATGACACATTTGACAAAATCTTTAAGGGCTTCCCTAGTGGTTCAGATGGTAAAGAATCTGCCTGCAATGCAGGAGACCGGGGTTTGATTTCTGTGTCAGGAAGAGCCCCTGGTGAAGGAAATGGCTACCCATTCCAGTATTCTTGCCTAGAGAATTCCATGGACAGAGGAGCCTGGCGGGCTATAGCTCATAGGGTGACAAAGAGTCAGACGTGACTGAATGACTAACACTTTCACTTTAAATTCACTTAAGATGATTTGATCATAGTGCACATGCACATAATTCTGGAAACAAAATTTTTTTCTTTATTAATTTTACTTTATATAACGTATATTTGAGTAATTCTTAATCTTTCTTTCATGACACAGTGTAGTCATTGATCCATGCCTGTTTTTTGTTTGTTTTAATGTACTAGTTTTTTTGGTCAGGTTTTTTTTTGTTTTAACTCATTTATCTAAATGCAAAAAGCACCCACAAACCTACCACACAAATCAATCTTAGACCTTGATAATAACTTATGCAAATATATCGTTGCTCTTATTCCATCCACCTGGCTTCCTCTCAATGAAGTTAACATTTTTCTGAATGCAGTATTCATCATTCGCTTATCTTCTTTCTATTTTTTAAAATAAAGCTTTATTTTTTCAATGAATTTCTCTGTTTTCTTTTCATCTTGTTGGAGGAGTGGGTAATTTCCTTGGCTCTGGCTCGCTGAAGCAAAAATTTGGAGCGACGGATGTACCAGTGTTACAGCTCCGTGTTACAGCTCAGTTTTATTGGGGAAGCAGAGGAACATACATCCTCAAGGCATGAGGGCAGGCCGACCCAAAAGTCCGAAGAGAAGCCCCTGGCTCAATTTTGGCTCCTCTTTTTATGTGTTTTTTTTTTTTCCCCCTCCCCCTGAGTCTGTCTTATGTAAATTGGGCTAGCTAGGAGAGCTGCTTGTTTTACCTGAGGTTCTTACTCCAGTCTTCAGACCTGTCTTTGTTTTATTCGTGGGCTTTCCCCTTCTTTGTCTTTCAGCCACCGCCATTTTGGACTCCTTTTTCCTATTCTAGGACTTCCCTGGTGGCTCAGACAGTAAAGCTCTGTCTACCATGAGGGAGACCCGGGTTCGAGCCCTGGGTTGGGAAGATCCCCTGGAGAAGGGAATGGCAATCCACTCCAGTACTATTGCCTGGAAAATCTCATGGACAGAGGAGCCTGCTAGGCTACAGTCTATGGGGTTACAAAGAGTCAGACATGACTGACCAACTTCACTTTCACTTTCCTATTCTAGCTACCTAACAATTTTAACTAAAAATGTTTACATGCACATAAATTTTAGTAAATATGGTCTTAAGTAAATACAGCAAATGTTGGGTGTAACATTTGTCTATTGGAAATTCACAATGTACTTCCTTGTATTAATATGATGAAAACTGCAGTTTGCAAAGTCCTTTCTAATTTTGTTAAACACAATGCAACAACCTTATTACTCTAAGTGAAGCTGAATTTGGCCTCTGTACCTCAATACCAAATCAAATTTTGGAGAGAGTTTTGGATGAAGTAGAAAAGAATAACTTTATTGCTTTGCCAAGGGCTTCCCAGGTGATGTTAGTGGTAAAGAACATACCTACCAATTCAGGAAACATAAGATGTGCAGGTTCGATCCTTGGGTCAGGAAGATCCCCTGGAAAAGGAAATGGCAATCCACTTTAATATTCTTGCTTGGAGAATCCCATGGACGGAGGAACTTGGTGGACTAAAGTCCACAGGGTAGCAAAGAATTGGACATGTCTGAAGTGACTTAGCATGCACACCAGGCAAAGGGGGCCACAGCAGACTAATATCCTCAATGCTATGTGTTCTGACCTGGAGGGGGTTGTTAGGAGTAAAGTAGAGTAAAGCAAAATCATGGTTCAAAGAGGGCATGATCAGCTCATGGATATTCCTCTGGTTGGTTGACCATGAGGTAAGTTGGAGTCAGTAGCATCAGTTTATGATGTCATCATCAGAACCACTAGTCTTCTGGTTCTAATCTGTTCAGGGTCTCCATGCTTATGAACAGTATACCATTCATTTCTTTTACCATGTGGGAGTTTCATTAAATGCAAAATAACTCAAAGATATTTCTATGTATATCCCTTGAAGGGAAATTACGACTCCATCCCAAGGCTACTCTATTGTTTCTTGACTGCTGCTGCTACTAAGTCGCTTCAGTTGTGTCAGACTCTGTGTGACCCCATAGATGGCAGCCCACCAGGCTTCTCCATCCCTGGGATTCTTCAGGCAAGAATATTGGAGCGGGTTGCCGTTTCCTTCTCCAATGCCTGCAACGCATGCTAAGTCGCTTCAGTCACGTCGGATTCTGTGTGACCCCATGGACAGCAGCCCACCAGGATCCTCTGTCCGTGGGATTCTCTAGGCAAGAATACTGGAGTGGGTTGCCATTTCCTTCTCCAGTTTCTTGACTATTCCTCCCTTATCTCCATATCCCCTCCCTTCCCTAATTAACATCTATTTGAACCTGCCCCTTGGAGCTCTGGGAAGGTTATGGAGGCTTAATGAAGGCTATTTCCTCTAATCAAGAAATGGAGGACACAGAAAGCCTTTTCTGCCCAGAAACCCCACAGAGTTCTGTTCTGTGTCATAAGTACCACACTTCCTATAACAATTCCTCCTGCAAAGGCCTAGGCAACATTAGTAAATGGTGCCATTTACTTGGCTCAGTTCCTATTCTTTATGGCTTTTGCTTCAGATTTTCTCTAGCGACTTCCAGCCGCAAACTTTAATACCTTTCCTCACTCAGTAAGAAACTCTCACTTCTGACTTCAGAAAGAAAATAAATTTGTTATATATGAGTCCTGATATAGCTACATCTTCTAAACTATTTTCCTTTCCTTTTCTCTTATTAGAGTTGTCTTCAATGAGTAAAATTTTGCTTTTTTTGTACTACTGAAAACATTTCTCCTGTTATCCCAATATTATAACATTTCTTCCATGTATTCCAGAATATACAACTATAGTCTGTAGTTTAACTGTATTCAGTCATAACTTTACTCTTCTCTGGGCTTCCATTGTGGCTCAGCTGGTAAAGAATCCGCCTGCAATGCGGGAGACCTGGGTTCAATTCCTGGGTTGGGAAGATCCCCTGGAGAAGGGAAAGGCTATCCACTCCAGTATTCTGGCCTGGAGAATTTCATGGACACAGTCCCTGGGGTCGCAAAGAGTTGGACACCACTGAACGACTTTCACTTACTCTTCTTTACTGGTTGCTTCACAATGACCTAAATACATTCAGTTTTCCTTACATCTTTAAGATTCTGTTTCAACCCACGATTCTTCAGCCAGTTAACACATAGCTTTTGAGCTCTCTGTCATGTTTCAAAGAGATGGCTCTTATCTTCGTGGAATCTATGCAGTGGGAAAAATCAACAGTAAAAAATTAAAATTTGCAAATTTTATCTGTGCAAAGTCCTAAGAAAGAGAAATTATGGTGTTACAGTGACAGTTTCGGAGGAAAATTATTGGGGTTAGTATACAGATAGTCTTCTATGAGAAAGTGCATTAGTTGTTAATTAAACTTGGATCAAATTAAGTAATCAAGTGCTAAATAGACTCTGGAACTTCACCAGATTTTACACCTGGAATAGAGTTATTACAGTCAAAGCACAATGGAGTAAGGATATGCATTGCAAGCGAACCTGAGAGCTCAGGAATGATCTTTGTGTTACCATGCTGCCTTTGTCTCTAAGTCTTTAGACACCACCAGCATTAGGACAAAGCACCTCACCATGAGGAACCTCAGAGTCAGCAGGAGATAGAGTGCTTATAATGGGCTATGCATATGTGCATTTTAGCTACATAGGCAGCTTTAATCTTAAAATTCCTTCCCAACCCCCAGGCACATCCAAATCCTGGTACAAACATAAATCTACTTATAAAACAATGCAGACAGACAGATACATCTTGCTCCCAAACTACTCACAAACCCATAATTACAGGATGCCATTTTAGTTTGGCTTCAAAGAGAAAGAGGAAGATAATCATGGTGCTGCAAATACAAACAAACCTCTAGACCAAGAAGCATGTGGACTATGCCAGCAACACAGATGGGAAAATGCTGCAGGAAATGAGGAGGCTGATTTTTTCTGGGGGAAGTTGAGAAAGAAGCAACTGTTGAAAGGGAGACAATTCTTCAGTTTTTTTGAAACTCCTTTACAAAGATGTGCCAATATACTGGAGCATCTTTAAGCTACGTTGGGCACTTACTGGAAGTCAATAAGTGATAAATTATTGCCCTAATGACCTTCAAGTAGAAATTGTACAGGTAAAAGTCAAACAGTCTAAAAAATTTAATCTTAATAGAGAACACTGGGCTTTGTCCACCTCTTTTTGGAAAGAGATATTAGGTGATCAATTCAATTTACGAGTCTAGAAAATATGAATGTTAGAAAAAAAAAAGAGTTGGAAGGTAATTTCTGAGGAAATGCAAGGTTGAGGAAAATAAAACTTGTGAAGAAAAAGGCTACCTAGAATGTGTTCCTTATTGTTTACTGACTATTTTAAGAATGTTAACATCCTCAAATATGTGACTTGCAATATTTGAATATTCAAATATGAATGCTTATTCCCAAACTCTTGAAAGATGTCCAACTTCTCAAATGTTGTCAAGCTTATGTGTTTTACAATATAATTTCTTTTTAATTTGTTGTTATTTCCCAAATGAGATGTTAATAAAAACTTTGAAAATGAGGCCAAGTTAGATCAAATACCTACTTTTCCCAAGGGCTAGAAATAATAGACGTCATGGTGGAGAGGCAGGTATATTGATAGCAAAGAAAGACTGGCACTATGAAAATCATTAAGCTATAAAAAGAGCAAGTAGAATGCTCTTGCAAACTCCTTTTGTGTTCCATTAACTCCGAAGGATAAAAATGCTAATATGTATTTCTTTCAAGGGTTCAGATAGTTGTTAATTAGCTATTGGAGTATTTTTAAATGAAAATCTAGTTTCATGAGTCATATTCTACCACATGAAAAAAAGGCATGGCATAAGATGACAATGATGACAAATTGCAGGAAACAGGTGTGGAAGGAGGATGATGACATAGCAGAAGAGCATTATTTTCAATGTCAGTATTTGGCTGAATATAAGCTGCAGTGACTCTGGCTGTATATAGTGTAAAACAAGAGTATGCAGTGCAAAGGCCTAGACATAAACCTTAACTACCTACCATCTTGCGTTAACTTGCTAGTTTTTAAAATTGGATATTGCATTTTAGAAAGAAAGTTGTTATATTTAGAATTCTATAGCAACATTTTGTCTAAAATATACTGGATGCAAACTTATGTATTCATTTGCTACTCTAGACTTTGGGTCTTGTGAACTGCTTCTTCCTAGAGCAGCTGTGAAATGTATCAGAACGGTGACTGAAAGATACAGGTGTTTAGAACATTTTCGTAAGAGAGCAACTAAAGTAATTATCAAGTCAGCTTGCACAAGTGATTCTTTTGTCACTTTGTAGTAGAAATATCATCTCTTGTATTAACTGAAAATGCCATTTAAAAGTTGACCTTCACATATTAGTAAAGAGTTAAAAATATCTCCCAAACTTATCATTGATGTTAAAATTATGATTTCATCTGACAATTTTTGCATTCAGTTCAGTCACTCAGTCATGTCCGACTCTTTGCTACCCCATGAACTGCAGCACACCAGGCCTCCCTATCCATCACCAACTCCCAGAGTCCACCCAAACCCATATCTATTGAGTCGGTGATGTCATCCAACCATATCATCCTCTGTCGTCCCCTTCTCCTGCTCTCAATCTTTCCCAGCATCAGGGTCTTTTCCTATGAGTCAGCTCTTTGCATCAGGTGGCCGAAGTATTGGAGTTTCAGCTTCAACATCAGTTGTGATTGTTAAATTAAAAGAAAATTTCTAATATCAAAACAGCTTATCTCTAAACCCTTAACAAAATTTTAACTTCACCTGAAAAACTGGTTTTAAAGAGTGTAATTATAGAATTATAATCATACACAGGATCCCTGTTCACATTCATTTGTTTTTTGTTTGTTTGTTTGTTTGTTTGTTTTCTCTTTGTTTAGAGCAGTTGCATCAATACTCAGTTGCATTGGAATCCCTTGGGATGCTCTTTAAATGAACCAATATCTGAGCTCCACCCCTAATAACCAGAAACAGAATCTGTGCATATGGAATCTAAGAACTTTTCTGCTGGTGTCTACTATCTCTTTGGATGATTTTGATGTGTGGGGGAGATAGAAAACCAGAGACAAAGAAAAGTGACATACATTAATTCTTAAAAGAAAGTATTTTCTTTCAAATTCACTCTTGAAATCAAGTGAATTTTCCTTATGTAACTTTCCTCATTTATAAAGAGACTTATAAATCATTTTGGAAAACAGGTGTGGCTGGGCCATTTTGCCATTACAAGATCATATAGTAAACCTTTATTTTAAATAAATGGAGAAGTTAAGAACTGGATTCTTTAGACAGTATTTACTTATCGAAATAGCAGCTTTGCTACAGTGATATTGATTTAACGAAAGAAGTATTACTCTTTTCTTAATTGAAGAAATGTGTCATCCTAAAACTAATTTGGTGCAAATGCTTACTTGATTTTCAAATATAAATAAACTCTACTTAGTCTAAAACATATCTATCTTGTTTTTTTTTTTATTTAACATTTAATGTAACAAGCCAAAAAGTGTTTCAAATAGTATTTCAAAAGATTTTATAATGACAGTTCCCTACACAAAGCTATATTAAGGAGAAAACATTTCATGTTTCCCATAATGTAATGGGACATTTTATTACGTTTAAACAAAAAGGTTCTGGATAAATGAGATCTCCTGCTAAATAGAATCCTATTGAAAAAGCAGTAGAAACCTGTCAATAATGCCCATGAGTCCTATAAAATGTTTTTATTTCTTTCATGGTAGGTTATGCTTCATCAGATTCCTTAATCCAGGCTGCAGTTCACGTCGCCATTCTGAAACAGCTCACTGATCAGTAATTTCACTTCTAGCTGCGGCATAACGACCACAGATGCAGGTTCTTCTGGGCACTGGGATTTGTTTTGCATAAATCAAATTTTAAAAATCATTTCCAAATGAGATTAATTTACGATGGGAAAATGATTTTTCAAAGAGATATGAAACTAGGCTTGGAGTGTTTTTCTAGGTATAAGATCAAAATTGTCACTTGGTGGTTAGGGATTTTACTGAGTGAGGGGTGGGGGGGTACGGTGGGGTGGGAAATGACACTGTTGGAGAAATCAGGTGCTTTCCACATTGGCTTTAATACTTCTTTAAAATGACATTAGAAGAGAGAATGACACATTACAGATTTACTGAATTTTTCAGTCGTGCTTTAGGAGACTTGCATTTCTTTTCCATTAGGCTGAGTGGCTTAGCACAGTAAGATATAACCGAGTCTGCCCTCAAAAATGTATTACAACAAAAGTGGAGAAGGGAGGGGTATTATCTTCTAGAAGATTATTGCCATTCTCTTTTCTAGAATCAGAGTTTTTCTTTGGACTTTGTTTTCATATGCTTTTGATGAGAGAAGTCTGTGTGTGTGTTGAAACGTTTTGGTTATTTTTGTCACAGCAAGAAGATTTAAATGTTCACATATAGAATAATTCTAGAGTCTGTAAAATGTTGTTTGGCTTTAAGATTATATTGTTTAAAAAGTTTTTAGTATTTTACTAAATGGCACATATTGTTTGTATAAGGGATTCAAGTATTTTCTAAAGTAGCTGTAAAATAATAAAGCTATGAGTAATTTTTGATTAGTTTTTTT
>SJYX01014802.1:400984-417138 GCA_006410675.1 Oreotragus oreotragus | reverse complement strand
TGGGAAATAGATGGGGAAACAGTGGAAACAGTGTCAGACTTTATTTTTTGGGGCTCCAAAATCACTGCAGATGGTGACTGCAGCCATGAAATTAAAAGACGCTTACTCCTTGGAAGAAAAGTTATGACCAACCTGGATAGTATATTCAAAAGCAGAGACATTACTTTGCCGACTGAGGTCCGCCTAGTCAAGGCTATGGTTTTTCCTGTGGTCATGTATGGATGTGAAAGTTGGACTGTGAAGAAAGCTGAGCGCCGAAGAATCGATGCTTTTGAACTGTGGTGTTGGAGAAGACTCTTGAGAGTCCCTTGGACTGCAAGGAGATCACACCAGTTCATTTTGAAGGAGATCAATCCTGGGATTTCTTTGGAAGGAATGATGCTAAAGCTGAAACTCCAGTAGTTTGGCCACCTCATGCGAAGAGTTGACTCACTGGAAAAGACTCTGATGCTGGGAGGGATTGGCGGCAGGAGGAGAAGGGGACGACCAAGGATGAGATGGCTGGATGGCATCACGGACTCGATGGACGTGAGTCTGGGTGAACTCCGGGAGATGGTGATGGACAGGGAGGCCTGGCGTGCTGCGATTCATGGGGTCGCAAAGAGTCGGACACGACTGAGCGACTGAACTGAACTGAACTGAACTTGACTAAATGGACCTTGTTGACAAAGTAATGTCTCTGCTTTTGAATATGCTATCTAGGTCATAACTTTCCTTCCAAGGAGTAAGTGTCTTTTAATTTATGGTTGCAATCACCATCTTCAGTGATTTTGGAGCCCAAAAAATAAATTCTGACACTGTTTCCACTGTTTCCCCATCTATTTTCTATCAAGTGATGGGACCAGATGCCATGATCTTCATTTTCTGAATGTTGAGCTTTAAGCCAACTTTTTCACTCTCCTCCTTCACTTTCATCAAGAGGCTTTTTAGTTCCTCTTCACTTTCAGCCATAAGGGTGGTGTCATCTGCATATCTGAGGTTATTGATGTTTCTCCTGGCAATTTTGATTCTAGCTTGTGCTTCTTCCAGACCACGTTTCTCATGATGTACTCTGCATATAAGTTAAACAAAATAGAATCAGATAATATTCATAACAATTTTAAGTAGAAAGAACTAATATCACTGACGATTCTGTCACGTTAACATCCAGTTTACTTCCATATAATGCCTGTTTTAAGAAAGATATTTTGTTTACTTTGTTATGCCTCTTTTATGAGGCCAAATATATTCATATTTGTAGGCTAGAGATTTATATAATGCAATTCATTTATGTTTTTATCCAAGTCTTAAAGCCAAATTTTGAGGATATTATCTAGATTCCTAATATACTCCAACATTTCTTCAGGTTAAAAACAACACACTTCACTTTACAAATTTTCCCGTTTGCCAGATCGGTCACATGGAAGTCAGGGGAAGGAAGAGGAAATGTCTGAGGATATGTTTTTTGTCTCCCCCACACTTAGTGTATATGAAATTCACATTGGTGATGTAATAAAACAGATAGGTGTTAAATGAATTGAGAGATTTGGATTGACATATATACATTACCATCTGTAAAACAGATGGCCAGTGGGAACCTGCTGTATAGCATGTGGAGTTCAGCCTGGTCTCTGTGATAACCCAGATGGGTAGAACTGGGAGACAGTGTGGTCAAAGAGGGAGGGGATATATGTATAATTATAACTGATATGATATAAAACAGTCATGTCTAAAATTTGCTTTTAGTGATTTTTCTCTGAATTACAAATAATACAATGAATTTGTATTTTATTTTTAAAGTTACAGAAAAGCATCAAGGTTCTTTTTTGACTACTTTGGTGTCTCCATTTTTAGTATTAAATGTATAGATACATGGCAACATTAGGAAATAGGGACAGAAAGGAAGAAAAAACACATGAGAAATTTAAAAATCCATCTAGCAAAGGCTAAATGAATTTCTATCACTACTGAACCATTAGTTTAGTAACTAATGACTAAATGATGTTCCTGTAAGAAGCAAATAGATAAATAACTAAAAGGCTACAATTAAAAGCAATGGTTAATATACTTTGAAATATAGTGATCATATTATTAACTTATTTGGTTCTTTTAATGTTATCTTAAAATATATAACCTGCCTCACGAGGTCAGCAGTCACAAAAGAATATCATGCTTTGGATGGTTACTTCATTAAACATATCTTCTGTCTCTCTGAACCCAAAAGTGATGTAAATTTCAAATAGTCTATGTGTCACAGCGATAATACTGTGTATGCACCATGTTTTCCTCTTCGTGGGTATAGAGCAGGGTGACATTTTCTAGCATTCCATGTGACTAATCTAGCAAATGGAATAAAATCACATTTGAACCACAGATGTGCTTCCTACAGATCTCTCATCTCTGCACCAGTGAACACAGATCATCTTTTAAATTGTCAGAGGATTTATACAGCACCCTGAATCTCTGAGAGAATCACGTGAAGTAGAGTGGCACCTCCTGCATCCACCCATCCAGCAGAATGGAATATATGGAATGAGTGATAAGTACATTTTTCCTGCATTGGGTCAATGAGCTTTAATTGGCCATCAGAGCACAAACTAGGCTACCTAACTTATATAGCACGTAGCCCAAACATATTCCTCAAATTAAGTAAAAAAGCCAACTAATAGCATTTCTGTTATACTGTAAAAATGAAAAAAATCACCGAATCTGAGTGTGTTAATGTCAGTTCCTCAATTGTAACAAAATGTCACACTAGTTGGAGATGTTGATAATGGAAAAGATAAGTCAATATTGGAGACATGAGTAAATGGGAAATCTCTGTCTTCCATTCAATTCTTCTCTGAACCTACAGCTGATCTAAAAAATAAAACAGTAGAAAGATTATTTTAATAACCTTTAAATAAAAAAATTTAATTTATTCAAATAATCTTTAAATAAAAATTTTAATAAAAAATTTTAATAATCTTTACAAATAAAGCTTATAGAAAATATTTATTAAGGTTCATAAATTTTAAATTTAGGGACTATCATTTATAATATTTTAATTGCTTTTTAATTGTTAATGACAATTATTGGTTTATTCCTAATTTTACAAGCTATACATGTTTATTGCTGACAACTAGAAATACATAAAAGCATAAAGTAAAAAGTAAAAGTTACCCACAGTCCCCAATCCCCAGAAAAGAATCACTATTAGCATTTTGATTTCAATTGATTTTTATACTTACTAAGTAATTTTAAAATTTCTATGTTATTAAATATTCTAATGAAATTTACCCTTACATAGTTTTAAAAATTATATTGATGTATTAAAATTTCCTGATAGATATTTAACTTTATTAACATTTCTTGCTGCTTTACAAAATGCCAAAATGAAGTTGTGTATATTCTCTGTGAATACATGTCATTATATTTACAGTAAGAGTTATTATAATAAAATTTAAGAAGCAGTTTAAATACTTAGGTACACTGTTCTCTTAGGCAAATATGCTCATTATGTAAGTTGTTTTCATGATCAATTATAATACAGTCATACTTCAATAATATGCAACTAGTCTATTTTTATTTTTTGAGAAATATCATATGTCTCACATTTTTTACTATTAATTCCATATTACCATTAATAGCATTTACATTAACCAAATGTGACTTCTAAGTAATGTCTACTTGTCACTAACAACACCCAAAAATATATCACTAACTGTTCTATTTTACAGTGATTATATAAATCATGAATGGTGTTGTTTTTCAATATTATTTTCAAAGCAGATCCATTTCAGATAAAACATCTTTAATTAATCAACTCTATAAAGAACTCGATACAAACACCCAAGTAAAGAACATAGTTCATCCTCTCACTCAAAAGCCAATCTCCAAAATAATAAACAGAGAAAATCCTCAGTGACATCACCAACCCTGGCAAATTCTGAGGCATGATTGTCAGATACTGTGAAATGTAGGATGAAGTAAAAGTAGTTGATAAAAATTGGCATCTGGTTCTTCAAAATCTGAGAGCAGAAATTTTTCTAAACATAGATTTTTATAATACTGATAAGCCATTCCAAATGATCTTTTGATTAGAGTGATGATATCCAGAAGGAATAAACTAAGAATTTATTGTAGAGATCATATTCAACAGGCTGAAGAGGCAGGGGGTTTAGTTGCTATTTTATTATCAACTACCCAGGCTCTTAGCAAAGGCAGACTATCAGATGAGAAGCGGGGAGAGGCAGGAAGCAGTGTAATCATAAAGCACTAACCTTGAATGGGCTTGCTTTCAGCCACCACATCATTTTGAATGCTGTTGAAAATAAAGGGAAGACAAATCCTTTCAAGCCACATAAAACTTGTACTTTTGTCTAAAACATGCTTAAGATTCAAGTTGAAAGCTAAAACTAAAACACAAATAAAAAAGCTCAAAGTTTATAAATTTTGTTTATCCCTAAAACAAGGAAATGTGTGCATGCTCAGTCATGTCCAAGTCTTTGTGACCATGGACTGAAGTCATCCAGGCCCCTCTGTCTATGGGACAGGCAAGAATACTGGAGTGGGCAGCCATTTCCTACTTCAGGGTATCTTCCCAACCCACTGATCAAACCCACGGTCTCTTGCCTCTCCTGCATTGGCAGGTGGATTCTTCACCCCTGCATCACCTGGGTAGCCCATTCCAAAACAGGAGTTCTTTATAAATGCAATTGCACAGTGCAAAAAGTGCAATAACCACAAAGGAAGCTCATGGTGCTTATTACGGGTTCAGTTTTGTTCCCTGAATAGATGTACCAGACTCCTCTGTCCATGGGGATTCTCCAGGCAAGAATACTGGAGTGGGTTGTCATGGCCTCCTGCAGGGTGTCTTCCCAAAGGAGGGACTGAACCCACGTCTCCCACACCGCAGCCGATTCTTTACCATCTAAGCCACCAGGGAAGCCCCCTAACCTCTGAAATGTGACCTTATTTGGAAATAGGATCATTAAAATATAATTAGTTATGAGGAGGTCATACATACTGAGATAGCATGGCCCTTAACCCAGTATGTCTGGTGTCCTTACAGGAGTAAAGTGACCTGAAAGCCCAGAAACACCAGAGGTTCCACCATATGATAAGAGCAGAGACTGAAGTGAAAGTGAAAGTTGCTCAGTCGTGTCCAGCTCTGTGATCCCCTGGACTATACAGTTCATGGAATTCTCCAAGCCAGAATACTGGAGTGGGTAACTGTTCCTTTTTCCAGGATATCTTCCCAACCCAAGGATCGAATCAGGTCTCCCACATTGCAGGTGGATTCTTTAGCAGGAAAGCTCATGAATACTGAGTGGGTAACCTATACCTTCTCCAGCGGATCTTTCCGACCTAAGGATCCAACCGGAGTTTGCTGCATTGCGGGTGGATTCTTTACCAGTGGAGGTACCAGGGATACCCAGAGATTGAAGCGCTGAACTGCAAACCAACAAATGTCAAGGATTGACGATTACCACCAGGTGGCGCAGTGGAAAAGATTCCGCTTGTCAGTGCAGGAGATGTGGGCTTGATCTCTGGGTCAGGAAGATCTCCTGCAGTAGGAAATGGCAACCCACTCCAGTATTGTTGCTTGGAAAATTCCATGGACAGAGGAGCCTGGTGGGCTACAGTCTATGGGGTCGCAAAGAGTCGGACATGACTGAACGACTAAGCACAGACGGAGGCACCAGCAGTTAGGTGGAATAAAGGAAGCCTCTCCCTTACAGTTCCAGATGAGACGTAGTTCTGTGGATAGCCTTTGGCACTTCTAACCTCCAGAACCTTGAGAAAATAAATGTTTGTTGTTTTCTTAGCCACCTGGGTGTGTGGTACTTTGTTAGAGCAGTACTAGGAAGCTAATACAGGACATACACATACAATTTTTTGTAAAATGAGAAAACATAGAAAATAAAAAAAATTAGTAACATCTAATTAAAATTAATTATACATCTTTATGTTCTCAAATAAATGCACTTACAAGAGATACTTCCATTAATTTCAATAAACTACAAAACAATAGAAATGTAAAAGTATTTAAAACCAAGTAAATCATATTTTCCCTTTTGGAGAGAAAGAGTGGGGAGAAGAGAAAAATCCATCATACTTAGCGAAGTCTATTTCTTCTTAAGGAGTTGAGTGAAAGTTACGGTTAGAAATGAAGAGATAAGAAATGAAAAAAGACAACATCGAAGACGCGGGAAAAAAAAGACACCTTCTTCTTGAAAAACTGTTTGGAGGACTTTCTAAAAATGGTGCCCTGGGCAAACAAGCAACAGACTAAGCTGCACTCAATTGTGATTTTAAAAAAATCTACATATATATATATATATATATGTATATTACTAGAAGCCTGATTCTGAGAAATCAACAAAAACAACCCATTAAAGGAAGTAGAGTCTTCTCATCTATCTTCTCTTTAAAATTAATCTAAGAAAAATAAAATATTATAAGAATCTACTTCTCCTCATGATTCTAAGTAACTTTTGCATTTATTCATTTCCAAAATCACTATGTTGTTATTCTCAAAGGTGTTATTTCCTAAACGAATCAATCCAAATGGGTGCAATGACCTGTTAGTCTGAAAATACTTATTAAAATAGCAATTAACTCTGCATAATTTTAGAAACATTTAAACTGATAATTAAGGATCTGTTGACTAGCTCTGGAAGTTCAGTGGTAGGTCGAGATTAGAGTATTTGCTAAGCCTAATCAGGCCATTTTATAATCCATCATATTTATACTTCGGGGACTATTTTCCTTATTCACATGTTGAATTAAATGCTACTGAAGTCATTAGCTATGTCAGCTAGTTTTTCAACTTGCTAATTGTGTGCAGTATCCTAATTAACATGTCTATAAAAATGTGCTGCTCTATTGTTTCTACTTCTTTAACAGAAAGTTTCCCCATTAATAAAATTAAAGTGTTATCCAAAAATTGAATATAATTAAGCTATTTACAGATTTGATTTTAAATCTTCTTTAGCCTTTTTTAAAATAACTTTTTGGATTATTTTTTGAGAGCAGTCTTTCTTTTCATTGCTTTTGTATTTGTTTATTTTAATGTTTAGAGGAAGATTCCATTGCCGATTAACAAGTTCATTAATTAATTTACTCATTTCACAGTTGTTTATTATACCTCTTCAATATTGCCAGCGTTGATTTTAGTACAGAGAATCACAAATAAACACCATATGATTTCTTCTCTCAAAGAGCTCAGAATCAGCTAATTGTTAAATAAAGGTAAACATGAGTTGTTATGTTGTGATTGTAAAGGAGCATTAACTGCCTGTGATTAAGGAAGATTGCCTTAAAGAGGTAATTCTTGATCTGAATTTAGAGTTATTATGGTGTTGTTTAGTGGCTCTGTTTTGTCCGACGTTTTGTGACCCCCTGGAGTGTAGACTGCCAAGCTCCTCTGTCCATGGGATTTCCCCGGGCAAGAATACTGGTTGGGTTGCCGTTTCCTACTCCAGGACAGTTTACTGACCCAGGGATGAAATCTGACTCTCCTGCAAGTCTTCTGCATTGCAGGCAGATTCATAACTGCTGAGCCCACACAAGGGAAGCCCCAGAAATAAATTACGGCATCTTTTGATCATTTGTTATTGCTAACTATGGGATATAAATGAGATTATTTTGAGAGTCTATAGCAAATAGACACACAGGACACTATAGGACATTCTGGGGTTTATAGGCAGCCACCCCAAAACATTAAATAAGTAAATATCATATAGATTTACAGTTTGTTAATATAACTTTGATCAATCAGTGCTAGCATAATTGAAGAAATTGAAACTAAGATGGTCATAGTAATGAAATGACTATATTGTAGTTGCAGGTCCACAAATCAACATTCTGAAAATAGAGTAAAAAGGTCCACAAATCAACATTCTGAAAATAGAGTAAAAAGGAGGTAATTAATGTAATGAAATTTTAGTGAGGAAATGGAGGAGTTGACAAAGATAATACCCAACCAAATTGGTATAGTTGAAATCATGCGTAAATAAATAGATTTCAGGATGCATATGTTATTAATAAAAATAGTAATAACACCAGTACTGCTAATAATATAAGCTAGCACTACTTTGTGATTATATACTGCTGCTGCTGCTAAGTCGCTTCAGTCGTGTTCAACTCTGTGAGATCCCATAGATGGAAGCCCACCAGGCTCCCCCATCCCTAGGATTCTCCAGCCAAGAATGCTGGAATGGGTTGCCATTTCCTTCTCCAATGCATGAAAGTGATAAGTGAAAGGGAAGTCGTTCAGTCGTGTCTGACTTTTAGCGACCCCATGGACTGCAGCCTACCAGGCTCCTCCATCCATGGGATTTTCCAGGCAAGAGTACTGGAGTGGGGTGCTATTGCCTTCTCCGGATTATATGCTGGACAAGGTAATAACCATTGTACAATATTTTGAAAATATTAAAAATCACTAAATACATACTCATGATAACTCTACAAATTTTAAATATATGTTCATTTAGCAATCATTTTGCAATTAAAATGTCATTGAAATTTAAAGTGTTAGTCACTTAGTCATGTCTGACTCTTTGCAGCCCCATGGACTATAGCCTGCCAGGCTCCTCTGTCCATGGGATCCTCCAGGCAAGAATACTGGAGTGGGTAGCCATTTCCTTCTTCAGGGGATCTTCCCAACCCGGGGTCAAACCCAGGTCTCCTGCACTGCAGGCAGATTCTTTACCATCTGAACCACGAGGGAAGCCCCCAAGAGTCATTAATCTTAAAATATTGTTTATTGATCTTTAAGCTGAGTTTATGAGGGCTTTTTTCAGGTGGGCTTTATTTTTACTTAAATATGATAAGCCCAATTATAGTCACTATGACTAAAAACATGGTGTAACAGTACTTTTTTCAGTGAGCAACTGATGAGGTGTAGTCATGTTTAAAGGTTAAGAAACAAGTGTTGAACAAAATACTAAATACACGTTTCCGTGGTGGCCCAGACAGTAAAGCGTCTGTCTACAATGAGGGAGAGCCGGGTTCGATCCCTGGGTTGGGAAGATGCCCTGGAGAAGGAAATGACAATCCACTCCAGGACTATTGCCTGGAAAGTCCCATGGACAGAGGAGCCTGGTAGGCTACAGTCCATGGGGTCGCAAAGAGTTGGACACGACTGAGCGACTTCACTTCACTTCAAGAGAAACTCCAGTTACAGCAAAGAAAATACATCTTCTTGGTTAGTGGAAGAATAGAAAATGTTCATTACAGAACTATCAAAGCTTCATTTATAAGGTGAAAATGGCTGAGAAAAGCACACTTTAAAATTAATGATCACTGACTTAAAGTAGCCCTCAGCGGTCATTGTGTATTTTCCTATTCTAGTTACCCCTCCCCACTCTCCTAGGTAATAATTCTATTCCTCTACTCTTTCTGCAATTCTCCTCACCCTCCTCAGTCTCAGGTGAATGGCCTTGTTTCATATTTAACTGAGAAAAAAAAATTCAGTCAATGAAGAGTATTCCCACAATTGCCTGGAAAATCCCCTAGACAGAGGAGCCTGGTAGGCTACAGTCCATGGGGTCTCAAAGAGTCCGACACGACTGAGCAGCTTCACTATATCACTATAGTAACATATATACAGTCAATATATATAATCAATCAATGTTATATATGGTATATATAATCAGTTATCTTCTGATTTGCTGTTGAATCATCTCCAAGCATTCTTTTAATTCTCATATTCCCTTAATATGTCCTTTTCTGTGTCACAAACTCCAACTTTCAATTATTAGTTTAAATTGTAGTAAATGACACAGTTAATTATGTTCTCCTGGCTTTTGTTCTTAAATACACTATTCTTGCTGTTTTCTTTGGATCATTTTCTGTTTCAATTGCAAAACTTAGTGCTCATCTCTAGATCTTGAAATTGTAGTGTCTGAAGGATCTATTCCTGAATCTTTTTCACTGTAGAGAAATCTCTTTGCTTTCTTACTGACTTCAACTTCCATCATGTCTCCAAATACCATCTACATAACTACTTCTTTTTCGCTCACTCATCTAACTAATTGCCCAAATTTCATCTCTACTTAGATATCTAATGTTCAAACTTAACACGTTTCAAATCAGTTTCTAGTCTATCTCAAACCTTACTCTGAATAAATAAAGCTGCCTCTGTCAGGTTCCTTCTCTTTATCAAAGCCAACTCTTTCCTTCTATTGCTTAGACTGAAAATTGGAATTATTTTATTCTTTTTCTCACATCCACTTCCTGTGCAAATTCTTTTCCTCCAAAATACATCTAGGATCTGCTACTTCTTTGTTTTAAGCTATTGCTGTGTCTAACCAACCTTTATCTCTCACTTTTATTCTTTAATATCTCTTAACCAATGTTTATTATAATCTTGTTTTATTTTATTTTTTGGTGAAGCTGATCTCTTTGATGTAACTTTTGCCCTTCTCTTAAATTTATTTTCACAAAGCAGTTAGGGTGATCTTGTTGAATTTAAGACAGATCCAAACGACTGAGTGAACTGTTGAAGTTTTTCGTTTTCTGAATGTGAAAGCAAAATTCTTGCAAGGCTTTTCAAGACTTCACGGGATCTTCTATCTTGTACGTGCGTTGCCTTCTTGGTCTTCTTAAACCCAGAAATCATGTTTATAGCTGAGAGCATGTCTACCTGAACATTTCTCATTCCAAGTTTAAACAAGGTACACTTGCTTATCCTTTAGTGCTTACTTAAACATCACCTTCTCAGTAAAGCATTTTTGAGAATGTTGTAAAAAATTGAAAACTTCTTCCCACCCCCAACATTTCAAATTTCTCTTCTGTGCTTTATTTTCCTTCTCATATTTATAGCTCCTTTATTCACTATGTATTTTAGTTAATTAGGTTTTTCATATATATATTTATCATCTATTTCCTTCTGAGAGCTGCTCTATACCTGGTATCTTCACATAAAGGTTAGTCTTCACATAAAGAACATACACAATATATATTGTTAAATAAATGAATGGTTACATGTGTTAGGGAATATTTTAAGCTTGAGAAATGCAATTATACAGCTTGTTCATATGTCACATTAACAAATTTAATTCTAAAATCTGCTGTGTTTAGAAATATATAAAAAAAGAAACACAGAAAAGAAGGATAAATGAAAGAAAGCACAAAGGAAAAAATTAGAAAGGGAATAGGCTTTACTGGGATAAAGCCAGTGATCTTTTCAAACGTTACCATTATTTACCTTAAAACCTTCGCTTGCTTCCCAGGGCACTTAGGATAAAATCCAAACCGTACATACAGCCTGGCTTGCAAATTTATTCAGAATGTGCTTCTTCCTGATATCACCACTTCACCACATGTCACTAGGTTTAAGCCACCAGTCTTTAAGATACATATATTTCATGTCTACTCAGTCAAGTCCATGTCCTCCTGGGTCAAGGTTAAATGTCATTCCTTGGGAAGTCTTTCCTCACTACACAATTTGAAAAACTCACCTAAGAGCTCTATGCTCTAACACTCTGCTATATTTCTCTCATGATCTGCTAATTTATTATATTTTTATTTATTGTCTATCTCAGTTAAGTAGAATTTGATCTCTATGAGAACTAATTGTACCTATTAACGAATGGACCCATTGTCCAGTTCAACCTAATTAGCTGAAAGAATCTATGTCTTGAATCTACTTGAAGGAAAGAGCCTACATATCACCCCACCTCCCAACTGTGTCCAACCACCTTGATGATTAGAAGAAGCAGAAGTGCATTGCTGAATAGTAGAAAATATGAGAACGGTGGACAGAGGAAACCTTTTTTTACTGAGACAGTATACATTTCTGATCATAAATCCTGGTGTGCTAGAAATTGCACTTTCTTTATTCTCCTCAAATCAACTATGATGCTTAACTGCTATTTTTGTAAGAAAATACATTCTTATTCCCTCCCACCTGACTTCAGAATGACTGTGTGGAACATGACCTGTTTGTAAGTTACAGGATTCCAATATTTAGTTTTGTACTTACAATAAAAGAAAACATCAGAAAGAGTTTCGCATTATTGCACATTTAATTTTGATATAAAGCATGTAAATCATTTTGGCCTTGGAAAATCTAGACAGGGAGAATGAAGAGCATTAAGGTGTGTTGATTAAGTTGTTATACTGTAGTTCTAGTATCGACTATTTGCAGCATAAATGGAAAATGAATACAATTCATGTGTATTCATGATAATTGCCCAAAAGAAACTGGCTCTGAGTTTATAAAGGTGTTTCTATTCACAGCAAAAATAATGATGAAACATTTTAGATACTATTTGTGCCTATGCCTTGTAATACCAGTTATTTTAAAACTCAAATGTTTTAGTATGTCTGGTATCTGCCTAAAAGCATGAGGGAAATCTCAGAAATATCAAATAATACCATACTTTCTGAATAAAAGAACTCTCTTATATAAAGCATTTACCATTCAATACAGAAATACAAAAGAATTTTGAAATTTCAAATGGAAGTCTATTTGAAACTGGAAGAAAAATCACACAAGTATATTTTTTTCTCAACAATAAGTTTACAGTATAAATACACTCTGGTCTATTTTGGGACTCACTTATATTATAATTTACATCTTTTCCTTTTATGTCCAGTTTTTCTAGCTAGTCCTAGTGGTCTGTGATTGAAATATATAATTGTTTATTTTGACCTGTTTTAAATGCATACTTGAATAACAGAACACCAAATCACCTAACAGCGATAGTGATCATGTTATGAAAGAATGTATTTTCTTAGGAAGGGATGCTTTGAGAAAAAAACAGTATAAGAGTACTTGTGAATTTGAGTTAGGAAAGTGGTTGATATATTCTGCATCTATATTGCGACTTGTGTATAGAAGTATCCAGTTATAGACAATACACAGTTATACACAGAAGGTTGCTAAGCCAACTCAGAAAGAGACTGCTCACCACTGTTTTCTATCCACTCTGGTTTGTACGTAAGTCTGTATCAGAAGGCACTGGTTGAGACATTCTTGCTAGGTCTATGGTTTATGAGGTCATTTCCACCTGTAATAATAATAATAACAAAAAATCCAAGAATGGGTCTCAATACCGCTGCAATCCATTAGTCATGATAGTATTCACTGCCTTTCTCATCTGTTCCCCTATGGCCAGCACAGAAACCTTGATCTCACCCTGTGTCCCCTTGTTCTAATTGCCTTATTTCTATTAGACTTTTCCCCTCAAAAATCCATGACTCTCCTTCATTCCAGTGGTAGTTCATCACCAATAGAGAGCATATCTGAATTTGTCCCTGAAACTCTAGCATTCATTTTGGTACTATCCACTTCTGTAGCTTATGGTGACATTTATGCTACATGTGAATGACTGCCCTAGACTTTCTACAAACTAAGAGTTGAGGCCATTGCAACCTCTAATTCCTCACCTTGCACAAAAATGCACTGCATTTCTCTTTCAAGGCATGTCAGCTGTTGAGTGGTCAGTTATTTCCCAATCATTGCTTTTTCCAAAAAAACATTTCTCACTTTTAGGGTCCACCTACCGTTATTCATCCATTCTGTCAAGAACTAGGAATTACTTGAACCTATATCTCCCTGCATTGCAACACAAATACAAAACCTCAAAATTAGTCCTGAAATAGGCATTTTTTATATTCTTTCTTATATCATCCATAGACTAAAGTTGCAATTACTAAAGTTTCAGTTCCTGCAAAAATGACAGGAAATTTCAGGTAGAGATGTTTTTTCTGGGTGGTATCAAAAGGTATCACAAGCAATCAGCTTTCTATCTTGCAAGTCAGAAACAGAGACATTTAATACATAGTTCAGTTAATTTCACTTTCTGTTACACATAAAAAGAACTTTGAATAATTACTTAATAGAAGCCTGGAGTTAGTGACCTCAGGGTTGGTTCAGTGGCTTAATGATGTCATCAAAGACTCATTTTTATTTGAATACTCTCTCTACCTCAGTATATTAATTTCGGATCCATGACATATATATATACATATATAGAAGAAAAGAAGCTGCTATGGAGCAAAAATTCTTAAACTTTTAGAAAGAAAACATTATCATATTTTTAAATAGATAAGGATTGTGCCGGGAGAAGGAAGAAAAGTAAAGGAAAAGGAAGAGACGACTGGGAATAGGGACTTGAATGGAGAAGGGTACTAATGGAATCCTCAGTGTGATAAGGGCCAGATAGCAGAATGGAAGAGCTTCCAGGGATGAAATGCCTTTGAATGTGTGAACACCCTCACCTCCTTCTAAATGATCACCTATGAAAAAGCTGCCATTCAACTGCTCTCTTGATATATGTTAACACCATTCCTACTAGGATCAGGGAGCCTGGTTAAGTTTCAGCTTTTAAGGAGCATGAAAAGAAATACCCACTTCTAACTAAAGTGGGATGGAACAAGTTAGATAGGACTTTAGACTAGCAGTGAACTCATGGGTGGTATTATATTTTGGACACTGGGTTATTATTTTTAGTAAATCTAAGTGAAATGTTGTCATTGTCATAGGCATAAAAATATCTTTAAATCTCTCTGAGCTTTAATTTAAGATGGATATTAAATAAGTAATAAACATTTAGTCACTCAGTCATGTCAAACTCTTTGCAGCTTCATGGCCTGTAGCCTGGCAGGCTCTTCTGTCCATGGGATGTTTCGGGCAAGAATACTAGAGTGAGTTGCCATTTCCTTCTTTAGGGGAATCTGCCCTACCCAACAACACACCCTCTTCCAACAACACAAGAGAAGACTCTACACATGGACATCACCAGTTGGTCAACACCGAAATCAGACCGATTATATTCTGTGCAGCCAGAGACAGAGAAGCTCTATACAGTCAACAAAAACAAGACCAGGAGCTGACTGTGGCTCAGATCATGAACTCCTTATTACCAAATTCAGACTTAAATTGAAGAAAGCAGGGAAAACCGCTAGACCATTCAGGTATGACCTAAATCAAATCCCTTATGATTATACAGTGGAAGTGAGAAATAGATTTAAGGGCCTAGATCTGATAGATAGAGTGCCTGATGAACTATGGAATGGGGTTCGTGACATTGTATAGGAGACAGGGATCAAGACCATCCCCATGGAAAATAAATGCAAAAAAGAAAAATGGCTGTCTGGGGAGGCCTTACAAATAGCTGTGAAAAGAAGAGAGGTGAAAAGCAAAGGAGAAAGGAAAGATATAAACTTCTGAATGCAGAGTTCCAAAGAATAGCAAGAAGAGATAAGAAAGCCTTCTTTAGCGATCAGTGCAAAGAAATAGAGGAAAAGAACAGAATGGGAAAGATTAGAGATCTCTTCAAGAAAATTAGAGATACCAAGGGAACTTTTCATGCAAAGATGGGCTCGATAAAGGACAGAAATAGTATGGACCTAACAGAAGCAGAAGATATTAGGAAGAGGTGGCAAAAATACACGGAAGAACTGTACAAAAAATATCTTCATGACCCAGATAATAGTAATGATGTGATCACTAATCTAGAACCAGACATCCTGGAGTGTGAAGTCAAGTGGGTCTTAGAAAGCATCACTATGAACAAAGCTAGTGGAGGTAATGGAATTCCAATGGAGCTATTTCAAATCCTCAAAGATGATGCTGTGAAAGTGTTGCACTCAATATGCCAGCAAATTTGGAAAACTCAGCAGTGGCCACAGGACTGGAAAAGGTCAGTTTTCATTCCAATTCCAAAGAAGGGCAATGCCAAAGAATGCTCAAACTACCACACAATTGCACTCATCTCACACGCTAGTAAAGTAATGCTCAAAATTCTCCAAGCCAGGCTTCAGCAATATGTGAACCGTGAACTCCCTGATGTTCAAGCTGGTTTTAGAACAGGCAGAGGAACCAGAGATCAAATTGCCAACATCCACTGGATCATGGAGAAAGCAAGAGAGTTCCAGAAAAACATCTATTTCTGCTTTATTGACTATGCCAAAGCCTTTGACTGTGTGGATCACAATAAACTGTGGAAAATTCTTTAAGAGATGGGAATACCAGACCATCTGACCTGCCTCTTGAGAAATCTGTATGGAGGTCAGGAAGCAACAGTTAGAACTGGACATGGAAAAACAGACTGGTTCCAAATAGGAAAAGGAGTGTGTCAAGGCTGTATATTGTAACACTGCTTGTTTAACTTCTATGCAGAGTACATCATGAGAAACGTTGGACTGGAAGAAACACAAGCTGGAATCAAGATTGC
>SJYX01014802.1:356397-390608 GCA_006410675.1 Oreotragus oreotragus | reverse complement strand
TTTTTTTTTTAATATTTTTTTTCCTTCTAGATTAGAAAAACATGTAAATGGGGCTGTACTTTCTTTCCTACTCTCTTTATTTTAATCTAAGCTGTAAAAGATGCCAATAGGTTGATTTTCCATTAGAAATGTTGCCATGTCCTGAAAAAAATTAAAAAGGCAAGGGGTAGACAATTTGTTTCATCATAGATAAAAATGACATTTTACATTAGAATTTGGCATGTGAACTATTCAGAAAAATTTGAAGTTTTTCTCTTTTTTTTGTAATATTTAAGTACAGCTTTAATATCTAATTACCAAGAGATGGATATTAGTTTAAAAAATGGGGCAAAGTCATTCATATCAATGTATGGCAAGAGCTATCACAATGTTATAAAGTAATTAGCCTTCAGTTAAAATTAATTAATTAATTTTTTTAAAGTAAAAAAAGATTGTGGGGATAAAACATTTGAGAGATGTGATGTCAAAACTCTAATAAATAAATACACTGCAAAAAAGGAGAACAGGACGAAATCAATCCTGTCACTTAATATATGCCCCCAAAGTGAAATAAGACTTGAATACCCCAGTATACGTATCTCTTTCCTCTCCCTGAAAAAGTGCATCTTCTCTTCTCATTTAAAAAAAAAACTATTAAAAATTTATTTATTTTCTTTTTTTTAATTTAAATTTTCTTTTTTTACTTTACAATACTGTGTTGGTTTTGCCATACACTGACATGAATCCACCACAGGTGTATGTGAGTTCCCAACCCTGAACCCCCCTCCCACCACCCTCCCCATATCATCTCTCTGGGTCATCCCAGTCACAGTTCACTTGAGTTGGTGGTAAATACATGGACATGGTGGAAAGGGAGGAATTTAAAGCTATGTGATTGAAATGAACCAAGACAATTTGTAAGCTACTCAACTTAATATTTCTGTTGTTGTCAAACCACATTTTCCTAAGATGCTCTTTACTTCATTGTCAGTGCCTGTGTGAACGCCCTTCACTGACGCCCTCTTCAGTGAGGCTGCTTCACAATGTGTACCATGTGACTGCTCTGCTCACCAAGCTTCAGTTTTCACTTTCTGTTTTCCCACTTCTCATAATCAATCTGAATCTGAGTTAAAGTTTATTGCCAGAAAAATAAATATGATAAAAAAAACAATTACTGGCAATTTATTTTTCCATTTGATATATATTGAGCCTGCCTTATCGTTTTCTAATTTATTAAGGCAAAATTTATTCAAATACCTTAGAAAGACTGCATAAGCACCTTCTTTTTTTGGTAAATTTGTATCCTGGGGTCTGAAAGACTCCACATTAAATGGATTGAAGCCATTTAATCATTTACCTGATTCCACATCATTTAAAGGAATGTCTTTGGGTGTAGCTCTAGGCAAATAAAATTAATGAAGTTAACTTGGATTGATATTACATAACTGTGAACTAGAAGCTGAGACAAATGCCTGTTTCTAGTTACAGGCCTCAAAAAACATTTTATTTGGAGGAGAAAGACGGAACTACTGTGTGAGCCCTTTGAATTTTCACATAATTTAATTTTCTCTGACAAAATCTTCATGCCATGTGGGCATCTCATATTACCTAGGCTGATATAAAGCATCAGATGGTTGTTCATCTTTTAAAGTCATCTAAAGGAGCAAGGACACTTTGTTAATTTTCTGTAACATATAATAAATATAGGCATCATTGGAAAATACTTTACTGTAAGTGAACGTCATTCAGTTGTATCTGACTCTTTATGACCCTATGGACTGTAGCCTGCCGGGATTCTCTGTTCATGAGATTTCCCAGGCAAGAATATCGAAGTGGGTTACCATTCCCTTCTCCAGGTGATTTTCCCGACTCCGGGATGGAACCCATGTCTCTTGCATCTCTTGCATTGCAGGCTGATTATTTACCATCTAGTCCACTGAGGAATAGTTTTTATTTTGTGTTATTTATCCATTAAGGGAAAAACATGACAAAAAATAAAAATAGATATTTGTATCGTTTGTTTTTCAAATGCAATCTTTTGTTGGGTTGGACTAAGAAAGTGAGAGAAATGGCTTTTCATATAAGAACAAAAATGATTAAACTTTCTGTTGCTTAATTATTGATATTTTTCACTCCAAAGCATCACAATTACAGATATCCCTTTTCCTTGGTAGTGATTTAGGTACAGTTTACAGATAATAACTGTCGAGAAAAAGCTTTTATACCTTTTTAAAAACTTCTATATACATCTTTTTGCAAAGTTTTGGGTTCAGAACGAAAGCAAGTGGAAGGTACAGATATAACCCATACATGCCATGTCGCCACAAGCACAGAGACTCCTTTATTATTAAATCCCCTATCAGAGGTAAATTTTTGATAATTGATGAACCTACATTAACACATAATAATCATCCAAAGTTCATAGTTCACATTATGAGTAATTCCTGATGTAGATTCCATGGATTTAGACAAATATGTATGCAATACTTTCAACATCATGATATCATATACAGTACTCTTACTTCTTAGAAGGAAAGTTATGACCAACCTAGATAGTGTATTCAAAGGCAGAGACATTACTTTGCCGACTAAGGTCCGTCTAGTCAAGGCTATGGTTTTTCCAGTGGTCATGTATGGATGTGAGAGTTGGACTGTGAAGAAAGCTGAGCGCCAAATAATTGATGGTTTTGAACTGTGGTGTTGGAGAAGACTCTTGAGAGTCCCTTGGACTGCAAGGAGATCCAACCAGTCCATTCTGAAGGAGATCAGCCCTGGGTGTTCTTCGGAAGGAATGATGCTAAAGCTGAAACTCCAGTACTTTGGCCACCTCATGTGAAGAGTTGACTCATGGATAAAGACTCTGATGCTGGGAGGGATTGGGGGCAGGAGGAGAAGGGGACGACAGAGGATGAGATGGCTTGATGGCATTACCAACTCGATGCACATGAGTTTGGGTGAACTCCAGGAGTTGGTGATGGACAAGGAAGCCTGGCATGCTGCAATTCATGGAGTTGCAAAGAGTCAGCCCTGACTGAACGACTGAACTGAAATGAACTGAACACTCACTTCATTAAAATTTCTCTATGCTCCTCCTATTTATTTTTCCTCCTGGTGCCCACTGCCTGGCAGAAACCACTGATTTTCTTCCTGTCTCCACAGTTTTGCCTTTTTTAAGTATGCTATATAGTTGGAATTATACCATATGCAGCCTTTTCAGATTAGCTTCTTTTGTTTAATAATACACATTTAAATTTTCCTTCCATGTCTTTTCTTGGTTTGATAGCTAATTTATTTTTGAAGTACATTGTCTGAATATACCACAGCTTAATTACTCATTCACCTATTGAAGGATATCTTGGTTGCTCTCAAGTTTTGGCAATTATGTACAATGCTGCTATAAACAGCCACGTGCAAGTTTTCAAGTAGACAAAAGTTTCAGCTTCTTTGGGTAAATACCAAGAAAGACAACTGCAGAATCATATGGTAAGATTTTGTTTACTTTTGCAAGAAACCACCAAACTGTCTTCTAAGTAGGCAGAACACCCTTTGACATAAATTGTAGTGATACTTTTTGGATCTGTCTCCTAAGACAAAAGAAATAAAATCAGAAAATAAACAAATAAGACTTAATTAAACTTAAAAGCTTTTTGCAAAGCAAAAGAAACTACTGTCAAAAAGGAAACACAATCTACTAAATGGGAGAAATATTTACAAATGATATGACTGATAAGGGGTTAATATCCAAAATGTATAAACAGTTCATATCATTCAATAACAAAAAGCTAAAGAACTCAATTAAAAAATGGGCAGAAGACCTGATTAGATCTTTTTGTAAAGACATAGAGAGGTCAACAGGTACATGAAAACATCTTAAATATCACTAATAATCAGGGAAATGCACATCAAAAGAACAATATCACCTCACACTTTTCAGACTATCATCTAAAAGACCACCATAACAAGTGCTGGTGATTTGAAGAAAAGGAAACCCTAGATGGAAAACATCATGGGGGTTCTTCACAATGAAAATAGAACTACAATATCATCCATAAATCCCACTGTTGGGTATATATCTGGAGAAAATAAAAAACGCTGATTTAAAATGACATATGCACCCCAATGGTCACAGAGTGTTATTTACAATAACCAATATATAGAAGCAACCTAGATGCCTATCAACAGATGAAAGGATAAAGAAGATGAGGAATTCAGGACCTAAACATGAATCTAAGATTCTGAAATGAATGGTTAGTAATTAGTGAAAAGAAAAAATTAGATAATGGAAATTGCATAAATACCAATTTTAGTGATGTCCAATGCATTAAAAGGATAAAGAGAGATGGCAAAACAAAATATAAATTTCAGAATAGGTGCTATAATTGATTTNACCTAAACATGAATCTAAGATTCTGAAATGAATGGTTAGTAATTAGTGAAAAGAAAAAATTAGATAATGGAAACTGCATAAATACCAATTTTAGTGATGTCCAATGCATTAAAAGGATAAAGAGAGATGGCAAAACAAAATATAAATTTCAGAATAGGTGCTATAATTGATTTCACAATGTTTGGGGCTCAAACCTAACTTGATAAGAATAAAAATTATGAAAAGTTGAGAAAGGAAATGGAAAGACAGCCAATACAGACAATTCTCGGGTGAAAGCTCTTGGCCTATTGTGAAGACCCATGACTTGACCCTAAGTCTAGGGGTAAAGGTGTCCATGATATTTTTGTCTGTACACATTAAGTCTGTCTGCACTGGGGAGTGAGTGAATTTGTTAGTAAAACCAAACCCCCAAGTTGAGAGGACAGGAAAAGTAGGCTTATTATCTGCTTTAATTAGTAGTTAAAATTACTTTCTTTATTTCCTTTCCTTTTTTTTTTTTTTCCCCAGTCTCTGTATTCTTGTAGAGGTGGTTTAGGAAGTATATTTGCAAATGTTATAAGCAAGTGAGAATTAGCATGAAACTTTCTCCAGTCAAAATCTGTCAGTTTATTAAGTCTATGTTTGAGACTTGAAGAAACTATGATAGTTTATTAAATTAGTGTAATTTAAAAAGTCCTAAAATTGCTCCATTCTTCATCTTGGCTAGAGGGAAGCATTCCACTGATTAAGCATAAAGAGAAGAGAAGAGAAAAACTTAAGCTGTGCTTTGATTATGCTCTTTTTTTAATATAATTTTTTAAATTGGAGGTTAATTACTTTACAATATTGTATTGGTTTTGCCATACATCAACATGAATCTGTCACAGGTATACACGTGTTCCCCATCCTGAACCCCACTCTCTCCTCCCTCCCCATACCATCCCTCTGGGTTGTCCCAGTGCACCATTCCCAAGCATCCAGTATCATGCATCGAACCTGGACTGGTGATTCGTTTCATATATGATAGTATACATGTTTCACTGATCTTTTGGACTCTGTGGGAGAGGGAGAGGGTGGGATGATTTGGGAGAATAGCACTGACTATGCTCTTTGATAATGCTTTTTCAAGATATCAGTTAAACCCAAAAAGGGAATCAAGTACAGATCAATTACACCCATTTCACTCAGATTTCTCAGCTATATGTCAACTCTGTGGCTTTGTTAGCTCCTTCCTCTACTTTTAAATCCACCTAACATTTGTCTTGTCATTTTGGATCAAAGTAAATACCATTATTCTTTGTGAAAGCAGTATGGATATTCATAAAGAAAAATTAATTTAATATAACAATCAATTCAGAAACATAATTTATATTACATAAAGTGATATTATTTATAGTACAATCACTTTGTGAGATAATTTGAAATTATTGGGAAAATAACATGGTAATATACTGGAATGACTGTAAGTCCTCATTAATAAAATTAAGAATGATAAGGAGGTGTTAAATGCTTTGTGTTAAAGTTATTGCAAATGAGTATTAAAAAAGCCATTGCTTAATAGTATCTGTTAGATAAACTCAGCCCTTATGTGTTGAGGCTTGGTTAAATAATATATAAGTTTACATGAAACAAATTTTAGTAATGATGATATCCTTGGTATTGCAAATTAGGGGAAGAAGATTTTATTTTGAAGAGTATAAATTTTTTTATCTAATTGCCTAATTTTCCTATTTAGAGGTATGTTTTTACAATATAGTCTTGATAATTTAAGGAAATACCTAAGCATATACATTAGACTGTTGAAAAATAACAGACTGAACCACTTTGATGATGAAAATGAATGGAAATAAAGTTCTATGTTTTCTCATACTAAAAGAAAATCATTTTCTAATGGGAAAATGAGCTGTGTAATATAACAGAAGGAACATTGACTTCAGAGTTCTGCACATCTCTTACTCAAAACTGCTGCAAAAATGTTTGAGTAACATTTTTATAAATTGAGTATAATTCTGTGATCAAAATACTTTTTTTTCTAGATTTCTTCTGTATTGCAATAAAATAAATTTACAGTGTGACACCATACATGTTTGTATCAGGATCAGCTGCAAAATTGGCATATTGAGAAAGAATAAACATCTCCCCAGAAAGATCAGGTTTATTGTTAATTAATTTCAACCAAATTCAAGGATATAAATCCATGCTTAGTGACACATGTGAATTTGTATTGGTATTTCAATTTAAGGATTAGAATGATATGCTTAATAATGATCATATAGCCATGTGTGAGAATTTTCTAACTTTATAAAAACAGGTTCAAATGTATTAATTCATGTGTTCAATCTGTTAATTTACAGTATTAAGGCAATCTTTTTTTGCTATCTCGCAGGACTATGTGGAGTGCCATCTGCCACTGGAAATCTTTAAAATTAGATGGGCATTCTAAGTATAGAGTCCTGGTTTTAATTCTGTTTTGTGTTGTAAACTCAACATCTGTTGCATTAAAGAGATAGGCTCCCATGATGTTAAGTAAGTTATCTATTAAATATCAGTGATGTGTATTACTGAGGACTGTAATCATAAATGAGGATTTTTTTTTTCTTATGCAGGGCACCTTTGATATAATCTGAACAGAGTTAAGGAATTTCATCAGCTGTGGAGAATATCGAATGCACTCATTTATCACAGTCTGCAGAGTCAGAAACTACAAGCGACACTAATCAGAAGTGTCCTTACTTGTAAGGGAACACATATGTGAAACACTTAAGCAGAGTTAGCTAAAGAAAGTTTGGGGAACTAATTTCACATTAAGATGATTTTAAGGAAATAATGTTATGTAAAATCAAGTCAAATTAGGACAGTCTTTCAAAACAACTAATGAATCCGTGATGTCCTTTAATATGTTGTATGATGGTAAATCCCTCATTTACACTCACCTAGCAAAGCACTTAGTTTGAAAATGCTGCTTGGAGAAGAGCAGGTGTTCACTACAGAATCACTTTACAGAAAATATATTTAGTATCATACAAAAGAGACACTTTAAAATGCATTCTTATCACAGGGTCATTATTTTCTGTGTATGTTTCTCTCAATGTGTCTATTTCCCTGGCAATTCCAATACAAATATCCTTTTCCAATGTCACACCCGATATTTTATCTGGTGTTTACAGCTTTCTGGAGTCACAAAACCATATATTATATCCACCCGAGACCTTGGCCTTGGGGAAAAGAACAAATATTAGTTGGGTGTTGTGTAAATTGTGTAAATATTAATTGAAGGCTACATAGAAAGTGAGTTGATTAGTGAATTGGAGCAAGGAAGACTATATGCTTGTAGTGTTATGTAATAAGGAGTTTTCTTTTTAGACTACTCTCATTAAGCAGTTTTACAAATGACTGACTCTGAAAACAGGAAATGAGTTTCCAAACTTGTGAGTGGGAGGAATAGCAAAGATTCTGGATGCTAAATTCTGAATCTAGCACAAGAAGTTATTAATTGTCTAACCAATATCTACTTTTCCTTTCTTGTTTATAAAAAAATTTTTGTTGGAGGAAGAATGAGAATATTTTCTTTTAATCTTGAAGAGAAGGCCAGCAATGATGTGAATACCTGGGCTATTAGATTTGAGGGATACTTCAAAGAAAATGCATTAAAAGGGGTTGTTGACTCAGCTGAATTCAGCCCTTAAATATTTGCTTTTTTTTAATTTAAATTTATTTATTTTAATTGGAGGCTAATTACTTTACAATATTGTATTGGTTGTGCCAACATGAATCCACCATGGGTGTACACGTGTTCCCCATCCTGAACTCCCCTCCCACCTCCCTCCTCATACCGTCCCTCCAGGTCATCCCAGTGTACCAGCCCCAAGGATCCTGTATTGAACCTGGACTGGCAATTCATTTCATATATGATATTATACATGTTTCCATGCCATTCCCCCAAGTCATCCCACCTTCTCTCTCTCCCACAGAGTCCAAAAGACTATTCTATACATCTGTGTCTCTTTTGCTGTCTCGCATACAGGGTCATCATTACCATCTTTCTAAATTCCATATATATGCGTTAGTATACTGTACTGGTGTTTTTCTTTCTGGCTTACTTCACTCTGTATAATTGGCTCCAGTTTCATCCACCTCATTAGAGCTGATTCAGATATATTCTTTTTAATGGCTGAGGAATACTCCATTGTGTATATGTATCACAGCTTTCTTATCCATTCATCTGCTGATGGACATCTAGGTTGCTTCCATGTCCTGGCTATTATAAACAGTGCTGCAATGAACATTGGGGTACATGTATCTCTTTTGATTCTGGTTTCCTCCGTGTGTATGCCCAGCAGTGGGAGTTCTATTTCCAGTTTTTTAAGGAATCTCCACACTGTTCACCATAGTGGCTGTACTAGTTTGCATTCCCACCAACAGTGTAAGAGGGTTCCCTTTTCTCCACACCCTCTCCAGCATTTATTGCTTGTAGACTTTTGGATAGCAGCCATTCTGACTGGTGTGAGATGGTACCACATTGTGGTTTTGATTTGCGTTTCTCTGATAATGAGTGATTTTGAGCATCTTTTCATGTGATTGTTAGCCATCTGTATGTCTTCTTTGGATAAATGTCTGTTTAGTTCTTTGGCCCATTTTTTGATTGGGTCGTTTATTTTTCTGGAATTGAACTACAGGAGTTGCTTGTTTATTTCTGAGATTAGTTGTTTGTCAGTTGCTTCATTTGCTATTATTTTCTCCCATTCTGAAGGCTGTCTTTGCACCTTGTTTAGTTTCCTTTGTTGTGCACACGTTTTTAATTTTAATTATGTCCCATTTGTTTATTTTTGCTTTTATTTCCAATATTCTGGGAGGTGGGTCATAGAGGATCCTACTGTGATTTATGTCAGAGAGTGTTTTTGCCTATGTTCTTCTCTAAGAGTTTTATAGTTTCTGGTCTTACGTTTAGATCTTTAATCCATTTTGAGTTTATTTTTGTGTATGGTGTTAGAAAGTGTTCTAGTTTTATTCTTTTACAAGTGGTTGACCAGTTTTCCCAGTACCACTTGTTAAAAAGATTGTCTTTTCTCCGTTGTATATTCTTGCCTCCTTTGTCAAGATAAGTTGTCCATAGGTGTGTGGATTTATCTCTGGGCTTTCTATTTTGGCCATTGATCTATATTTCTATCTTTGTGTCAGTACCATACTGTCTTGATGACTGTGGCTTTGTAGTAGAGCCTGAAGTCAGGCAGGTTGATTCCTCCAGTTCCATTCTTCTTTTTCAAGATTGCTTTGGTTATTTGAGGTATTTTGTATTTCCATACATATTGTGAACTTATTTGTTCTAGCTCTGTGAAAAATACCGCTGGTAGCTTGCCATTTAGGACAGGGGTGCTTCCCAGGTGGCACTAGTGGTGAAGAACCTGCCTGCCAATGCAGGACACATAGAAGACAGGGGCTCTATCCTGAGTCAGGAAGATCCCCTGGAGGAGGGCATGGCAACCAACTCCAGTGTTCTTGCCTGGAGAATCCATGAATAGAGGAGCCCGGCAGGCTATAGTGCATAGGGTCGCACAGCATCAGACACGACTGGAGTGACTTAACACCACACGCACGCACATTTTCACAGTAGCTTCTGCAGTTACCATTTTTTGTTGTTGCTGCTGTTGTTCAGTTGCTAAGTCATGTCCTAACCTTTGCAACCCCGTGAACTGCAGCACGCCAGGCTTCCTTGTCCTTTACCAGGCACTTACAAGGCAGTTATCTTTTTACCAAAAGGCACACTTGAGAATGGAGCCTCTGAAACATGTAAAGAAGCTGCAGCAGCAAAATGCAACCCCAAACCTGGACACCACTGTGCATCTGTTGCCACCACATCTCCATCCAGACTCTGAATTCACCTATCTGAAAGAGAAAATATGCTCCTAATTTATTTAAGGAAGTTCACCCCATGTATTTGCCCAATAGCTGGGCACAATTCCTAATTTTAACATGCAAAACAATGTCATTTATCATGATTTAAAGAACAAACTACATATTAGGTAGATGCAGCTTAGAAACAGAATATTTCATACACACAAAACACAAATTGTATTCGCTGTTACTAAGTAAACAGAGTACTTAAAAACATGAACAAAAGGTTCTAATACATCGTATTGTTGATAGCCTGTAATATAGAACTGATCAGCCATTTTTTTTTTCTAGTCATCTTAAACATACACTTAAGAGCAAAACTTGGAAGTTGGCTTCAAATTTGGCTTCAAAATTTGACAACATAATTTAACATAAATGTGGGGGAAAAGGACAAAACTATGCTCAGAACAGAGTGACCAGACTGCAAGAAATTAAGTATTTTATATGTAGCAATTAATGAGAGACACCACAAATTTTCATTTTAAGAAGAGACACAGAGGTATATATAAGTTATTTTCAAATATGACGATGGCTATAAGATGGAAAAGGATTAACTACCTTCTGGAAGAGGGTAATGAATGGAAATCTAGAAGGAGCTAGCTGTGGCTTTGTAAAAGAAAACACTCTTTCCCTCCTGCCCCTCTTGGGGCAAGATGCATATAAGGGGTAGTTACTAAATAATATGTTAAATTATACAATTTACATATGAGAATGCATTCATTTACTAAACTGGAACTTATCAATCATATTCAAAGATCAAGTTGCAGCTCAATACTTTAGTGTGCATTCATGGTCACTACTGTAACCATTATTCACTTTAAGAAAATAAATAGTAGCAAACACATCAGAACCTCCCTTATGCCTCTTATCATCATCATCAAATTAATTAAATGAGCTATATTGGAGGTCTTAAAATAATAATAATTATTAAATTGGGCATTTTTTCATATCCTTATCAATATAGTAGGTTGGGGTTTGCTAATGCCTGTGGGGAAAGATTCTATAGAAAATATGTGTGTATATATACACATGTATATTTATATTATAAATATATACATAAATGTATGTGCTTATATACTATATACATATATATGTACATATATATTTAGAGGAGAAGGCAATGGCACCCCACTCCAGTACTCTTGCCTGGAAAATCTCATGGATGGAGGAGCCTGGTGTGCTGCAGTCCATGAGATCGCCAAGAGTTGGACTCGACTCAGTGACTTCACTTTCACTTTTCACTTTCATGCATTGGAGAAGGAAATGGCAACCCACTCCAGTGTTCTTGCCTGGAGAATCCCAGGGACAGCGAAGCCTGGTGGGTTGCCATCTATAGGGTCGCACAGAGTCGGACACGACTGAAGCGACTTAGCAGCATACATATATATTTAGAGAGAGAGAATGCAGCAAGATATTATTTGCAAATGTAATTGATAATGTTAAACTTCTAAAACTAAACACTTCCTAACACCATACACAAAAATAAACTCAAAATGGATTAAAGATCTAAATGTAAGACCAGAAACTATAAAACTCTTAGAAGAAAACAGGCAGAACATTTGATGGTATAAATCAAATCAAGGTCCTCTATGATCCACCTCCTAGAGTAACAGAAATAAAAACAAAAGTAAACAAGTGGGACCTGATTAAACTTAAAAGCTTTTGCACAGCAAAGTAAACTATAAGCAAGGTGAAAAGACCACCCTCAGAACTGAAAAGACTACCTTCAGAATGGGAGAAAATAAGAGCAAAAGAAACAACTGTCAAAGGATCAATTTCCAAAATATACAAGCAGTTCATACAACTCAATGCCAGAAAAACAAACAACCCAATCAAAAGATGGGAAAAAGACCTAAACAGACATTTCTCCAAAGAAGACATACAGATGGCTAACAAACACATGAAAAGATGCCCAACATTGCTCATTATTAGAGAAATGCATATCAAAACTACAATGAGATATCACCTCACACTAGTCAGAATGGCCCTCATCAAAATGTCTACAAACAGTAAATGCTGGAGAGGGTATGGAAAAAAGGGAATGCTCTTGCACTGTCAGTGGTAATATAAATTGATACAGCCACTATGGAAGACAGCATGGAGTTTCTTTAAAAAACTAGGAATAAAAGCACCATATGATGCAGCAATCCACTCCTAGGCATATACCCTGAGGAAACCAAAATTGAAAGAGATACATGTACCCCATTGTTCACTGCAGCACTATTTATAATAGGTAGAACATGAAAGCAACCTAGATGTCCACTGACAGATGAATGGATAAAGAAATTGTGCTACATAAACACAGTGGAATATTACTCAGCCATAAAGAGGAATGCATTCGAGTCAGTTCTAATGAGGTGGATGAGCCTAGAACCTATTATACAGAGTACAGTATGTCAGAAAGAGAAAGAGAAATATTGCATTCTAACGCATATATACAGAATCTAGAAAAATGGTACTGAAGAATTTATTTACAGGGCAGCAATGGCGAAACAGACAAAGAGAATAGACTTATTGACATCGGGAGAGGGCAGGAGAGGGTGAGATGTATGGAAAGGGTGACATGGAAACTTAACTTATCATATGTAAAATAGATAGCTAATGGGAATTTGCCGTATGGCTCAGGAAACTTAAACAGGGACTCTGTATCAACACAGAGGCGTGGGATGGGGAGGGAGATGGGAAGGAGGTTTAAAAGGGAGGAGATATATGTATACCTGTGATTGATTCATACTGAGGTTTGACAGAAAACAAAAAAATTCTGTAAAGCAATTATCCTTCAATTAAAAAGTAAATTAATTAAAAAATAGTTACTTGGGAATCTAAAAAAGTTAATAAAAATTACAGAATAAATACTATAAAAAAGAGATTTATCTTACTTTAATTTTTCTGTGATATTAAATGCTGATGAGTTGGTATTCAACTAGACACTTCACTTAAAAATGATTTAGGGACTTGTTAAATAGTTTTTTATTCATTACTCATTGGAATTCAGAAATTTGTTTCAGAGGGTTACATTTTGTTTTCTTTTCTTTTTATTAAATTTATAACATCAGTGAAAGCTAGATCAAGTGCTTAGTTCTGTATTTTTCTCTTCAATAACTACAGATGAAAATGCAAGAACTTACTTTGACAGAATTGATATATTAAACTTAAAATCATTTGTATTAAGATCCTTAGCACTCTCTGGATTTGTGCCAATTTCTCAGATGAATAAAAAAATATTGTAACCTTATCTAGCATTTGTCTTTATGTAATTTGATAGAAATACTATTGATACTAAATTTGTGCAAGTATCCTTAATACAGATGTGTATTATATACATAAAGAACAAGACAATATAATTAAAAAGCACATTAAAGGAAGCCCTGAAAAGGGCTTCCCTGGTGGTTCAGATGGTAAAGAAGCTCCTTGCAATGCAGGAAGACCCAATTGGGAATATCCCCTGGAGAAGGGAATAGCAACCCATTCCAGTATTCTTGCCTGAAGAATTCCATGGACAGAGGAACCTGGTGGGCTACAGCCCATGGAGTCACAAAGCGTTGGACATGATTGCGCAACAAAAACTTTCACTTTCAAAGGCTTGAAAAAGCTTGAAAATATTAAAAACAGCTATTTAACATTTGCAAATTAATTCTGCTTTTACTCAAAGAGTTTTATTAAAGAAGTGAAGGGTAAAAAATGTTGGCAGAAAAAGATCAGCTAGATCATGATAATTAGGATTAATTAATGTTTTTTAAAAAATGTCCTTAAATCTTTTTGTAAAATAGATTGATTTGTGGAGAATAAAATAAAAGAGGAGAATGTACACTCATTATTGATAAAATATAACTAAAATTCTGTTGGAATATTCATTCTCATCTATACAACATTTTCATAAAAGAAACACTGGTATATACAATAGAAACAATTATTCCAAAATTTTTAAATAATTGGATTCAGTTCAGTCGCTCAGTCGTGTCTGACTCTTTGCAACCCCATGAATCGCAGCACGCCAGGCCTCCCAATGGTTTCAGTGTGTCTGCCCTCTGATGCCCTCTTGCAACACGTACCATCTTACTTGGGTTTCTCTTACTTTGGGCGTGGGGTATCTCTTCATGGCTGCTCCAACAAAGCGCAGCTGCTGCTCCTTACTTTGGATGAGGGGTATCTCCTCATCGCTGCCTTTCCTGACCTTCAGTGTGGGATAGCTCCTCTAGGCCCTCCTATGCCCTCGCAGCCACTGCTCCTTGGACGTGGGGTAGCGCCTCTCGCCCGCACTTAGTGTGCAGGTCGCAGCCACCCGTGCTTAGAGGATAATTTCTAGTGTAAAACTTCTATTACTTCTATTTATAAAAGAAATATTGAGTGACCAAAATATTAAGCAAATTCAATAGTAGAATGAAATTTTATTTTAAATTAACACATTTTAATATCACACAGTGTTAATCATTTATAATTCTTCAACTCTGTGAATAGATAAACCAGTCGTTTTGAAAATTACTCTAAAAGAGAAATTTAGCATATAGATGAATTTTCAGCCTCATGGAGGTGGTAAGTATAGTCTAACATAAGTGGGCAAAACCTCTGGGGGAGAAAAATTTCAGTTAGCAATTATCAGAAGTTAGTAGGTAGATGCACTGGTTTTATGAAAGTAATATGGTTTTGTTTAATTTGCCTTCACTAGAACCTGATATTGGAGAAGGAAATGGCAACCCACTCCAGTACTCTTGCCTGGAGAATCCCAGGGACGGGGGAGCTTGGTGGGCTGCCGTCTATGGGATCGCACAGAGTTGGACACGACTGAAGTGACTTAGTAGCAGCAGCAGCAGAACCTGATATTGTTTTAGTCTTAGGCATTGTCCTATGTCTAGCACAAAATTGAATANAGGAAATGGCAACCCACTCCAGTACTCTTGCCTGGAGAATCCCAGGGACGGGGGAGCTTGGTGGGCTGCCGTCTATGGGATCGCACAGAGTTGGACACGACTGAAGTGACTTAGTAGCAGCAGCAGCAGAACCTGATATTGTTTTAGTCTTAGGCATTGTCCTATGTCTAGCACAAAATTGAATAATATTTTGAAGTACTCTTATTAGATCTGGAAAAGGAAAACAGAATTTTTCAATGAATGAGAATAATTTATAGGAAGTATCGATACTTAGAATGTAAGAAAGTATTAACCTGTAAATCAAGATTTACTCCAATGAGAGAAAATTTACTCTGCATTTCAGAGGCATTGGAGAACACAGAACACTCTGAAACTGATATGAGTAAAGGATAGGTAAGAGAAAGAAAGTTATACCAAAAAAGAGCAGCAACACAAAAATATGGAAACCCAAGAATGAATATGATAATGACAAGTAACCATGGGCCTATTGGTTGTTAAACAAAGGAGACAATAAAGCAGTGAGACAGTTTAGTTCATGGATCTCGATAATGAAGGTAAATACAAACCAGGAAGCAAAGAGGTAAAGATTTTTAACCCAAATCATATTGAAGTTAAGATGCTTACCCCCAAAAAAACCTCACTATATTTTACTTATATTTTTTATCAGAGTAAAATACAATATAACTAAAACTTGACATTATTTTCTATTTTTCTACTTGGTTGAAATTTCAAATCTAGGTGTTGCTGTGAAGATATTTTCTACATGTGATTAAAGTCCATAATCAACTGATTTTAAGAAAGTCAACTTGAAGTAAGGAAACTTATTTTAGTTAATTTGGACATGCATTTCCAAACACTGTCCATTTCCAGTAGTAAAAAGGAAACATATAATTCATGGTGTGTTATGGTAATTGAAAAGCACAAAACATTGCCATTGGATTATCCTAATTGAATACCTATAGACAGAAAGATTTTGAGTCACCATATATTTTTGCAGAATGTTTTAGTCAAAGAGGACTTTAATTTGGCTGCTTCTTGCTACAGTGACAAAGTGGGGAAAGAAAAGAATGACCTCAAAGGCTCCAAATTTTAATCTCAAACTCTGCATACACTAACTGAAGCTTTCTTTATTCACCCTGACAGCCTTTATGTCCTGTAGCTTCAGGCCAATATTTCTGAAAACCAAACACAGAGTTTCATTCTATGAGTGGCTGAAAGACAACAGAAATTTCTGAGGGCATGACTGGGAAGAAATAGGAAACTGATAATTGGACTAATAGTGTATGGGGTGATCCTGATGAAGCTGGGGGCATCCATCCCCTAAATTCTGACAACTATTCTCTGCTCTGTCAAACATGCCTGGGGAGTTTAATCTTTTGCCTGAGAAACTTGTAAAGGACTCTCCTGAAATTGTTGCCTTGCCAGGCACTGCTGATGGCTCCTCAGGACTGACCCCCACCACTGTCTATGCTTTTAGACCCAGAACTAGATTTATCTTCCATTACGGTCAAAAGGCTGAGGTAAAAATTGTGATTTTTCTATTCTTAATTTAAGCCAGTAGTCAAATTCTCAAGTTCTAGCAAGCATTCAACTATAATTTGTTGAGTTTAGGAATTTAGATATTTTCTTACTTTATCTACTTATTTCTTATTCTAAATTTAAGATAAACTCAGAAGTTAAACACACTCTAATATGCATTAACACTTTTTCCCTAGCTGGGTAAAGAATAAAGAGGACTTTTGAGTTTCATAGGNGTTGAGTTTAGGAATTTAGATATTTTCGTACTTTATCTACTTATTTCTTATTCTAAATTTAAGATAAACTCAGAAGTTAAACACACTCTAATATGCATTAACACTTTTTCCCTAGCTGGGTAAAGAATAAAGAGGACTTTTGAGTTTCATAGGCTGCTATTATAAATAAATGCATCTATGTATCAATGGAAAGTTATACAATCTGGCTTTCTGTCCTCTGTGGGTGAAGAGGCAGCCTGATGGTACTCTAGTTCAAATAGAATACCATATTGAACACTTAGCTCAAGTTGTGTTTAATCTGAGGTGGCTGAGTACTTTGGTGTTGTTTATAATTTGAAAATTGACTCCATGCTTATGACTACAGATGGCCTGGTATTATTATTATTAGATTTTTGTATTGAAAACTTTTCCCATTTATATATTTTTCATTGGAACTTGATTTGTAAGGTTTAAAAGTCTGAATCATGCATATGTTGCTAAATTCTTTTAGAGGTTACAATTACATATTGCAAGAGTGGGCAAAATTATCACCCATTTACTTGTGTCTCTCTTCAAAGTGACGTTATCAAAACAAATCTTTAAGAGGAGCCCAGAAAACAGCTCTGAAATATTTCTAGTTTTGTTTTTAATTTTCCTTCCACTGTCCTGCCTAGTCCTCAGTTTTCACTTTCATTTTTTCCTCCCTAGATATTAAAACACCTATCGTTCATAGTATGTGAAGCTTTGGGAGTATGAAATTTAAAAACATATTATCAAAATTGTCACATTTTATTACATGGATCTTGTCAAGGATGAGGGATGAGAATGAACTCTGGACACACTTATCTGAAGAAGTGTTGTATTAAAGCAAAGTTGGATGTTCTCCTGCCCTTCCATACACAGTGAATTAGTCACAGACCTCTGATAAATCAAAGCTCCTTTTGATCTGCAAGATATTAGCAAAGGTATAAGGGTAAGAGTGCATTTGAACAGACATGTAGCTGTCAAGGGTTCATTTTGGTGATTACAACCAATTGACATGAAGTTCTTTGAGATTCTGCTCTATTTGCCTTCTGTGAATGCAGAGCATTTCAGGTTGTGACAAATGTCTATTACAGAAATAAACTGATGGATGAGGGCAGGAGGTTGTTGACAGGTGAGGATAGTTATTCTGTGACATAGTCTTCTTAGAAGTAACTATCATATTTTAGAGCTGATGCTTGGAGTTGTCCAACCATGCTACTTAAGCTTTATAATGAGATATAAAAGCATGCTTGGTGTTATTTTATATATACAACTGGGATTCTTCTAAAATAATTAGATGATTCAGGTACTAAAATGTGAAATTGTGCTATAAATGGAGAAATGTCATAAGATATAGTTACCTTGCCCCAAATTACTTTTTGGAAATTATTTTTTATTTTTGCTCCCTTCTCTTTTATCTTCTTCTGAAATCACCCCCCACACAAAAAAAATCTAAAACAAAACAAAAATCAAAACCCACTCTGCAGCAGTGCATTACCTAGGGCTTCCCAGGTGGCACAAGTGGTAAAGAATCTGCCTGCCAGTGAAGAAGACACAAAAGACTGGAGTTCAATCACTGGGTCAGGAAGATCCCCTGGAGTAGGAAATGGCACCTAACTCCAATATTCTTGCCAGGAAAATTAAACAAAAATCAAAACTTACAATGCATTATTTATACGTTCTTTTTTTTTTTTTTTTAATAATTGGCTTCCAAGCCCCAGTTTAACTCTAGTTCCTGAGATACAGAAATTTTACTCACAAGACACTTTTTTTTTTTACAGCACTATATTTAATTCCTTTTTTTAAAATTAATTTATATATTTATTCATTTTGGGGTGCACTGGGTCTTTGTTGCTCTGTGGGCTTTCTCTAGTTGTGGTGAGTGGGAGCTTCTGTTGTCGCAGAGCACAGGCAATAGAATACAGGCTTCAGTAAGTGTGCAGCAGGAGCCTAGAGGCGCCACAACATATGGAATCTTCCCAGATGAACCTGTGTCTGCTGCACTGGAAGGCAAATTCCTGTTGTTGTTGTTTTTTTTAATTTATAACTTTATTTTATTTTTTCTGGGTGTTCTGGGTCCATTTCTGTGCCGGCTTTTCTCTAGTTGCGGTGAGCAGGGGCTACTCTCTAGGGGCAGTGCAGAGACTTCTCATTGCAGTGGCTTCTGTCATTGTGGAGCACAGGCTATACGGCGTGTAGGCTTCAGTAGTTGCGGTTCCTGGACTCTACAGCACAGGCTTAACAAGGATGGTACACAGGCTCGGCTGCTCTGTGAACTGTGGGATCTTCCCAGAGCAGGGATCGAATCCATGTCTCCTGCATTGCCAGGTGGATTCTTTACCACTGCACCACCTGGGAAGTTCCATATTTTCTTCTTACGAATTCAGTTTGTTTAACCAATTCAGTATCACACACATGCATTTTAAAGAATGTGTTCGTGAGTGCTCAGTGGTGTCTGGTGTCTGAGTTTAGACTCTATGGACTATAGCCCACAAAGCTCCTCTCTCCATGGGATTCTGCAGGCAAGAATACTGAAGAGGGTTGCCATCTCCTCCTCCAGAGGGTCTTCCCTACTAAGGGATCAAGCTTGCATCTTCTGTGTCTCCTGCATGGCAGGTGGACTCTTTAGCCACTAAGCCACCTGGGAAGCCTATTTTAAAGTATCAGCTCAGTTCATTTCAGTCATTCAGTCATGTCTGACTCTTTGTGACCCCATGGACTTCAGCATGCCAGGATTCCCTGTCCATTACCACCTCCCAGAGCTTGCTCAAACTCGTCCATTGAGTCGGTGACGCCATCCAGCTATCTCATCCTGTCATCCCCTTCTCCTGCCTTCAATCTTTCCCAGTATCAGGGTCTTTTCCAATGAGTCTGTTCTTCATATCAGGTGGCCAAAGTATTGAAGCTTCAGCTTCAGTTCTTCCAATGAATATTCAGGACTGATTTCCTTTAGGATTGACTAATTGGATCGCCTGGCACTCCAAGGGACTCTCAAGTCTTCTCCAATACCACAGTTCAAAAGCATTGGTTCTTCAGTGCTCAGCTTTCTTTACTGTCCAACTCTCACTTTCATACATGACTACTGGAAAAACCATAGCTTTGACTAGAGGGACCTTTGTTGGCAAAATAACATCTCTGCTTTTTAATATGCTGTCTAAGTTGGTCATAGCTTTACTTTCAAGGAGCAAGCGTCTTTTAATTTCAAGTCACTATCTGTAGTGATTTGGGAGCCCAGGGAAATAAAGTCTGTCACTGTTTCCATTGTTTCCCCATTTATTTACCATGAAGTGATGGGAACAGATGCCATGATCTTCGTTTTTTGAATGTTGAATTTTAAGCCAGCTTTTTCACTCTCCTCTTTCACCTTCATAAAGAAGATCTTTAGTTCCTTTTTTCTTTCTGCCATGAGGGTGATGTAATCTGCATATCTGAGGTTATTGATATTTCTCCCAGCAATATTGATTTGAATTGTATTGAATTCAGTATTGAACTAATATTGAATTGAATTGATATTGATTCCAGCTTGTTCTTCATTCAGCCCACCAATTCTTATAATGAACTCTGCATAGAAATTAAATAAGCAGGGTGACAATATACAGACTTGATGTACTCCTTTCCCAATTTGGAACCAGTCCATTACTCCACGTCCTGTTCTGTTGCTTCTTGACCTGCATACAGATTTCTCAGGAGGCAGGTAAGGTGGTCTCTGGTATTCCCATCTCTACAAGAATTTTCCATAGTTTGTTGGGGTCTACACAATCAAAGCCTTTAGCACAGTCAAAGAAGAAGTAGATTTTTTAAAAATTCTCTTGCTTTTTCTATGATCCAACAGGTGTTGGCAATTTGTTCTCTGGTTCCTCTGCCTTTTCTAAATCCATCTTGACCATCTAGAAGTTCTTGGTTCATTTACTATTGAAGCCCAGCTTTGAGAATTTTGAGCACTACTTTGTTAGTGTGTGAGATGAGTGCAATTGTGCAGTAGTTTGTACATTCTTTGGCATTGCCTTTCTTTGGGATTGGAATGAAAACTGACCTTTTCCAGTCCTTTGGCCACTGCTGAGTTTTCCAAATTTGCTGGCATATTGAGTGCAGCACTTTAGCAGCAGCATCTTTTAGGATTTGAAACAGCTCAGATGAAATGCCATCACCTTCACTAGNTTTTTTTTTTTTTTTAATAATTGGCTTCCAAGCCCCAGTTTAACTCTAGTTCCTGAGATACAGAAATTTTACTCACAAGACACTTTTTTTTTTTACAGCACTATATTTAATTCCTTTTTTTAAAATTAATTTATATATTTATTCATTTTGGGGTGCACTGGGTCTTTGTTGCTCTGTGGGCTTTCTCTAGTTGTGGTGAGTGGGAGCTTCTGTTGTCGCAGAGCACAGGCAATAGAATACAGGCTTCAGTAAGTGTGCAGCAGGAGCCTAGAGGCGCCACAACATATGGAATCTTCCCAGATGAACCTGTGTCTGCTGCACTGGAAGGCAAATTCCTGTTGTTGTTGTTTTTTTTAATTTATAACTTTATTTTATTTTTTCTGGGTGTTCTGGGTCCATTTCTGTGCCGGCTTTTCTCTAGTTGCGGTGAGCAGGGGCTACTCTCTAGGGGCAGTGCAGAGACTTCTCATTGCAGTGGCTTCTGTCATTGTGGAGCACAGGCTATACGGCGTGTAGGCTTCAGTAGTTGCGGTTCCTGGACTCTACAGCACAGGCTTAACAAGGATGGTACACAGGCTCGGCTGCTCTGTGAACTGTGGGATCTTCCCAGAGCAGGGATCGAATCCATGTCTCCTGCATTGCCAGGTGGATTCTTTACCACTGCACCACCTGGGAAGTTCCATATTTTCTTCTTACGAATTCAGTTTGTTTAACCAATTCAGTATCACACACATGCATTTTAAAGAATGTGTTCGTGAGTGCTCAGTGGTGTCTGGTGTCTGAGTTTAGACTCTATGGACTATAGCCCACAAAGCTCCTCTCTCCATGGGATTCTGCAGGCAAGAATACTGAAGAGGGTTGCCATCTCCTCCTCCAGAGGGTCTTCCCTACTAAGGGATCAAGCTTGCATCTTCTGTGTCTCCTGCATGGCAGGTGGACTCTTTAGCCACTAAGCCACCTGGGAAGCCTATTTTAAAGTATCAGCTCAGTTCATTTCAGTCATTCAGTCATGTCTGACTCTTTGTGACCCCATGGACTTCAGCATGCCAGGATTCCCTGTCCATTACCACCTCCCAGAGCTTGCTCAAACTCGTCCATTGAGTCGGTGACGCCATCCAGCTATCTCATCCTGTCATCCCCTTCTCCTGCCTTCAATCTTTCCCAGTATCAGGGTCTTTTCCAATGAGTCTGTTCTTCATATCAGGTGGCCAAAGTATTGAAGCTTCAGCTTCAGTTCTTCCAATGAATATTCAGGACTGATTTCCTTTAGGATTGACTAATTGGATCGCCTGGCACTCCAAGGGACTCTCAAGTCTTCTCCAATACCACAGTTCAAAAGCATTGGTTCTTCAGTGCTCAGCTTTCTTTACTGTCCAACTCTCACTTTCATACATGACTACTGGAAAAACCATAGCTTTGACTAGAGGGACCTTTGTTGGCAAAATAACATCTCTGCTTTTTAATATGCTGTCTAAGTTGGTCATAGCTTTACTTTCAAGGAGCAAGCGTCTTTTAATTTCAAGTCACTATCTGTAGTGATTTGGGAGCCCAGGGAAATAAAGTCTGTCACTGTTTCCATTGTTTCCCCATTTATTTACCATGAAGTGATGGGAAAAAATAACATCTCTGCTTTTTAATATGCTGTCTAAGTTGGTCATAGCTTTACTTTCAAGGAGCAAGCGTCTTTTAATTTCAAGTCACTATCTGTAGTGATTTGGGAGCCCAGGGAAATAAAGTCTGTCACTGTTTCCATTGTTTCCCCATTTATTTACCATGAAGTGATGGGAACAGATGCCATGATCTTCGTTTTTTGAATGTTGAATTTTAAGCCAGCTTTTTCACTCTCCTCTTTCACCTTCATAAAGAAGATCTTTAGTTCCTTTTTTCTTTCTGCCATGAGGGTGATGTAATCTGCATATCTGAGGTTATTGATATTTCTCCCAGCAATATTGATTTGAATTGTATTGAATTCAGTATTGAACTAATATTGAATTGAATTGATATTGATTCCAGCTTGTTCTTCATTCAGCCCACCAATTCTTATAATGAACTCTGCATAGAAATTAAATAAGCAGGGTGACAATATACAGACTTGATGTACTCCTTTCCCAATTTGGAACCAGTCCATTACTCCACGTCCTGTTCTGTTGCTTCTTGACCTGCATACAGATTTCTCAGGAGGCAGGTAAGGTGGTCTCTGGTATTCCCATCTCTACAAGAATTTTCCATAGTTTGTTGGGGTCTACACAATCAAAGCCTTTAGCACAGTCAAAGAAGAAGTAGATTTTTTAAAAATTCTCTTGCTTTTTCTATGATCCAACAGGTGTTGGCAATTTGTTCTCTGGTTCCTCTGCCTTTTCTAAATCCATCTTGACCATCTAGAAGTTCTTGGTTCATTTACTATTGAAGCCCAGCTTTGAGAATTTTGAGCACTACTTTGTTAGTGTGTGAGATGAGTGCAATTGTGCAGTAGTTTGTACATTCTTTGGCATTGCCTTTCTTTGGGATTGGAATGAAAACTGACCTTTTCCAGTCCTGTGGCCACTGCTGAGTTTTCCAAATTTGCTGGCATATTGAGTGCAGCACTTTAGCAGCAGCATCTTTTAGGATTTGAAACAGCTCAGATGAAATGCCATCACCTTCACTAGCTTTTTCTCATAGTGATGTTTCCTAAGGCTCAGTTGACTTTGCCCTCCATGATGTCTGGCTCGAGGTATGTGACCACTTAAATTGAAGAAAGTAGCGAAAACCATTAGACCATTTTAAAGTATACCAACTTATAAATCATCGAACAATGGACATTTTCCCAACCAAGAAAGTAATCTCTCCACTACGTTCACCCCAAGACGCAAAAAAAATAAGCTCGTTCCAATTTTTCTTCCAACTATCTGTAGTAGCACAGTCACACATTGCTTTCTTATTCATAGCCACTTTTGTAAGTAATTGCCTACACTAACTGTTGAAGGAGTTAACAAAGTAGAATATGATTTCTGTGGGTTATCACATTCTTTCTAACCATAAATCATTGCTTCAGAAGTGAGTCATGGCACCAAGAAATGAGCCAGGTACCAAAGACACCATTTCTCTTGTAAGTTTTGTTATGAATATGGCAAACATGGAGTCCAGTAAAATGCACTGGGGACTTAATGCCTTGATATTAGAGAACCTAGTGAGTATGGATTCTTATTGGTTAATGTACAATCACAAATTGCAGACTTCAAGAGATGGAGCTGGGATATTGAGGAATGAAGCACATTAAGTTAAGTTAAGTCGCTTGGTCAGTCGTGTCCGACTCTTTGCGACCCCATGGACTGTAGCCCACCAGGCTCCTCTATCCATGGGATTTTCCAGGCAAGAGTACTGGAGTGGGTTGCCATATCCTTCTCCAGGGGATCTTCCTGACCCAGGGATCGAACGCAGGTCTCCCACATTGCAGGTAAACACTTTAACCTCTGAGCCACCAGGGAAGCCCCATGAATCACATTGATCCTGAGGAAAATAGTAACTCATACAGTGGTTGTATATGATTATATTCCATTTCTCGGAAAAACTAATTTTACCCCTTGTTTTTTGACATTAACTGATTTGAATACATTTCAGTTCTAAGCAGTTCAGAAGTCACTGGATAAAATCCTCCTATAGTTATGTTTACTTCTTCAGCTCCTGAATTTACTCCTTAAGTAAATAGCTGATTAAAATTTTCATTTTTTGTGTGGTGCAGTCATTTCAGTTTTCTTGATTTAAATGCAATATGTATTTGCTTTTGTCCTTCAGATATGAGTTTCATAAGAATGAGAACTATTTTCTCTCACTCTTTATTTACTTTGTAATTTCACCAGTATAGGTTATCATCCTGTTACTTGCTGATTATAGATAGATAGATAGATAGATAGAAATAATATCTAATATACATAACTTTGTTATTGTTCAGTTATTAAATCATGTCCAACCCTTTGCAACTCCACAGACTGAAGCATGCCAGGCTCCTCTATCATCCACTGTCTCCCCAGATTTGCTCAGATTCATGTCCATTATATTCATGTCCATATATAACATTTAAGTTATATATGAATAATAAGATATATGTTATTTTGATTAAAAAAACTGAATTGTTCAAACGTGCATAATAGCATGCTTAAAAAAAAGAAAAAACTATTGGAAGGCTTTCTTGGTGGCTCAGATAGTAAAGAATCCACCTGCAATGTGGGAGACCTGGGTTTGACCCCTGGGTTGGGAAGATCCCCTGGAGGAGGACAGGGCAACCCATTCCACTAATCTTGCCTGGAGAATTCACATGGACAGAGGAGCCTGCTGAGCTAGTCCATGGAGTCGCAAAGAGTTGGACACGACTGAGCAACTAAGCCCAGCACAGTAGTTGATTTACAATGTTGTGTTAGTTTCAGGTGTACAGCAACATGATTCAGTTATACATATACATATATTCATTCTTTTTCTGATTCTTGTGGCTCAGAGGTTAAAGCATCTGCCTACAATGTGGGAAACGTGGGTTCGATTCCTGTGTCAGGAAGATCCCCTGGAGAAGGAAATGGCAACCCACTCCAGTATTCTTTGCCTGGAGAACCCCATGGACGGAAGAGCCTGGTGGGCTACAGTCCACGGGGTCGCAAAGAGTTGGACACGACTGAGCAGACTTCACTTTCACTTACCCATATAAGTTTTTACAGAATATTGAGTGGAGTTTCCTATGATATACAGCTGTTCCTTGTTGAATATGTATTTTATACATAGTAGTGTGTGTATGTTAATCTTGAGCTCTTAATTTATCCCTCTCCCACATGTTTCCCCTTTGGTAACCACACATTTGTTTTCAAATAAAAAGAAAATTTTTCTTTAGGGCTGTCACTTTAAATATATGGGCATATTTAAGTGTTTGCATGAACCCACCATTTTAAATTTAATCTGTCCCCTTGCTAAGGTAAGAAAGAAGTAGTTTTACTCTTGACTATATCCTAAAATACATAAAAAATGAAGTCTGATAGAGAAGAAACATCTATTTTTACCTGAATGTATTAGAAAATATACTTACCCTTATGTGAGGAATATAGCTTGTGGTTAACTATGTATTTTTTTTTGCTGATGACAGTATCTGTCCTCATAGAACCTGATTCAATTTGTAAGAGATACTTAAAATGAGATTACAGAATCACAAATGTACAGGTGGTACTTAAAGAGAAAAACTGAGTGATACATTTCATACATCTCTTAAAAGAGGCATTCCCACAACAGGACAGGATGAGAATATAACAGGAAAGCAGGCACTAGTGTGAATGCTATTTTGCATTCTGAAATCAAAATTCTCATTTTGACTTGACTGTCGTTACAATTTGTTAGGTGAACTATAATAAAGCCTGCAAATGGCATCTGTCACCTTTGATGCATGCTGCATTTTACATAATATAAAAATAACTTATGATTCTACAGGGTAATAAATAGCTCACCAAGAGAGTTATGATACGCATGAAGCTCCTGAAATGAAGTTGTCTATCCTCCCATTAGGATGTGGTGAGTGAGACATCCATTTCTCTAATATTACTGAGGGAAATGTTGACCCACACAATGTTAAATTAACAGTTTTACATTGACTAAAACTGGATGAGAAACAAAAATGAAATTAATACATGTGGGTTTCAAATAATTTTGTGAATAGTTGAAAAAAAGTCACCTTGACTTAGTGCGCTTTTGTATTTTTATTATCAAAAATAGAGGGATAAGTGAGATCAAATACTTCATCATGGAAAGAAAATCACATGTTAATATAAAAAGCCAATGGTCAACTAGAATTTTAAAGAATGTATGTACATAATGTATGTACATTAAAAATTAATGCTAAGAATATAAGATGATTTGCCATGATGTACAGTTTGTCAAAATGTGTTTTGTCCTTTTTTTCTAGAAGTTTTAAACAGTATCATTTAAAAAATATGACACATTTTTTCAGTACAAAAAGGTAATATATGTTTTAGCCAAACCTGTGATTATGAAGTAACAACCCCAATAATTATCTTTAAATTAGTATCATAGAGACTTTCTTGTTAATAAAGGTCATAGTATAGATTTATAGTATTTGGGACAATGGCCCTCAAAATGTCACTACTATTGAATATTTGGGAAAAGCGCAAATATCTGCACTCCTATCCCAGAGGTATTAGATCCTAAGAGGGTACATGAAAAATCTGCTTACCTTCTTTTTTAACCTCTAGGTCTTTAATTACTGAAAAGCTATAACAGCCCAGGAAGATCTCCTCTGTGGAAATCAGAGACAAGATTCACCCAGAATATTGCAGAACACTTAGAACCTCAAAGGTCTTTCTGAGGCTTATTAGGTTCTGGGAGGTGCATTTAGGAAGATCATTGTTATGATATTTTCCATATAACAAGTGGGCAGTGAAAGTTGTCATGTTTTAAATGTCATGGGGAGATTAACTGAGCTGCATTTGCTCTTCAGTTTAGTATAAAACATACTCCATTTCTAGAAATTCTTGACATAAAAGAAAAGAATTGAGGTGACTATAACATATTCTGATATTAGGTTAAGAAGAAGTCGGATTCAAAGCACAAGTTTGGAAGTATTTGAGATGCCATCGCTGGTTCTGAAGTTAGAGCAAGCCATGTGTCAAAAAATGTGGGCACTCTTTAGAAGCTAAAGTGAACTGTGGGCTGACAACTAACAGAGACTTGAGATCTCAGTTCACAACCTTAAGGGACTGAATTTGACCGACAACCTGAATGAGTTTGGAGGAGCTTTTTCTCAGAGCTTCTAGGTAATAGCCCATACTGGCTGATGGTTTGACTTAGGTCATGTGTGATCATAAGAGGAGATCCCAGTTAAAATCACTCAGACTTCAGACTTACAGAACTGTAAGCTAATAAATGGATAGTGTTTTAAGATGCAATCTGCAGTCAATTTTATGCTACAATAGCAAATTGATACACTTCTATAAATGCATCCAGGACCTATTGAAGATCATGGAATATTTCTCCATGGACATCTAAGAACTGGATAATTTCTAATGTGAGGTAGCCATCAGAAATATTTGTTTCTTTCTTTGATCATCACAAAAAATGACTATGTTACAAAGCCATCAGCAACTTGGCTGAATACTGGCACTAGAAAATTAATACAAAATGAGTACAAATATCCAGGATTTGAGGGCTATGCCTTGAATGAAGCAGAATATCTCCTTTTATAAGCTCATCTGATAATGCCAGCAGCATCCTCACTGAAGAGACTACCAGCAGTACCTTCAATAGACCTACCTACTAGCTCCCAGTTCCACTCAGTCCAAAGAAGAGGGTTGGATATCCTGGGGTGAAAGGTGGGAAAGGTTTGAATGCAAAGAGTACTATAGGAGCAAAAGAACTTCATCTTCCAACCACCCACATAAGGAACCCTATCTATTAATACCAATAAGTATCTCATTTTTTTCCTTGACTGTTACATACTGCAAATTAAAAGGCTGTCAATCTATCTCTCCCCTCTTTCCATAAAGGTGGAATAACAAAGCATGTAGATTCTTTTTACATATAATACTTCAAATGAATGTCTACTGTGTTATAAAGTCTAGTAGTTTATATCTTGACTTTCATTTATAGGACCTATATGAACCAAGTGGATGTAGTTGCTTCTTTGAAGATATACAATGTATGATGATAAACCATCAATGGTTAAAAGTAAAAACAAGCTGGACTTCCTCTATTAATCAGACAACAACAGCTAAAGCAAAAAAGATGTGCCCTTTCCAATTTAGGCATGATGTTCTCTAGACAGTGAGAGTGACTTTGAAGCATAAAAAGTAGTTAACCTTCGTGGTATGATGCTGTAAAAGATGTCTTCTTATATCTATTTGCTTCCAGAAATCATTTGGATCAAAGAAAGATGCCACTAGGCTGGTTTTCTGTTGTGATTCAGGCTTCCATTTCAGAGCAACTAGCAACCTGAGGCTTATTTTGAATCAATTAACCATTTTGCCTTTTGCCATAGAATTGTGCTGTTGTTATACTGTGAGAAATCAACTTGGGCAAGTGGTTTCAGAGCAATGCACAGTTTAGCTTAAAGCAGTTATGGTCACATCTTTACACTTAATACTACTCCCTGATACTTACTAGCTTCTTTCCTCATTCAAATGACAGCATCTCAAAAATAATAGAAAATGGATGTTGTATTAAATGTGAAATTAAGGAGGCAGAGAAGGTAACATTGGCTAATTATTTGACCAAGGGTGAAATGAAAATTTAAGTAAGCAGACTTAATAAACAGATAAAATATAAAAATCCATTTTATGGATACTTCTATAAAATGATTATTTGTATAAATTATGTATGATAATTTGACTGAATTTTGGAAGTTTTGCACCAGACTGTCAAGAATGAGATTCTTAAAAATTGGCATGTCTGAAAGAGGGGAAATACCAGTTGCCCAAATTCTAAAAAGTAGTTCACAAATGATATCAAATTGCCCTCATATTGCAGGCATGTCTGTTTCATAGTGGATGAGTTTGTTATGAAAGTAAAGGTGGGGAGAAAGGACTCTCAATGAGGAACATTACACAGCAGAATACGAGGGCAGCACCGCATGCACTTGCAGCTGGAGTTGATAAGACTATTTTGTCTGATTTGACATTTCATTTACATCCAGCCCACAGTTTTAGAGAATTGTTTAAATTGCTAAATGATATACTGAGTTTTAAGAATTGGAAAAAAAAAGAAAAAACAGTTTCAATGAAAAAAAAATAAGAAGAAGCAATGCTGACAAAAAGTTAGCAGTGACCTGCTGTAAAGATTCAGAATGACCCACAACAGTGAGATGAATCATCAAGGCAAAGTCATCAAGTCATCAAGACACTAGGTTGTAGAGGTTGAGCATCTGGCAAGAGAACCTTCACAGAGGTAAAACTGAGTGATTAAAGGGAAGCTTCAGTAGTTAATGAGAAATCATAAGGAACCCTACATCCAAGTAGGAGAAGGCAATGGCACCCCACTCCAGTACTCTTGCCTGGAAAATCCCATGGACGGAGGAGCCTGGTAGGCTGCAGTCCATGGGGTCGCTGAGAGTTGGACGCGACTCAGTGGCTTCACTTTCACTATTTACTTTCATGCATTGGAGAAAGAAATGGCAACCCACTCCAGTGTTCTTGCTTGGAGAATCCCAGGGACGGTGGAGCCTGGTGGGCTGCCGTCTATGGGGTCGCACATAATCGGACACGACTGAAGCAACTTAGCAGATCCAGGTACTCAGGCTTTTTTCAGCAAAAGACAGGAATCTATTTCTGGGGCAAATAACAAAGCCATACAAAGTACACACTGTCATTTATCAGATTGGTAAAAATAAAAAACGTGTTATAAGTAGAATATACTCGTGTTGGTTATTTGACACTTTAGCATTGGTAGAAATGTCAACTTTTAAAGACCATGAGTGACAATTTAAATGTTTATCAACATTTTCAAATGTGCACATTATTTTTCAAAACAACACAGATTCCAAGAAAAATATCCACAGATATCTTTATATATATATGCAGAAAAACAGAACTTCAGGTGTAATCATTAATCATTTATACCAGCTAAGGATGAGAAACTATGAATAACGAATAATAGAAAAATGTTAAATAATGTCCTTTCACATCAGAATAGGCTTTTGCAGCCATTTGAAGAGTCAGACTGGTCTATGAGTACTTACTGGAAATTTTCCCAGGGAGGGCGGAGCCCAATGGGCTGCCGTCTGTGGGGTCGCAAAGAGTCGGACACGACTGAAGCGACTTAGCAGCAGCAACAGCAGCAGCAGCAGTTATATGAAGAAAGGCAAGCTGCCAGTGAGGATGCACACACGCTGTAGGTTTCAGAGTTTAGCTCCCGTTCCCATATTCTTTTGCCTGACCAGAACAGTGAGGGTAATAGGCATATCCCAAAGAAAGCAAGGCAAACAGATCAAAAGAGCCTGGCTTCCTGGTGACATTAAACCTCTGTACTTATTACGAAGTTCGCATGGTGTGGGAGATACAACTTTATTTGTATTTATAGCTCTAATAATTAGGTCTCTTTTCTTTTCACTTCCCGGTTCTGCGTATATTTATCATACTTTTCTGTTAGTATTAGCCAATTGCTACACGTTAATCTCTTTAAAAGGTGTAAAGTAATATAGAGAGTTAGTGTTTTATTATGTTCCCTTTTAGGTGGCTCAGTGGTAAAGAATCCAACTGCCAATCCAGGAGACACAAGAAATGTTGTTTTGATCCCTAGGTTGGGAAGATCCCCTGGAGCAGGAAATGACAACCTACTCCAGTATTCTTGCCTGGAGAATCCCATGAATATCTGGAGGGCTACAGTTTGTAGGGTCGCAAAGAATTGGACGTGACTGAGCACAGCACACACACACACACACACACACACACACACACACAAGGTATTGTAGGAATAATAATAATGAATATATTTATATTTTCTTATGGAATATACCAATATAAATAAACTTAATATATTTGTTGTATATAATATCAATAATTAATATATATACATATTTCATTATATTCACTAAGAAAAAATGAGTGTGTATGTGCCCACGCTGGTGCTCAGTCTTGTTCAACTCTTTGAGACACCATGGACTCTAGCCCACCAGGCTCCTTTATTGGTGGAATTTTCCAGGAAAGAATCCTGGAGTGGGTTGCCACTTCTTACTCCAGGGGATCTTCTGGAACCCAGGGATGGAACCAGTGTCTCCTGAGTTGACAGGTGGTTTCTTTACCACTGTGCCACCTCAGAAGCCCATAGATAGATTGATTGATATTCCTTAAAATGAACCAAATAAATGATTAGGGGAAAAAAGTAAAGCATTTTTATTAAATGCCATAAAATATTTTGAATTCTATTAATATAAAGTTTTATCTGGCTTCCCTGATAGCTCAGTTGGTAAAGAACCCACCTGCAATGCAGGAGACCCCAGTTGGATTCCTGGAGGAAGGATCTGCTGGAGAATGGGTAGGCTACCCACTCCAGTATTCTGGCCTGGAAAATTCCTATAATGTATGAAATTTGATGTTAGTGGTTTCAAAGTTTTTGTTAGTGTTTTTATGTTGTTAAGTAGAAAAAGAAAGTCTCTACTGACACTTGCCTTTTTGATAATCAGAAAGAACATATTTGTTGCAATTTCCTGAAGATAACTATTACCTAGTTGGCATGGTATATTGGCCATAATTTTGTTAAAATTCTTCATTTTATTAAGGATTTTAACTATACTATTTTTGTTTCACTACTTAAAATATGCACAGATTTAGGTTCTGGTAGAAATGTATGCCTAGATTGACTATCTGCTTATAGGATTTAATATAGAGCTGACATAAGGATGTGCTGCAGGGATTAAGATCTTATATAAATGTATATTCCAATCCTTCTACATATATCTTACTAATATAATGGCTGAGATTATAAAGGACACATATTACCATAGTAAGACTCTAAGAAAATAAATCCTGACAATTGGTGCAGCTGCAGCATAATTTACTTCTGGGCAGGTGGTTTGGTTGCCAGACAAGTAATCCCCTGGGTAATCAGAATTGCAAAAGGCACTGATGATCATTTAGATAAAATAGTATAATACCAGAAATAAATCTGGGTGAGCAGTCCAGCCATGTAACACAAACAGCACAGACATGAATTAAAAACAGATTTATTTAAAATGCTCCAAAAAGAAGAAGATTCCCATCAGTAACATGAGTGCAGAAAATATGTCATCTGCCCATTGATGTAATTCTGGTCTTTAAACAGAAAAAATACTTTAAAAGTAAAATTAATAATCCTAAATGTTATGTCAAATGGTACAAAATAAAACTTCCAACTCTTACAGGAAAATCATCAATAATGCTGCTTCATGTCAATTGTTCCATAAAATTGCAAATTTTTATGGCTCAAATTTTAAAGAATCTGCCTGCAATGCAGAAGTTCAGTCTCTGGGTTGGGAAGATCCCCCTGGAGAAGGGAATGGCTACCCACTCCAGTATTCTTGCCTAGAGAATTCCATGGACAGAAGAGCTTGGTAGGCTAGAGCCCATGGGTTTGCAAAGAGTTGGACATGAATGACACTTGAGGGAACCAGAACTTCTGAGGATTTTGCTTTGAAGACATCATTTCACCAGTTCTCCACATCAGGAAGATATATAAAGTAAGGTGAATGTGGCATTAGTTGTGGAGGATTAGAGAACACTGTCCTTTGTTATCATAAACTTTGCCATATAGTTCAGGGTAGCAGATAAAGGATGCAATAATGACTCAGAACCACTTCTTGACAAAGTGATTTTGGGGATACGTGAAGATAACATATACTCTATTTTGGGATGGTGTGAGGAGTTAAGAGTGGGCTCAGAAAGACTTTCAGACCAATTTCCACAGTGCACTTGTATTAGAAGAGGGTTGAATAGTAATGTAAATGATATATCATTACTGTATACCTGTATACTGTGTGAACATATATTGTTAAATAATGGCACACAAAATCATGTAATCTTAATTATAGATTAAAAAGTAGTTTTAAGACTACATCAACAACATGATATCTTTTTACATATACACTATAAGTGGACATGCTTTACTGGGTGAAGGGAATAAAAATAATGTAGAAGCAGACTCAGGAAAATGAAATAATTTTACATTAAATAGGTTTTGGCTTAGTAAAATATAAAACTGCAGGCCAAACAGTCTTGCTTGTTCACACAAAAATTATAAACCACAATTTAGTCACTCACTGCAAAAAGAAATAGAAGGTGCTTGGGGTTGAGACCATATACCTCTTCACACCTTTTTAAATTCCCAGCCTCTCTTCCTTGATCATGACATCTACTAGTACCAAAATTTTTTAGCCCAGGTAATGACTGAAAGGAAGAAAGTCAAGTAAGCCACTTCAGTAATCTTGCCTCGAGAACTCCATGAACAGTATGAAAAGGCAAAATGATAGGATATCAAAAGAGAATCTCCCCAGGTCATTAGGTACCCAATATGCTACTGGAGATCAGTGGAGAAATAACTCCAGAAAGAATGAAGGCATGGAGCCAAAGCAAAAACAATACCCAGTTGTGCATGTGACTGGTGATAGAAGCAAGATCCGATGCTGTAAAGAACAATATTGCATAGGAACCTGGAATGTCAGGTCCATGAATCAAGGCAAATTGGAAGTGGTCAAACAAG